>JAUMHI010000061.1:1170787-1220815 GCA_032359435.1 Enteromius unitaeniatus
GTCTAATGTTTATCAGTACATTACAGAAAATAATGAACTTTATCACAATATGCACATTTTTTGAGAAGGACCTGTATGTATACATATATATATATATATATATATATGTGTGTGTGTGTGTGTGTGTGTGTGTGTGTAATTTCATATTGATAATCTAATCACTCACAGGCTTCTGGAAATAGATCTGGTAATCAAAGATCGGCATGGACAAAAGTTTCTCCTTCGGATTTGTTTTTGGATCCACAGGAAAAAGGGGTGTGTTGAGAGACGCCACAGCCCTGCATGTCAAAATAAAATGCTTAACATGAAAGAAAAAGTGTGCATTTCTGTGCACTGTGCATAAAAGACATCAAACTAAACCAACACCGGTGACACTCTTGAATCATTTTGTTATTGATACTCTCTGAAATGCAATACCTCACTCTCTCAGGATGGAACTGTGCCATATTCCACACCAGAGCACCGCCCCAGTCGTGACCCACCAGAGTCACCTGTGGGATGCCCTGCGCAGCAGAAAGACAAAACTATAAACCCATCTATGTAATACTGCGGTAATGATCACACTATAACCAGGTGCATTTCAAAAGAAATGCCATCTTATTCCAGTCCAAAATCAAAAAAAATCTCATAAATAAATTATATTATTTTAGGATGAAAAATGTTGTTTTTTTATCCTTTCATTGTTATTTTTAATTTAGCTGTTACTTTCACAAGAACATTTCATGAAATAGAAATCACATCTCAATGCAAAAAAACTAAATCAAAGGTAAAATCAAAATCAAATATATATACACATATAAGGTACAGATTCATATTTTCTCTGAATATGTTTCATTGCAACATTTATGTGTACTTTTATGATTATTTTAATTTAATTTTAAAAACGTAATTTTTACTTAAAACTTAATTTAAATTTTAAATAAATAATTATATAAAATTACTAAAGGCAATAAACAAATAAACAAACAAACCAAAATCCACAACAACTAAATGAAGTAAATAAAAGCTTTAAATATAAATTTTTCATCCTCTGCAAAAACCTATACCCTTGCCACTGTCACCAAACACTGCCAGACAAGACAGAGCAGGTTACTTTTGGTATGAAACAAAGTGATTTTGTCATTTATTTAAATAAATTCCGACAATAAATATCTTGAATGTCACAGATAGCTAAAGCATCTTAGTTCAAGACTATAAGTATCAATCATCTTTTCATATTTACTCAAAGCACAAAATAAACATGAATGAATATCAGAAGGTATCTTGTTTCAACTGTGGAAAGACGTCAATACACACCATTTTTCTAATCTGTTCTAATCTACTCTCCTGTTTATTTTGTTTGTCTGACAAAATGGGAGATACAGCCTTATGATTGGTCAGAACGCCTGTCAATCAAACTGCCAGCGAAGAGTCAATTAACATAATTCCAAAATCAAGACAAACAAATCTTGAAAAAAACTGTACTGGCCCATTTTTGTTTCCCTCTGCATTATTTACATGATCAGACCACCAACTGTAGCAGCTAATTAGAGGACAATGACCTCTTTCACAGCGTAATGACGACCAGCCGACTTCCTTGTTATGCTGCCTGATGGGAAATACTCAACGTCACACACTACTCACAGAAGATTCTCGTGCTTTACACATCACATTATTAAATAGCACTGCATGCTGGGACAGGTCAGTAATAGGTTTTCATTAAATTATTATTCCATAACAAATTGTCTATCATCTCTAAAAATATCTATACTGTATATATATGTATATATATATTCAGTTTTTGTTTTTCATTCTTTTGTTATATCATTCGTTTTTTTTAAACTACTATTTAGGTTTGATTTCATTTTATTTGCGTTTTAGTTTATTTAGGACTTTCATCTTAGTATTATAGTTTTATTTGAGCTATATTTTAACTAACAAGAATGTCTTTAATCGTTTTAGTCTAAGGATAATAACCATGCACCAGACTGAGTAAACCAAATACTTACCCCTTACATTCAAAATGCTAAAGCAGAAAAGTTATGAATAGAAACCACATGATTATCTAGGATACTAAAGAATTATGATTTGTCTTCACAGAAATTATCATTACATTTACATACTACGAACTTCCAGATTTGTTCCAAATATTATTATTTGATTATTATTATCATTATATTTTTGTAATAGTCCATGCCCATGACCAGCACACCTCCAAGACAAATGGGATCAAAGACACTCTGATTAATGTAGGGTACTTCCTGAGGCCTACAGGACAAAATCTCATTGCATGTCCTTGACAAAGAACATCCTGAAAGAGACATGCATCATATATATATGTGGCATGTTTATTTAGTCTGGTCAAGACTGGTCATAATAAATGCATTTTTTTTTGACAAATGCACTGTTGCACCACTATTTTACTAACCAAATGCAAATCATGTGTTATCTACACTGCAGTATCTGCTGGTCTAACTGTGGAACAACTAAATATGGATGAACTGACTATTAAAACAGTCCCTCATCCGTTTGCGGTGTCAACCCTCTCTGTTCTGTTGCACATGGTTTTGTGATGCTTTTAATGATCTCTGTAAATAATGTGCAACATCCCCTTAACACTTCTGCATTCACACATTTATGCAAGCAGGAGAATCACAACAAATAAAACTATAAAAATACTATTTTTTGGCAAGTGCTACATGTTTGACACTCGTACATGCATGTCCTGAAGGTGTGAAAAACAAGACCATTGCATTCTTAGGAAATGGCTTGAAAAAGAGGAACTATTTCTTCTATAGAATTTAGCTTCAGTACAGTTAGTCAGTTTAACACATGGTTCTATTTAGAGATGTGCAAAAGAGCAGAGATCGGTTGTCTGATAATGAGCAACTCTGAACACCAGGGTTAAAACATGATCTGTCCTGAAAACACATTCAACAGCATTTGACAACATGGTTACATTTGGTGCACCATAGAGATTCTGATAAAAATTCTCTCTGTTCATTTTGAATTTTGAAAAGTAAAAAACTGCACATACCATTTTATCCAAAAATGCCACCAGATCCTAAAAAGCCAAGAGAGGGGTGACAAAAATGTATGCAAAATTAATCAATCTTCCTATAAATTTACATGGATAAGTACATTCAAATGGATTAGTTTTGATTACCAGCATGATCTGTTCTTGAGAATACTCCTCAATCTCTGCATAAAAAGGTGGGAATAAAACAGCTTATTCTTTTCATATGCCAATAATAACTATATTTTTCAAATTACATACAGTATTTCTGTCACTGTTTGGATGCAGTAAAGCATGATGTAGCAGAAAACATCTGGCTCTTGTTTGCATGCATTATCATCTCTTACTAGTAAAGATTCTAACCCTGACATCAAGATTAAGCTTAAAATAATCTCTTAAGAATCATTCATACATGTTAAAATCATTTGAATATTGAACAAATAGCTGTAATCCGATTCAGAGGAAGACAGGAAATCATGTCTGTGTGTGCTATATAGGGATAATACAAGTTACTTGGAAATTCATACTGATTTTAGAGCTAAAGCATGACATTTGACATTACAACAGCCGTCTTACAAATGGTTGTCAAAAAATGCTACAAAATGCCTCACATTTTGTAAGAAAGTGTGATATGCTAGATGAAATCAGGCATTCATTTTAACTTCAGCAGTCCAATAGTCATAAAAAGCATGCATTGGCTTTCATTCAGCAAATTTGATCCAGGCGGTTTAATAATAATACAGATAATGGTTTAATAATAATAATTATAATAATAAAGTGCAGTCATAAACTTTAATTAACAGGTACTATACACTGTGTGCACAATTATTAGGCAAGTGAGCATATCATAATTTTATCTGTAATTTCTAACTCCAAGCTGCATAAACTTGAATGCTCATTGTATTTAATGCATATCAGGTGATGTGTATTTGTGTAATGAGGGCGGGTGTGGCCTGAGGAGATCAACACCTTATATCAAGGTGTGCATAATTATTAGGCAGATTCTTCTCCTCAGCAAAAATGGGCCAAAAAAGAGATTTAACTGACTCTGAAAAGTAAAAAAATTGTAAAAAGTCATTCACAGGGATGCCACACTCTTGAAATATCTAAGACATTGGGGCGTAATCACAGAACCATCAAACGTTTTGTAGCAAATAGTCAACAGGGTCGCAAGAAACGTGTTGAGAAGAAAAGACGCAAATTAACCGCCAAAGATTTGAGAAGAACCAAACATGAAGCTACCAGGAACCCATTATCCTCCAGTGCTGCCATATTCCACAACTAACCTTCCTGGAGTGTCAAGAAGTACAAGGTGTTCAGTTCTCAGAGACATGGCCAAGGTAAGAAAGGCTGAAAACAGACCACCTCTAACCAAGATACATAAGTTAAAACGTCAAGAATGGGCCAAGAAATAGCTAAAGACCAATTTTTCAAAGGTTTTGTGGACTGATGAGGAGAGTGACTCTTGACGGACCAGATGGATGGGCTCATGGTTGGATCAGTAATGGACACAGAGCTCTGCTTCGACTCAGACGCCAGCAAGGTGGAGGTGGGGTTGACAATGGACTCAAAATCAACTCTCAGACCTACTGCCAATTTTTAGAGAACACTTTCTTCAAGCAGTGGTACAGGAAAAAGTCTGCATCTTTCAAGAAGACTTTAACTTCATGCAAGACAACGCTCCTTCACATGCATCAAAGTACTACTGCATGGCTGGCTAGTAAAGGCCTAAAAGATGAAAAACAAATGACACGAGCCTCCTTCACCTGACTTAAACCCTCTAAAAAAAAAAAAACTTTTGGGCCCTTCTTAAGCAGGAAATTTACAGTGAAGGTAAACAGTACACATCTCTGAACAGTGTCTGTTGCGGCTAAACAAAAAGTTGATTCTGAGCAGATCAAGAAACTGAATGACTCCGTGAATGGAAGGCTTGTGACTGTTATCGAAAAGAAGGGTGGCTATATTGGTCACTGAGGTTTTCTTTTTGAAATTTCAGAAATGTTTTTTTGTAAACTGAGTTTGTTGATTATTCTTACTTTAACAGGTGAAAATAAACAAGTGAGATGGGAAAATCTTTGTTTGTCATTTAGTTGCATAATAATTCTGCACACTAATAGTTGCCTAATATTGGTGTACATGTAGATATTGTCTTAAGAAACCCAAAACTTCACTTTTACTAAATGTTCAGGTTTGAGGGATTGTTAACATTTTGGATTGACCAAGAGCACTGTTGTTGTACAGTAACAAAATTTATCCTCAAAAATACAACTTGCCTAATAATTGTGCACACAGTGTATATTTTGGCATGAGTACATTTAATAAAATGCTTAATTTAAAAAAAAAAATTTACTTTAAAATGGCCTTTTTAATTGCACTGTAATCATCTAAAGCAGGTCCTGGAGTGCCAATGTCCTGCAGAGTTTAGCTCCAACCCGGAAAAAAAACTCACCTGCCTGTAGCCTTGAAGACCTTGATTAGCTTGTTCAGGTGTGTTTGACATTGGCACTCCAGGACCGATGTTGCCTACCCCTGATCTAAAACAATAAGGCCTTAAGATCATGCTTTATTTAAACTATATTCAAAATACAGCATAGCCTCTGGTAACTTATCGTTGAAAACATGCACCGTCACAGATGCACAGTTCTTGGTAAAACTTCAAATCCCATCACAGACGTGACCTCATGCACATGCTAAAGAGCAGTGCTTCTCATTTTCATTCTCAGCATGATGCTGCAGTGATCACAGGGGAACTGGAGTGCTTGGAATCCCTGTGGGCATATATTTCAGTTACCTGGAAATTCATGCTGCTTTTAGAGCTAAAGCATGACATTTGAGCAAGCAGCGCACACACACACCTTTAAAAAAAACAAACTCTCACAGGAACAGATTTTAGGATGCCTCACTTATGCATTGACTATAGTTTAATTCACAGATGTACTGTAATGGCTTTGAACAGACTTTAATGCTTTTGCAAACAAACTCAAAGCATCCTCTGCAAACTTACCAATAGTAATAAAAGTTACTGTTGGTCATCTTAAAAGCACAGCTGACGTAAAAGGAAAAAAACAAACAAACTGTTTTTAAAGTGATCCTTTAGTTGAAGTTAACTAATGTTTATTTCCAGACGGAATTTCTTAGTTTCTGTATCTTAAGCGTCCTTGATCACAGGACGCAATTAAAAAACCTTTAACACTTTACCTTGATAACTTCCTGGGAAAGACTATGTATTTATAATTTACAATAAGAAAAAATGAAGTATCCATCTAAAAAACAACCTATGTGCTGATTCTATGGATTGCAATTAGTAGTTGTCATAGGTTAAGAATGTTAGAAAACAAAACTAAGGGGTTTTCATATTTCATTTGGGCTTTTTAATCCCAGGTTAAGGCCATTTAAACCCTGTGTTTAGCAATTCCATTTCATTTTTCTTTTTGAAATGGGACTAATACCGCTTTTAACAAGTGCAGAATTTAAAGTCATGTTAACACGCGAGTAGAAAGATCTTTTCGGCCATATTTTAAAGCACATTGGAGTATAACAAATGTATGGCCTGGACTTGGTTCTATGCATTTGCAGTTGATGATCAGATTTTAATATATTGCCATTGCATTTAATATTGGAGGCAGATGAATGCAAGCTTGCAGGGGTGACTAAATAAATGGGATCAATGATTGGAGATAGTTCTGCATATGGCACCAGACAGAAATCCGTCATTTTCACAGCTCTAGTTCTGACATTTTGATTAAACATTTTGCGGTCAAAACATTTAAAACTGCAACATGGACAGATGAACCGTTCACAGTAAGATCTATAGCATGCACAGAAAGAGTAGAAAAGAGCTGCTGTGAACAGAATGCATTAACACTCAAGTCACAGAATGAGTTGCAGCTTGTGCTTTCACAACAATGCAAAAAGCCACTAGCCAAAACCTTCACCCTCTCTGCTCCTCTCTGGTAGTGTGAGCCAACTTCCACCCGAACTGCTGAAATAATCACATCTTTTAAGAAGCAGCTGAAGACCTCTTTTTGCGAACCAAAAAATTCTCCTCTTCTCTAGCTTGCTTCCTAATCTGTAAACCATTGTATACTATGCATATTGTTGGCTTCCTGATGAAGTACATTTGTTCCTCTTTGCTTCTGTTCCTCTTTAATAAAAAGTACGTAAATGTAAGTGAGACATTCTGTATATAATTATTACTGACCCGCTGGAGCACTGGAGTCACCGTAGCCTTTCATGTCAAGAGCCAGAACCCTGAACCCAGCATTGGCCAAAGCGGGAATCTGAGGAGAAACAATGAGCAAAAAATAAAAACACCTAAAGAATATAATGTGCTCTGAGTGGTTGCCAGGGCATTGCTATGCGGTTGCTAAGGTGTTTTAAGTGTCAAATAATGCATTTCTAACATTTAAAAATTAGGTGATTTCTTACTGACTCAAAGAAACCTTCCCAAGGTCTCTATGATAGGTTTTGCTCAAACCCCTAATAATGATAATGAGCACTCATCATAGTTGGCTAAACTTCACTACCAGAATTTATTTATTTTCTTCCATAAATAATTAATAAACTAAAATAAAAAACATTAGCGTTTCTATGACTTTCCAAGAGAGTAAAAAAATATGAAGAGATTGATTTACGATGGTCAGAAGAGAAAAATACATCAAATTTGCTATCACTGGAAAACTCATTTAGCAACGTTTACCAATTATCTGTAATTTGATATCAAGGTAATAAAACAGAGAGTATAGAATTATAAATATACATATATTAAAACGTATAAAAATTAAACTACAAAATAGTTGCTAGATTACATATTATAACTAATTGCGTCATATCAGTCTGTGCAAAGGGTCCATTCTTCTTTTCATTATCCAAAGTAAGTTACACTATTAAACGTCTCCTGGAGCCGTATTGAAAGTGATACATTGTGAAAGCTCATGAATCACTACTTTTGGTGTTTAAACCCAATACCCGGGGGTTACCAGCCCTGATCTACACCCTCTAAACTATGAGACTTACAATAATCTCACTACCTTCAAGGCCTGTATTCTGATTGAATGTTCCTCACCTGATACCTCCACGAAAACCAACTCTCAGGGAAGCCATGACACAGGAGAACAGGCGGTCCGTCTCCCATGTCCACATAGTGGATCCTCACGCCAGGCTGAAAAACAGAGGAACACATTTTTTACGACCCTTGCTAGAAATAAACACACTGCGAGTGAACTTTGGCACAATTAAAACAGAGATAAGCATTAAACATTACCTTAATATTGACATATCCATGAGAGACATTTTCAGGATCACAAGACGGTGGTGGGAGATCACTGGTGACCTGTCATGTTAACCATTAAAACCATTAAAGGATGAAAGGTCAGTAAATTATAAGATGATTTGTTAACTTCCAAAAACTGTATTTTTGATTTATCACAGTTTTTCGATTTTTTTATATATAATAAGATAACCTGCTGTTAATCAGTTAACTGGTTTTTACTGTAGCATTTTTTAGTGTATAAATGGAATTATGAAGTTTAGGGTTGGAATTCCTCACCTCTACTCCTGTAAGCTTCTGGATTTCCTTAAAAGCCTCAGGGATGTCCTTGATTTGAACAGCCGTCATTCCCAAAGCTTCAGCTGCCTTAATGCTTTCTTCATCCACATCCAGCCAGACTGCCTTAAACAAGTTAATTATATGAGCATTTGGTTACATCCTTAACTAGCAGCTTTTGAATTCACTTTTTCAAAATTAGAGAGCTTCTGAAATTATTTACTACTCTTACTTCTTGTGGTTTAAGTGCAAGTTTCTCGAGGGCACTGGTAAAGATGTCTGGCTCCGGGATTTTGGCACCAGCAAAGCAAGATCTCACAACCAGGTTGAAATGGCTTTCTAATACAGAAAGAATCCTAGCGACGCCGTCTCTCTGATCAGTGTCATCCACCCAGACATTGGCCAGGACACAGGTAGAGATGCCTTAAAGTAGAAGTTCACACAAAATGTTTTATTTGTTTAGAATTTAGTCACATTCAGACCCTATCAGTTCCCAGATATTAGTTTCTTTCTTTACCGAAAAAATTAAATTGGAGACATTATATCATTGCATCACTTGCTCACCAGTGGATCTTCTGCAGTGAATGGGTGCCATTAGAATGAGAGTCCAAACAGCTTATTAAAACATCACAATAATCCACAAGCAATCCAGACCACTCTAGTCCATCAATAACATCTTGTGAAACAAAAAGCTGTGTGTTTGTTAGACACAAATCCAACTTTGAGATGTTTTACATTTTAAAGCATCACCTACTTTTCACTTCACGCAACATTAAAAGTAGTTTATTGATTATTGTGATGTTTTTATCAACTGTTTCTGATGGCACCCATTCACTGCATTTGTCCAAATATGTTCCGATGAAGAATCAAAACCACCGATATCTTGGATGGCCTGAGGGTGGGTACAATTTCAGCTTATTTTTTTTACTTTTGTGCAAATGATTTTATTAAACAAATAAATTAACAATTAAAAAAAATAAAGGTTTATTCAAAACCTTGCTATACAAAAGCAACATACCATGACAACGGAGGACAGCTACAGCATCAAAAACCGACTGGTTGAATTCTGCCTGCCCAATAATGTCACTGAAAAGCTTCTGAGCTGAGAATTGTGCAGGTAAAGAGAGTCCCTGATCGGCTGCAAACTTCTGACACTCAGCTTCAAACTCAGGAATCATCTGAAATGTAAAACCAGTTATGCAAAAGTAAATATTTCTTGCCTATTTCTCGCCCTCTTGCTTGCTGGTATGCATGAACACGTTTTATGAATGAATGAAAATAACCTGAGTCAAGGTGACTTTTCCTTTCTCCAGGCGATACAGTGCATTCTCACAGCCGAGTTTTGCAATCACATTATTTAGAAAACCCCTAGAGCAAAACAGTATTGTTAATCAAATATAATATTAAATGAAGAGCACAACAAACAAGTTATATATCAAAAGCATAAAAAAATAAATGTGCAATTGCCATACATAAGAATGTGTCCTATTTAATTTATATTTTTCTGAACAAAACAAAAAATAATTATTATTATTAAGAATTTTGTACCATGTTTGGCAGAAGACACGCACTAAAATGTCATTCAGAGTAACAATATTATTATTTGATAATAATGAACGAGTTGTCCTTGCGTTTTTAGTGAACTTTAGTGAACAAATAGTACTCACATACCTCGAAATACCAGAAGTTTCCTCAAACGTCTGAAATGTCTGGGCAAGATGGGGTTTAACAACACCACCCCACAAACTAAACAGCACTGCCTTCTTCATTGGAAACTAGTTTTATTTGCTTTTATTCGGAACTAACAAACCCCTGGGCAAAAAGAAAACACAGGGCAGAAAACATTACACGACTTGTAACCGCTTGCCACTTCTGTCAGGACAAAACACACAAAGTTACAAAGTCCATTGCGCAATGCTACAATAAAGTCGAACTCGTTGAACATATATGTTTACCTGATATGCAGTTTCTGGAAGCAAGAAGATCGCTGTACCACAGTTATCTCAATTAACAACTAGCAACGTTAAACTACTGCTGGCACTGGCACAGTTTTTAAACCCTGCCCTAAACTGATAACTGGTTTTGGCGTAAATACTACTACGGCAAAGGAATAGCTCATGAATATTATATGAGTTATAGTTACGTTCACCAAATACTCGTTCATGATTGGGTAAAAGGCAGACCTATTTTCAACATGCAATGTGTCATAGTAAA
This sequence comes from Enteromius unitaeniatus, assembly GCA_032359435.1. Lineage (NCBI taxonomy): Eukaryota > Metazoa > Chordata > Actinopteri > Cypriniformes > Cyprinidae > Enteromius > Enteromius unitaeniatus. The sequence continues at coordinate 1,181,542 of JAUMHI010000061.1, forward strand.
TATAAACGATTATTTAATAATATATGAAATAAATATTCAACAATATATAAAATATGAATATATGAAAATGCACAAAAACATTATTTAATAAGTCAATAATTCAATGCACCAATATATTTAAAGAAAACCCTTTATAAAAAACGTTCATAGTTATTTCATAATATCACAAACAGTGTTTAGAAAATCAACATCATAATTATATTTTTTATTTGCATTCATTCATTTAGCAGACTTTTTTACAATTGGGGAATACATCAAGCCATTTATCTAAAAGAGGCAAACAGACACCATCCAGGAATGTTGAATGAAATAAAATGTTCTGAAAAGTGATTTTGTGCCTCTCTGTGACGGTACCACGAGGTGTCACTCACTTGTAGATCTCAGGCTTCTGGAGGGGATGTAGTATCATAATAGTGAGTGGAAGCAGGTGGATGCAGAGCCTGTGGCTGTTCTTTGCAAGCATCAGAAATTGACGCAACGGTGAGCCGATGAAGGGAGAAAGAGAGAGGTGTAACATGGGATCTTTTGAGCTTGTTGAAGGCCAGACATGCCACAGCATTCTGAATCATGTGTAGAGGCCCATCCAAAGGAGCACTGCAATAGTCCAGCCTAGAAATGACAAGGGCCTGGACGAGAAGTTGTGCACATGTTCAAAGGAGTGTGATCTTTCTGAGGTTGTGTAATGCAACCTGCATGATCAAGCTGTTTTTGCAATGGAGACTTTGAAAGTCAGTAGTTCATCAAAGATTACACCAATATTTCTGATGGGGAAATTGTGTATGAACCTGTAAGTGATTTTCATGCCGAGATGTCATGATAGACATGCCACTACCGTTTGATCATCTGTTTAACATGAGAGATGTGCTGTGCATCATCAGGAAAAACCATGGACCTGTGTGTCGAGACCCAGGGATGTAGTGCATATAGAGAAAAGAAGGGGACCAAGAACCGATCCCTGAGGAACCCCTGTGACCTGCTGATGTGTTTTGGATGTCTTCCCTTCCCAGGCCACCCTACTTGTGAGATAGGAAGAGGATCTGATGATTAACAGTTTTAAAAGCAGCAGATATTATTATTGAAGTATAATAATAATAATAATAATAAAAGCATAACAAGCTACAGTAAACGATATAATTAAATGAACTGATTTGTTTAAATGTACAGATTACAAATGTTATTTAATAACATGCATTTTCACACAGTAATGATTATTAAATATTACATTTTTTAAAATTCTGTTTTATAAGAATTTAATACTGATATTATTTAAAAAAATATATAACAGATATACATGTATTATATGTAGTGCATAAATTATTTTCTGCAATAAGTAATTCATTAATTGCACCTATTTGCGATTGATTTAAATAAAAGTAGGCGGTGCTTTTCGCTGGCAAATCCTAAAACAAAATGTGTCATGTAAATATTTATATTTATTAAAAGCTATTAAAGTTTAGATTAGCCTATTATTGTAGACTAGACTACCAAATTGAAGACTTATTTCACATTTTAAACCCCTCCCACTGATTCTCTATGGAGACGCACGGCATCATCATTGGCTCACAGTCCGTCAGAGCCGCTCTCTCAGTGAGTCTGATGCTGATCCAGAGCATCACAGCCACTGCATGATCAGAACATACAGCAATCATGACAGGCCGTTTCACACGCTTCTAGACTTCTGAGGATGGACATGGAGCAAAATCATCTCAAATTATTTTTGCAGAATCTGCCGCTGTTCTTCCTTGTCGTTAAACCTGGTAAGTGCACAGTTTCATCAATGCAATTATATTTAATGGAATGAGAGAAATCGAATCGTTTCAGATCATATTTGCGAATGAAACACTTATGCTACAGTGTCATGCAAAGTATATTCAAAAAGTTTTAGACGAAGTATTATAGAGTTTTAGCTTATAGGCTCTCAGTAGATCGAGTACTGGAAATGACTAAAAAGTCTACGTGTATTTAATATTATGCTATATTCACTGATAATATTGTAAGCTAAATAGTCAGTGCTTACTCATATATAGTACAAAGAGGGATCTAAAAGTCTCATTGCATTGCACTTTAATTGAAGCATTCATAAACCCCCAAAAAATGAAAAGAAAGATTTTTTTGTGTGACCCCACTCCAGCTCTGTTTCTGTGTGACTCCACTCAGCTTTCTCATAGGAAGTTTCCACCCTCTAAGAAAAACATCACAAATCACCGGACGGCTGGATTAATTAGAGCTGACTGCAGTGATTAAGGAACGAATAGTAATTACAGTGAGGAGGCGGCTGTGCTATTTTACCCAGCCATAACTCTGTTAGTGTGAGTGACCTCAGCTGTGACCTATTCAGTGCTGTGCATCTTCTACAGTACATTTCCAAAACATTTATCAGACACGTTGGAATCAATTACAGTGCTGAATTAATCAGTTGTCACTATGGGGTGTGTGGCCGAGCAAGTCTGTATCTCTACAATCAGTATCTGTATTCATATCAAATCAGAAGTGATTGAACCGGAAGTATGTCAGATTACATGAGAAACGCTCTTTAAGTGTAATTCTGTTACCTATAGTTTCTGTTTAACAGCTATACCTTGTTTGACTTTTTCACAAATTTGAACAAAAATGCATGGAAGTAATTCAGACATCTTTTTACCTGTGGCAGAAACAGGCTTCTCTCATAGTTTTGACTATTTTGTTTTTTCATTTGTTTCTTAATACATTCATTATGCCTAATATAAATGCAAATCTTTTTATTTAAAAAAAAAAACAAAACATAAATTACAGACCGACTTCATGTGTCTGAAACTTATCAAACTTAGAATATGTGTATGATTTAGCATCCTAATTGTCACTGAAAGTTGCAATGACACGGAGTAAAATAAAGTTACGTGATCAAGACCTGTCAGGAACTTTCTATATGCATATCTCTTGCAGCATTATCAGACGGTTGGATCCATGCACATGCAGAGGACAAACTCTTTAAAAAACTCTTCATCGGTTATAATAAGTGGTCCAGACCCGTGCGGAATATCAGTGATGTTGTTATTGTCAAATTTGGCCTCTCGATCGCCCAGCTTATTGATGTGGTAAGATAATATTTTGACTTGAAAGCATTACAACATTATTAAGAGTCCAGATTATAACTGAGTGGGAAATAATGCAAATTAAATGCATCAATGCAATAAAACCATCATTCAATCAGAAAACAAATTTTAACATGATTTTTACATTGAGGAAAAATATGGTGTTTCGGCTTTAATTCCTGTATGTGGGACTTATTTATTTCTTACTCTGATATTCTACAGGATGAGAAGAATCAAATGATGACAACAAATGTTTGGCTGAAACAGGTGACTGTATTAATGAATAAATTATACTGTGGTTAAAACTGAACTCACAATTCGTGAACCCTTCAGATAATTACACAGTGAAAACAGATGCAATAATTATAAAAAGAATAAAGGCTGACTTCAGCAAACCTCAAGGCTTACATTCACCACATTTTACAGGTTTATTCCTAACTCTGTATTATTTGCCTGATTATATACAACATTTTATAATTTTTTCATTTGGATATACCTGTATATGATTATATGGCCAAATGTGACTTTTTGACCTCTGACCTGCAGGAATGGAACGATTATAAACTGCGCTGGAATCCCTCTGAATTTGATAATGTGACGTCTATTAGAGTCCCGTCAGAGATGATTTGGGTGCCTGACATTGTTTTATACAATAAGTAAGTATTGATGTAAAAGGTTATATACAATAATATTTTGTCCTGGCTATTTGGGCATTAAACTAACATAGTGAATAATGGAAGAGAGGGGACGGTCCAAGTCCTAATGGCTCTATTAATATCTGCAGGCTATAGATCCAGTGCTCTGGTGTTTTCTGTAACATTAATATGTGAAATCAACCAGACATGGCGTGAAATAAGACGTTAAGCACTGCTGTAGTTGATTAAAAAAAGGTGCATGTTTTAATCTCCTAATAAAATGACTCGTCTATTTTCAGAAACACCAGGTCTGTTTTTATCTAGGGGGCATATTTGATCTTGACAAATGAGAAATTGAGGTCTTCTTGCATCATCAGATACCTGGAGCAAAAAGCGGAAAGTGCTGTAGATATTTGAAGTAATTAATGCAATTGTCATGGAACATCTTCCTAGAGGCATAAAGAAAGTTTGTAGCTCAGATACATCAAAGACACTTCCTATAATTCATCCATATTTTAACGAAAGCACTTTTTAAAAGAGAGTTTCAGTTACAATGTTAATGTAAAAAGACACGTTTTTATAGTCCCTTAGAATTTTGTCTGCTGTCTTGAATAATTGCTTTTATTAAAAAAACAAATAGTAGTACTGCTTTTAACATTGATAATAAGAAGAAATGGGGTTTTTAAATACCAAATCATCACAATGATATCTAAAGGATGGAATAATGGCTGCTGAAACATTCAAAAGAATATTGAAAATATTCAATAAAATTGCTGTTTTTTAATGATCAAATAAATTCTAGTGTCCACCACATGAGAAAATCTCTTTAAATTATAATGCATGCATGCATAACATACAAAGTTAAAATTCTAACATGACTATGAGATGAAATATGTGTGTGTGTGTGTGTGTGTGTGTGCGTGTATATATATATATATATATATAATTATGAGACAAAAGGATGAAATTATGACATACAAAATTATTATTATGAAATAAAGCCATATTTATAGCGTACTAAGTGAAAACTGTGAGATAAAAAGTCGGAATTCTGAAAGAAAAAAGTTCCAAATTATGACAGTAAAAACTTTAAATTAGATACATTAAAATTATGATATACTAAATCATTATTGAGTTAGAAAGTCAAAATTTAATGAATAATGAATAATGAAGTTTAAATATAAAAAGATGAAAAGTATGATTTACTGAGCCAGTTATGAGATAACTGTAAAAAGCACAAATTATGATTAAGATAAAAGTCAAAATTATGATATACCTATTCATACTGTAACTTAGAAGAAAAGTCATAATAATGAAATAAAGTCAAAATAATTGACATAAAAGTTGACATAATTAGATAAGAAGTAAAAAATTATGAGAAATTATGAAAAATGCAGCCTTGGTGAGCATACAAGACTTTCAAAAAGAATCTTACAGAGCCGAAACTTTTATACGGTGCTGTAACTTGGTGTGGTTTTGTCTGCAGTGCAGACGGTGAGTTTGCAGTGACCCACATGACCAAAGCCCACCTGTTCCACACCGGAAAGGTGAGTTGGGTTCCTCCAGCCATCTACAAGAGCTCCTGCAGCATAGACGTCACATTCTTCCCATTCGACCAACAAAACTGCAAGATGAAGTTTGGCTCCTGGACCTACGACAAGGCCAAGATCGATCTGGAGCAGATCGAGAGCACCGTGGACCTGAAGGACTACTGGGAGAGCGGGGAATGGGCCATCATCAATGCTGTGGGAACCTACAACACAAAGAAATACGACTGTTGTCATGAGATCTACCCAGACATAACCTACTTCTTCATCATCCGCCGCCTGCCTCTGTTCTACACCATCAACCTCATCATTCCCTGCTTGCTCATTTCTTGTTTGACCGTGCTGGTCTTCTACCTGCCGTCGGACTGCGGAGAGAAGATCACGTTGTGTATTTCCGTCCTCCTTTCCCTCACTGTTTTCCTGTTGCTCATCACCGAAATCATTCCCTCAACATCTCTGGTCATTCCACTGATTGGAGAGTACCTGCTCTTCACCATGATCTTTGTCACGCTCTCTATAGTCATTACTGTCTTTGTGCTTAACGTGCATCATCGTTCACCAAGCACTCATAAAATGCCCTGCTGGGTCCATTCGGTGTTCCTGGACCTCATTCCTCGCTGGCTCTTCATGAGACGCCCGGAACCCGACCAGAAACGCCGCAATACGCCCAACCTCAGGGGGACCGATGTGGACGGGCTGAACTGTCAGGACATGGAGTTTGGGTTAGGGATGGGAATATCCACGTCCATCTCGTCCCCTTCCGCCACATCTCTGCATCTGTCCGACTCAGAGCCTTTGCTCCAGAAGTACGAGCTCCAGCAGTTAGGACACGTTATGAACCTGTGTCAGTGTCCAGCAAAGCTTACAAATCTTGTGTCTGACCCCGGTCTGACTTTTTCACCGTGTGTCCTTCGAGCTCTGGATGGCGTGCGGTACATCGCTGATCACCTGCGTGCTGAGGACGAAGACTTCTCAGTGAGTCACAAATACATTCGATACATTGTTTAGGGATTTTATAAGCCCAATCTCGATACATGGAAAAAATTGTATTAGTGAACCACAATTATGACATTAAAAAGTTTTAAATAAGCCACAGAATTATAGCAAAATTGTGGCAAATGTCAAAATTATTAGAAAAATCTAAATTTAGCATAAATTAAATGAAAAGAAGTTAAAATTATGAGATTAATCAGATGGATGACATACCAAGTCATCATTATGAAATAAAAAGTGAATATGCAGTAAAATATGAAGTTATGAGATACAATCAAAAGCTTGACATTCTGACATAAAGTTATACTAAAAGTCAAAATTATAATATATTAAGTCATAAAAATATAGTGAGATAAAACTATGAGATAAAAATTATGTCTTGTGAAATTCTAACACATTACTGATGAGACTAAAAATTAAGAATAATGAGAAGCAAAATCATAACTATGAAACAAATATGAGATTGAAATACATATAATACATATAATGAGATTGAAACTTCAATTATAAGATAAAAAGTCAAAATTATGACACTGATAGTTGAAATGTAAAATATCAAAGGTATGACTGTAAGTCATAGATAAAGTAGATATGCATTAAAAAGTGTGTGTATATATATATATAGTATATCCAATGAGATATATACATACTACGTCATAATTATGATTAAAAGGCAGAAAGATAAACAATTAAAACTGAGATAAATATCAAAACTGTCATATATAACTGTAATCTAAATTTTACATACTTAGTGAACTTTATGAGATAAAAAGACATTTACATTTTTGTTATACTTATGCCTATTCATCTTATTTCATTTTTATCTCATAATGACTTAATTACATGTCTAAACAAAAAATTAAGCTAAAATGGATTACAGAAAATCTCAAAATAACCTGCCACGCAGTGTAATTGGAAGATAAAAAAAGTTGCAAAGTAAAAAACATGGAATAATAACAAAAAAACAAAACAAAAATGTCAGACATGATTTGTATAAAAAGTCGCTATTCTTATAATTTCTCATAATTAATATTCTTATAAAGCCTTTTTAAAAGTATAAATTGGACATAGGCTGATTAAAAATATGCTAAACCCTTTGGTGTGAATATTATATCATGTTTCTTCACTAAGAGTGACAGTGTACTGTCTTGTTTCATCGTCACTGCCCTCATTATGACATTCTTCACCTCCCTGACCGCTTTCGCACCGCACTGTGTGTTTGCTTTTGGACAGGTCAAGGAGGACTGGAAATATGTGGCGATGGTGATTGACCGTATCTTTCTGTGGATGTTCATCATCGTGTGCCTGCTGGGGACGATCGGCCTCTTCTTACCTCCCTGGATATCAGGAATGATCTGAGAGCGCTCACTTCAAGACCCACATCAAGAGCTCCGATAAACACTTCCCTGATGGAAGCCAAGGCCTTTTCCAGAGACCATTACAAACATTTGTTATTTCATCTCTTGCTTTGATGAGAGATAGCCGCTCTTCAGAGATTATTTGAGAATGCAGTTCATAGTTACAGCGCAGGAAACACGCGTCACCTCTCGCTGAATGCCTGACATTTACCACTATCAAACTACGCCCGAGTCCTGTCGTCTCCCTGCATAAAGAGCGGGACCATCAGCACCGCAATATGCAAAATTAACCTTTGGGAACGAGGCAAAGCTTATGTGACCCTGACAGGTGGCAGTTCAATTCAGTTCACTCTGTAACCTTTATTCAAATGTTCAATGAACCGTAGATTGCATTTCGTGCCACATTCAACAGCAATTATATCTGAGGTCACAAGGCAACTGCTATATATTTATACTTTTGCAAGTCTTTGAAAACGCAGTGCTTTTGATATTGCAATTATACAAGTCGGGTCTGTGAACCATGTGGGTCAATGACTTTTAAATGAGACCTGAGAGAAAAATGACATTTACTACTTGAAATGCCCACTTAAAGTAGTGTTTTGCCAAACATGAAGAGCAACTAAAGCCAAAATGTTAGATAATAACAATCTGCTGTAGTCAATAATTAATCATTACATAAAAATGACCTAATAATTAATAAACTGACGCACATATCCCTTAATAGCTTCATACTGCAGCTGTTTTACGCAAACAGACATATATACATATAATATAATATATATATATAATATAAGAGGATATAAGCGATGTCGCCCTCTGCTGATGGTTGTGTAAAACAACCCAGGATTCATCAAATGTGCAATTTAATAAAAATTTTTTAAGAATTATGTGTAATTAAAATGTGGCATTATATATATATATATATATATATATATATATATATGTATATATATATGTTTGAATAAAATGTTAACATATGATATTTAAATACATGTTAACATATAATAATAGAATATGGTCAAAATGTGAGCTCCAAATAAATTAAAAAACACAGGCTTAATACAGAAGTTATTGCATTTTTTAAATTCATTTTAATAATGAAAAAGTAATGAAGTTGAATTTATAATTTATAGAGGTACTGAAAAACAAACACTAAATCAATCCAGATGTTTTCTTGCAATTTTGAGTAAAAACAAACAAAATATTTGCATAATTGCTAAATGTTCACATGCAATTATAAGCAACGATTTCTTAAAAGAAATTAAACAGCTAATTCAAACTTATTATTTGACAAATCTGAGTTAACATCTAGCAATTACGACTTAATCCAAATTGACTGGACATGGTATTTCAGTGGTAAAATGTTGAACTCTCAATAAAATTGCAAAATCTCTCTAAAAAAAAAAAAATGTAGCTTGCAAGACTCATATAGAAACTGAAAACACTAAGCATTTAAAAGTATTTTTGTGATTCTATAGAAATATAAATTATATTGACGTTGCATTTATTTTCAATAAAACCATACTTGTAAACTTTATCGAATAAATTACTGGTCTGACGTGACAAAGTCTGTATTTATTTCCTCCCACAAACATTCCTGAGAATAAACATCTTTGAAAACAATAACAAAGCACACACTTGTGAAAAGACATCTGCAAACAGTCAATGTGGAAAGCACTGCTTTCATTATCATCCAGAACCATAAATAAAGCAAGCTGTGCCAGGTGATTTACAGTTCACATTGGATGTAAGCGTCTGTCAGACGCCCAATCAGGGATCAGATCAGGGTGTGGTGGGTTTGGCCACATTGGCTCGCACTCGGGCCTGGTCCACAGCATCCAGCAGGTTTTTGGAGTCCATGGCCAGCGTGTGAGCAGACGCCAGCATCTGTTTCTTACACTCTTCCTTCAGAGACGTGACGGCGTTCTGCTGAGCCAGACGCATCTTACTGATCAGCTCGGCCAGGTCCTTATTCAGCAGCTTCTGAGTTCCTTCAATCTGACAAACAGAAAGCAGCCAGAACAACACTTTATACTTCCTAATGTACAGAAATGTTATTTTTGCATCAAAAAAAAAAATCTTCTTTATTCTGAGGGGACTTTTTCTTTGTTTATATCAACTTTTTTTCTTGTAATTCCGAGGATATATATAACAAAAGTCTTAACTGTGAGATATGAACTCAGAATTCATATGTGAACAATTCTCAGAAAAAAAGTCAAGCCCCTATTATTAAACAAAAAAAGAGCTTTCATGCAGTGTGCAAGTGAAAACATCCTGTTTTAAATCTGAAAGTGCACCTCGTATAAAGTTATTGTCTCTCAAAAGAAAGAGTCGACTCTAAATCATTAAAATGAATAATTTTTAAAACGATTAATTTATTCTTTACCACTAGGTGTCGCTTTTGGAAAGGTAAAAATAGCAGTTTCTACGGTAACAATGGAATAAGCACTGCAGATTATTTGCAGAAATGAGACTAAACAAATCATTTGGGAGTCCTTGAGCAAATAAGTTAAAAACAAATGCATATTATAAGACAAAGAAAATGCTTTTTTGATCTTGCATTAATGCATTACTTTTATAATTGTGTTTATATCGCACGATTAATTTTTTTTCTTGCAATTCATGAATCAAATCATAATTACAAGGTGCCAACTGACAACTGTGAGAAAAAAGTCAAGCTTGCAACTCAAAGTCAAAATTTCATCATTTATCATTTATGATCTAATTTATATGATTTGGAATATGTGCTTCGAATCATGATCTGAATCAAATGATTTGCGAGCTTTATGAAAAAAAGCTCAGTTTTACCCATGACTGCATACTTTCTAAAAATCATTAGAAGTGATAACAAAAATCTAAAACGAATGGCTATTGTGATCTGTTTTTTATCACTGAATGTGGTTTAATTCAATCAAAGCGGTTCCAGCGGAAATGACTCAATCAACTGAATCATTTTGTCCTTTTTTTTCACCTTCCGTCATGTTTACATGAAACTGTCAGCACTACTACAGACTTAGCTCACTAGTTTTATGAAATTAACTGAAATAAGTATTATAATTTCCATTCACATCCATCATAAATACGAACATATTCAGGTGAGGTAACTAGTGAAACATTAATATAACGATCTTAAATTACGACAGTGGTTACATACACATATATTTAATTGCTAAGAACAATTAAGTAATTGCTGGATATTGGTAGAGACATGTCCTTTAGTGTCCATACTAAACTCTACGCCCTTGATTATTACCATTTATCTCACATTTGAGAGGATCTTACAATTAAACAATCTCATTGAAATCTAAATTCAATCTGAAAGTTACCTTTGTTACATTTTTGTTTTGGAAATAAGCTTTGCTCATTTATAGCTCAAGTGCTTTAGTTTGACGATGCTTTACCTCCGTTCTGATGGACTCATGTAGAGTAGGGAGGATATCATCCACACTGTGGATCAGACTGCGCAGCGTCATTCCTACCGACTGACAAACAACACAATAATGACCTTAACCAACAGAAACCAGACTCCAAACATTAAACATGAGGAAAAGTCATCCTACCTTCACCACAGTCACGTACTCTGAGGCTGGTAACGTGTTGACATCGTTCTTCAGCTGCACCACCACCTTCACCATCTCCATCACGTTATGGTAGACCTTGTCATCCGTTCGGTCCAGTTCTGCTGTCGGCGCCGGCTTTGATGGACACAACAATGAACATTAACTCAATGACTTGCTGCATGCATTAACACTAATACTGTCAAAAGATTAATCACATTCAAAATAAAAGTTATTGTTTACATATTTTATCTGTGTGTACTGAGAATATATATATATATACACAAACATAAATATATTTAAGAAATAAGTTATATTTGCAAATATGTGTATATATATATATATTTAAGGAATCAGATATGTTTGGAGTAAATAATAAAAATAAACAAAAAACAAAACAAAACCAAAAAAAAAATACAAACTTTGCAAACATTTTAAATTACTTCAGTTGCTTGCCAAGACAACATTTCTCTTTTTTGCTTTTTACATTTTAATTTTATCTAATATTAATATTTATTTTATTTCAGCATTTTTTAATATTTAAGTTTTAGTTTAAATTAATGATCGCAATACTGGTGCAAGACACTTTTTTGGCCCATTCTCCTTTTTTAAAGCTGCAAATGTATAAATCATTTTAATCATTTAAAGACGATATTAGCATTTTAATAGCTGTAATGATAACAGACACGAAATAAAGCAGTTTTTTACAATTATATATAAAGAATAAAAAGCTTTAATTTTTACTTCATACGGTTATTTACTAGAGCATAAACTTAAATAAGAAATAAAACTATATATATATATTTTTTTTTTAATTTTTTTTTTTGCTTTGACATTTTTTTTAGAATTTCATTTTTCATTTATTTCAGTCAATGATTATATTTCAAGCAAAAAAAAAAAGTAATAAATAACTTTGACAGCCCTGAACCTAGTTTAACTCCTTTAAAAACAAACAAACTCAGCAGTCTCTCAATTTGATTTATTCCCCAAAGCCATTTTTCCTCTCATTTGGTGCTGCTGACCAAAGCTACTATTAGCCACTGCATACAGCAGCTCGGAGACAGGAGATTGGTTTCATTTCAGCTTCACTGAGGTTCAGAGATCGGTGCTGAGAGAATCTCAGAAAAAACCTCCCTCATCCTCTTTCTACTGAGCCATTATCAAGGTGAGCTCACAAGGCCCAAAGCTCATCAGGTTTTAGTCACAGAGCTCCCAGTAAAACCGCTGCTTTGATTGCTGCCATCTGCTCGTCTGGAAACTTCCAAAGGACGGCTGACACCTTTACTGAGCGGCTTCAAAAAGAGATCAGAAGTCTCTGCCGGCCTTCAGCCCATCCCTAACCGCATTAAAACCACAATTACCTGAGCAGTCACCCGCGGGGGCTTCTCCGGAGGAGCATAGGAAGGAGCTGAGAAACGCAGAAAAACACAAAGTCAAAAGACAGCTGAAGATGGTATAGGGATGCGATCAACAAGATAACAACTAACTGAAATAAGAAAGAGTAAAGGAATAGCTGCATCAATGCCAGTGTTGTTATTGTTAACTAAAGTTTTCGGTAACTGAAATAAAATTACATAAAATGTCAATATTAGAGGTAAAACAAACTTAAACTTAAATGAAAAACTTCAAACTTAAATCACAATGAAAAATAATTGAACTGAAAGAAAGGAATAAATAAAAAAAAACATTATATATTATACCTAAATTTTTTTAAATTATATTTATTAAATTATATCATATATTGAATTTACATTTTAAATATTAAATAAATACATAATAAAATAAATGATAATAAAAATAGAAATAAAAAAATATAAAAATGACAAAAGCACATAAAATAATAAAAATAAAAAATATAAATAATTTGAATCTAAATAAAATCTATAATAGTACATAAAACTAAAATACTAATAGTAATCATTACTAAAAATAACAGCATCAGGTTTTAATGATGCAGGTGAGTAAATGACAATAACTGTAATTTGGGGTAAAATATTACTGTATAGTTTTAGGTAACTGTGTGTTAAAATGAACTGACCTGTCTCATTTTCTGACATCTAAAAAAAAGAGAAAAAGATGTCAATGTTGTATAATTATAGTGCATAACAGTGGAAGGCAAAAGACATGAAGGGACAAGATTCTAAAAATTACACTTCTATTTAAATAGAATATAAATAATATATTATAAGATATATAATATTTTACCACTTTAGCCTTTGTGTCGTCATTGGCAAATGGATCCTGGAAGAGAAACAGAGAGACGTAAGGATGAGCTTAAAGTCAACATTAAATGATGAAACCCATTTTACTTTCATAATGTGGCATATTTCAAGACGAATATTAGACTGAAATCCATAGGGAAAGGAAACATCAGCCAAAAAGGAAAGTCATTACAGTGGAGGAGTAAGTCATTTCTTTTGATCAAAGATTAAAAAGGCTACTATTGTCTTCTTGTGAATAACACACACTTATTAATTATGCATAATATAATCAACAGCCTGTAAATAATATCAATTTAGACTTTATGTTAACTTTAATGATCCCAGCGAGGATTGCACGCTGCTGCAGACACTACTGATGACTAACCAGAAGCTTCTCTTCTTTCTCCAGCCACTTGTTGTCCTCCAGCATTTCCTGTTTCTGCCTCCTTAAAGTTTCCTGCACACGCTGTCTCTCCATTTCCCACAGCCGCTGGGCGTCTTCCTTACTGTTGGGCTCCAGCAAACCTCGTTCCTTCACACACACACACACACACACAAGCGGATGAGGAACGCAATCATACGAGGAAATAATGTGACCTTGTAAAATAAACCGACGTTTGGCACCTTTTGTTTTTGCTTGTCATCATAACAGTGCTCTTAAAATATATGCTTTACACCTGACAACCTTTTAAGAGGAAAATGGGCCAAAAGCTGGTATTGTTTTAGTTAATTCAACCATTAAACATTTATTTATTCAAATACAGCTCAAATACAATGTAGAAAAAAAGGATTAATAAATAATACTAAAACTACACTGATCAATGCACCAAGTACTAAAATTGATATAAATGAAAGCTAAATGGAAATATTTAATATCTTAAATTATTATTATTAAATCATTTTGTTATAATGAAAACATAAAGTATAAAAAAGCTCATTCAAAGCATTTTTATAAATATATAAAAATAGTTTTATAATATTTTTATTATTTATAATAAATTAAACAACACTGGTCAATCAAGTAATAAAATTACTATAAATTAAATATAAATATTGAATAACTAAAATTAAAATGAAAACTAAAAACAGAAAAATGAAAGCTAATTCAAAATATTAACAGATGCTTTAATTGTATACAAATCATAAAAAACAGGTAAGTGCTTACATGAAGTACTAAAATCAATAAAATGTATATGTAGCTAAATATAAACATTTGATAAAAATATTAACTCCCACTTAACGACTAAAATGACTAAAAATATAAACAGCTAGTTTTTAAATATTAATAAAGGATAAAAAATACTTGCACTACATCAAATTTTGTCAATAACCTTAAACTCAAAAACTAGTTCATGGTGCCGGCAACGTCAAGGTCTTAGTTTCGATTGGCAGGGAATGTAACTGATGCACCTCGAATGCAATTGGATTTAAAAAAATTGCCAAATGCATAAATATAAATGCAAATGTTGCGAATCAGAATGTCAATCTCCTTGAATTACTGCAGGTAACAAACCTTGGTTTATCCGTGTCTCCTTTGTTGTAACATTCATACTTCATAATTCACAATTTCCTTTTTCAGCCATAAATAGGTTGCAAAGTAAGTGGCTGAAATGTCTTTTTTTATTTTTTTTTATTTATGCACAAGCTGTCATCTGTGGTCTTAAAAAAAATAGGAGCCCTTTAATATGTACCCACCTGAATGTCTGATTTCAACAACAAGTGCATCAACGCAGGAAAGAAATCTCATTGGGTATTTTGGGACAGTGTTTGGTTTGTGTGTGCACTGGCTTTTTAAAGACAAGGTGTAGTTCACCAAAAAATTAAAATTTGCTGGAAATTTACTTAACTTCCCTCATCCAAGATTCATCAGAACGGATTAAGAAAAATGTAGTTAAGCAATGGATGCTCTGCAGTGAATGGGTGCCGTCAAACAGCTGATAAAAACAGCACAATAACCCACAGCACTCCAGTCCATCAGTTAACATCATTGAAGCCGAAAGCTGTTTGTAAGAAACAAATCCATCTTTTTTTTTATGATAGGCCTATGATGTTTTTAACTGAAATATGACTCCTCTAGAGTATCCAAAATATTATCTAGTCTGAATCAAGAGAGAGATCTGCACACAACAAGCACCGTTTACAACCAAATACTGTTCGAAACAAATACGTGGGAGGATTTTAACCACAATTGGGAGAGGGACTTTTTACTGGAAGAAGGGTTATTATGGATTCTTATTATGGACATCATTTTGGACAAAAGCGAGATAAAATGGCTTAATAATGGATTTGTTTCTTACAAACATGCAGCTTTTCACTTCACTAGATGTTAACTGATGGATTGGAGTGGTGTGGATTACTTGTGATGTTTTCATCAGCAGTTTGGACTCTTGTTCTGACGGCACCTATTCACTACTGTATAGAGGATCCACTGGTGTGAAACAAATGCTACAAACATCCGAATTTGTTCAGTTGATGATGCTTTGAGGGTGAGTAAATTGTATGCAAATGTTCATTTTTGGGTAAACCATTCCTTTAAAGACACAGGAGCAGTCCTGTAGACAGGTGGCGCTCTTACCATACTGCCACGGCGAGGGGACGGCGGCAGGGTCAGTGTGTAGCTGGACACGAGCACAGGGCACCAGTCTGGGGGGCTGGTGAGGGCTGGTGAACTAACACGCAGTGACTCGGGCAGCTGGAAAATTGGCCGTGCAAGCAAGAACACACAGACAAGCACAACTAAACCACGCGCAAAAACATATTCACACAGTGACACGCATAACACAGCGGTTTGAGCGCAAATGCAGAAAAGCAGGCCGAAACCACAGTTGCTGGAAACGGTGTGACTTGACCTAGATAGACGTGACCAACATGAAGCTGCTGTATAGTTTATAGTTATGGTCTACCAACTTTAAATGCATCACCACTGAGTAAAACATTAAATATCAGTTTGAATTAAATATCAACTTGTTTGATCTTGGGAAAATGTAAAGGTTCATTTTAGTTGATCCGCTACAAAGAAGCCGCAGTTAAATCAACAGGAGGAAAAATCACCTGGAGATGAAGACGTGGATTGAGAGTGCTGAAACCTGATGATTTTATTCTTGATGGCTTTTCACAAAACAATAATGAAGAGAAGTAGAAAAGGAGTGAGTATGGTACATAATAAAGAGTAAGAGTAAGAGCGTTAAAAAAGACAGATACCTTTGGTGGAGCATCAGTAAACAGGGTTTTATTTATGGAGCGAGTTCTGGTTCTCAGCTCCTCCACCTCCATTTCCTTCTCCATTTTATGAACATCACTGTGTGAAGCAAATAGAACCACTTCATATAAGAGTTTGCATTGTTTTTATTGTTATTTTTATGGGTTTTTAAATGTATTACTTGCATTTAATTTTGTTTATATTTATTACATTTAAATATATATTTATTTATATTAATGTTTTATTTTATATTTACTATATATTTTAAGAATTATAATTTTTTATTATTTGCAATTTTATTTATTAAATTAAAATCAATCTGACCACAATCTCTGCTCACCATGTTATTCAGTTGGTATTTATTATTATTATGCATATGTTTACTTTATTTAAAAAAATATTTTTGTATTATTTACAACCTTTAGTGTTTTTAATATTTATTTTATTATTTTTGACATTTTAATGTTTTTATGTTCGTTTTTTATGTTTATTTAATTTTTTAGATATTTACTTTCCTTTTGAAATCCACTTACATAATCAGTCAGTTTGCATTCTTATGTGTTATGAGCATGAATAATTGTTTGACATTTACACATTTTGTATTATATTTACATTTTTATTAAATTTTTAATTCACCATTTTAAATAGTATATATTTATATTATTTTTTTACATTTTATTTTATGAATAGTTTTTTAAAAACCATTTACATTTTGAATATAAGTTTTTTATATTAATTTCCCCCTTAATGTCTACTTACAGTCAAGATCATAATGTGTTATTTAGTGGTGAGTTTCTGATGAGCCAATAGCCATCATTAATGTGGGTAATATGCAAAATTACTGAATAAGCAGTTTTAACAGCTTATTTTTAATAAAAAGCTCTATTTTGGTTTAGGGCTCTGCTTTGAGCTCTGAAATGCATAAATATGCCTCGTTTCAGGGTTCAAACTGACAGCCCTTTATGTCTTTTATGACCAGGGCAGCGCTGTCGTACCTCAGCTTGCACACAAGCTCTGCGAAGCTGGGTCTCTCTCCGGGGCTGTAGGCCCAGCAGCGGGTCATGAGGGAGTAGAGCGTCGGCGGGCACCGCTCAGGTTTGGGCAGACGGACACCCTGCTCCAGCTGGTTTATCACATCCTTGTTCTCCAGCCAGAAGAATGGCTGCTGACCTCCACTCATGATCTCCCACATGCACACAGCTGAAAGGAGATGCACAGGAAACCATATCAGGAACCATTAAGTCAGAAATTCATTGCAAAACTTCAAGAAGGCACGGCATTGTGAAAGATGTGGCTCTTCACAGCAACCAGCTTCGACTGCCAACAGGAAATAGGCATTCACGTCATGGTGACAGCTTGAAAAATCCTCACAATTAAGTTGATCTGTTGCCTGATGTGGTCAGAACAGTGATTGAGTTTTGAAAAAAACGTATTACGCTTTGTAGAAGTCACATAACGCACCGTGCATGTTTAAACACACTGAACTCACATCACGCTTCAAAATCACTAACCAAACATCCAGACATCACTCGCCGTGGTGAAGCGTCTGAAGTTGATGGACTCCGGTGCCATCCATTTAATAGGTAATCGACTCACAGAGGCTTCAGAGAGAAAACATTTGACAGCATTAGACATAAGAAGCGAGAGTGAAATATTAGACTCAAACTGCATGATAAGTTTAAACAGACTAGTCAGTTTTCATCTTGCCTTTGTAATACTCCTCCTCTTCTATGTATCGGGACAATCCGAAGTCTCCCAGCTTCACACAGTCTGCTTTGGCGACCAGCACGTTTCTCACAGCGATGTCCCTGATAGAAAAACATTCAACTGAATTAATCGATTATGCACCACTAAAATAGCACAACCACGCTCGTGAGATACAGATGATTATCAAGAAAGAGATGTGAAGACACCAACCAGCAAATGCGGTTTAATTTTGTGTCCTAAATTTAAAATACATTATTACACATTGAAAATGATCTTTCATGCAGTGTTTAACACAGCTCGAAGTGAAAAAAAAACATCCTGCAAAGTTTTACATCTGAAAGTGCACCGTGTGTAAAATTATAGGTTGCAGCTATTTGCACTGAGTGTAGAGAGCAATAGGGGCTATTTACACTAAGCGTAAACAGAAATTAGATGCTAGGTACACTAAGTGCATATAGCCTTATAGTGTATTGGCACTATGTTAAAATAGGATCTGCTACTACTTCATGCAAACAGTGGCAATTACCTGCACCTCAGTATTGAAGTACTTTATAAAACAGTATGCAATAGATTATTTAGTGTAAATTTTAATTTTAATTCAAATTATTAAATAGATGACATGATCGACACCCTTATTGGGACAAAAAAGCCCTCCCTACACCTACCCTAACCCTACCCAATACTTTATTTATTTTCAACTTCTATTTCCTTCATTTTTTTTTTAAATAGGGAGAAAAAATCTGACCCTGAATCTGAACCCGGGTCGATCACGTCTAAATGACGACATTTGGAATGTCTCGTTAAACATATCATTTGGATGGCTGTAACAAATAAGGTCAAAATAAATGTACATTATAAGAAAATTAAAGTGTGCCGTATGAGCGGTTGTGTGGATGCCCCAAATAAAGCGCACTACAGTTAGCAGAAGTTTTCTACCCATGACCTTGATTTTTTACCTTCAGCTTCAGCTAAACTTTCACCCGTAAGTGTTACTGACACTCTTCTGAACAAAAAACAAAGCAAAAAGTCAAGAGGAAAGAATTTTACTAAGCAGCCTTTAACTAAACCGGACTATATCCTTCAAATTTCAAACCAAATAGGTAATGATGGGTTATTTACAGTAATTGCATAAACAGTTGTGTATTGATGTACCTGTGCACCATGTTAACACCCTCTAGGTAAGCAAGAGCTTTACTGATCTGAAGACTGTACAGGATCAGCGTGACGGTGGTTAATTTGTGCTTGTTCTCCACCAGGTAATTTCCTAGCTGAAGAAAAATTGAAAATCCAGGGTGATAATAAAGTCTAATGAACAAAATTGCATAATCTACTAAAACAAGTCGGATTTACCACTTATTGTGACAAGACAAGAGTGAATGTCAAAGGAAAAGTTAATCTAAAAATGACAATTAGGTAATAATGGACACACCATCCAAGATGCAGATGAGTTTGTTTCTTCATCAGATTTGGAGAAATGTAGCATTGCTTTATTGTCTCAGTAATGGATGCTCTGCAGTGAATGGGTGCCGTCAGAATAAGAGTACACAATAATCCACAGTACTCCAGTCAGTTTTGTTAATTCAAAAGATGCATTTTTCTAAGAAATAAACCCATCCTTACTTTATTAAACTTTAAACCGATGCTTTAGTCTAAAATACTAGTCCTCTTACAATATTGCTTTATTTAGTAAATGTGACCCTGGAGCACAAAACCAGTCTTAAGTCGCTGGAGTATATTTGTAGCAAAAGCCGAAAATACATAGTATGGGTCAAAATTATTGATTTTTCTTTTTTTGCCAAAAATCCTTAGGATAGTAAGTAAAGATCATGTTCCATGAAGGTATTTTGTCAATTTCTTACTAAAAATATATTAAAACCTAATTTTTGATTAGTAATATGCATTGATGAGATCTAATTTGCACAACTTTAAAAGTGATTTTCTCAGCATTTAGATTTTTCTGTACCCTCAGATTTCAGATTTTCAAATAGTTGTATCTCGGTCAAATATTGCCCTATCCATCCAAATCATACATCAATGGGAAGCCTATTCAGCTTTCAGATCATATATAAATCTCAATTTCTGAAAATTAACACTTATGAAAAGTGCATAGATTAAAGCAAATATGCTGGTTACTTTGGAGGACAAAATAGGATGAACTTTCACTGCAGAAAGCATAGTTAAAGATGTTTGTCGGAGTTAAAAACCTTAATGATGGATTTGCTTATTACAAACATCCAGCTTTTCGCTTCATAGGAAGTTAATTGATGAATTGGAGTGGTGTGGATTATTATGGTGTTTTTATCAGCTGTTATCAGCACCCATTCACTGCAGAGCACCCATTGCTGAGCAAGTGATGCAATGCTACATTTCTCCAAATCTGATGAAGAAACCAACTCATCTACATCTGGGATTGCCTGAGTGTGAGTCTTTAATAGACAAAAACACTATTCTTAATTCTTGAGTAGATTTGTCTCATTTTCCTTGCTACCAGTTTTCTTGGATCTCATCTCACCTCTCCATGTTGGTAAAGCTCCATGACAATCCACACGGGATCTTCCTCAATAATTCCTACAAGTCTCACAATGTGCGGATGATCCAGTTTCTTCATGATCACTGTATGAAAACAATTTTGATCATTCTGTTCAGGCATGTATTGTATTGTACATCTGGTAGATGAATCTTCTTACACGCTTCACTCATGAACTTCTCCTTCACATCAGCTGAGCAGTCCTTGCATGTCTTCACTGCCACGTTCACACGCTCTCCTGTCTGGAAGAAGACACACAATTCAAGAGGTTTCTGTCCTGAAAGCTAAACCTTAATAGTGTCTAGTGATTTCTACTAAATCCTTGTGATCTAATTCACTGAATATTCGGGGGTTGTAGATGTATGACTGATGCACTAACCTTGCTTTTATAGATCCCATCATGCACCTCACCAAAGAAACCTTCACCCAAAATCCGCCCGAGGGCAACGTCGTTTCTTGAGATGCTAAACTTACATGCTGGAAAAAAAGTGTTTGAGATAAAAAATGTAAAATATACATAAATTATAATTCATCTGTCTCTTAAAATATTAGTTGGTTCTTACATGAAACTGGTGTATTTTCAGGTATCTCTGCATAAATATCTGAATCTGTGAAAAACAAAAAAACATAATGGATTAATATTATGTTGATTAACCTATCTTTAATAAATTTGCATATAAAGGCAGTATTTTTGCAATATATATTTTGCTTTACATACTTTTGCTTTCGTTCTCAGAACTGGTGTTTTCCATTCTGTTTTACAATATTAAATCAGAAAGAGTCAATAAGACATCTAAATAATTATAAATGTGTGCATATATATATATGTGTGTGTGTGTGTGTATAAGTTAGAATCATACAGTTTATTATATTTATTGATATATATACAATTCTTTAAAAATATATAGATATATATTAAAATTATGCAAATACAGAATATTTTTTCCCCCATCAAATCAGTATATTAAAATGATTTCTGAAGGATCATGTAACACTGAAGACTGGGGTAATGATACTGAAACTTTGTTACATTTTAACACAATAAATTAGAAAATCTTGAATTTTGTATATATATATATATACAGTGAGGTCAATAAGTATTTGATCACCCTGTTATTTTGCAAGTTCTCTTACTCACACTTGTGTGAGACAGAATCTAAAAAGAAAAATCCAGAAATCACATTGTATGGTTTTTTAACAATTTTTTTGGGAATTACTGTGTTAAATAAGTATTTGATCAGGTTTGCACACACTGCAGGAGGGATTTTGGCCCACTCCTCCATACAGGTCTTCTCTAGATCTGTCAGGTTTCGGGGCTGTCACACACTGTTTTTCACGTACTATATAGTAGCGAAGTCAGCAATTTTGGACGCAGCACCCATGTTGCTACTTAGACTTTGTCTGATTGTGGGGTTCACAGGTGTCTTTATGACAGCTAACGACCTAAAACTGGTGCTACTTTTAGAATCAAGAGCAGAGTGTAGCTGGACTATTTAAAAGCAAAATAACAGGTCAGAAATCTGGCTGATAAGCAAGTGATGAAACACTTTTTTGACACAGTAATTCCCAAATAAATGTTTAAAAAATATCATACAATGTGATTCCTGGATTGTTCATTTTAAATTCTGTCTCTCACAGTGGAAATGCACCTATGCTGAAAATTGTAGACTCCATGATTTCTAAGTAAGAGAACTTGCAAAATCACAGGGTGATTTTTTTTTTGCAAAAACAGATAACTCATGTTTTTGTATTTTATTGTGTTCGTTAATTTGTTGTGTTTTTTATTTTTTTTAATTTTATAACAGTTATTTTTTAACCTAGTTAAAAGCATCCAAACGCAGTTTGACTGAGATAATGAAAATGCAGAAAAACCAAAACATCAGTGCTCACCTGCTAGGTAAAGGAGGTAGAGAGTTTCTAGCTTCTCTGTCTGGTAAACACAAGCAGTAATTTGTTATTCGTATGGTGGCAATCACATAGTGTTTCTACACTACTAATGCTCAAGCACTGATTAGGCAAGTCAAAAACCAAAGGCAGAGGAAGTACTGGAATTGGTTTTATTACTAATTAAAGATTTAAGATACATGATGATATTGGTTTTATGACCTGCTGTAGTAATACAAAATAATAAAACACACACACCCTTGGCTCGTACTATTAAAGTTGTCTCATTTCCGTGCTCCAAGCGACAGTAACCATCAATTAAATCGATCATGTTCTCTGCAAGGGCCAGAGAGGCTGTGCTGATGGACAAAGGCTGAAAATGACAAAAGAAAGATCAAATCTTTATAATCTATATGAGAAAAGGTAAACTGACGCTATAGTATTGAAGCATTAATTTCAAGAAGACGTGTGTATCCATTCACCTGTTTAGCTCCTTCTATATCTATATGTAGCAGCGTCTTTCCATCACTCTCAGGTGTGCATTCAATACTTCGGATTTGTGCAAATGTGGCTAGACAGACCGGCTGATAAGGACATATCAAAAAAACATGTTAATATACATGAGCATATAACCCGGTTATACACACACACAAATACAAATGACTGTTTTTTTCAGCTACACTGAATAAAAATAATTGTTATTTTTTACTATTTATACACATAAATAGTAAATCTCACAAGAGAGAGAGAGAAAGTCAATAACACATTAAATGTGAAATTTCTCATGTATTTTCATGTAAAACCCTCTTTTTTTACTGTAGAGTAATGCACTAAAATAATCAACACTAAAACTGGAATAAAAATGAATAAACATTGTATAGACATTAAAAACGATGCAAATAAGAAATATTAACATTTCAATTCCAACGTAAACAGAATATTTAAGAATAAATACTAATACTAAATATGAATAAAAACTGTATCTGCATCTCAATCATACTAAAATAACACCGAGGCATGATTTCTCACCAATGTCTATTAGAACATGCAAATTATTTCCATCGTGGTTAATTGACAAAATAAAAGTGGTTAGTGAGCGCTGTGTTTTAGAAAGTAGGTTGAGTGGTGGGATGGAAATATATGAGGGGATCTTCTTACCACAGAGTTTTTGTCTGTACGTTGTCGAATACCTTTGGGCCCGATGACCAGATCCACAGAGATGCTCCATCCTTGCTACAGAAGAATAGACTTACATTGAGCAACAACTGAGAACACACTTAAACCACCACATTCATATCAGTATCACACACAAGACAACAAAAAAGCAGTGTGTGCAAAAAGCTAACACAGAAACGAATTGCAATAAAACACTTTGCAAAAGGCCATTTTATATTCCATCCTATTTAATATGCTGGAAAATAAACAGCTATAGTACCGTAAATGAAAGTACTGGACTTTATAGTCACTGGAAGAGTTAACTGCTAATGAGATTTGCTTCAAAACTGTTATCTAACGCACTGACTTAAGTCTCTGAAGACATTTCTTGGTCACTGACCTTATCTGTCCACCCACAGATTGTTTTTACATTACTTCAGAGAGTGAAGGACACACATCAAACATGACTGAAGGAATAGTTCAACTACAGTTAAACATTTTCGGAAAATATGTGAATGTCTGCCATTAAAAACAGCTTTTAAAAACACCACAATAATCCTCAAGTAATCCACATGACCCAATCAGTTAAGAAACAAATATATAATTAAGGCATTTTTTGCTTATAATCTCTTCCAAAATATGTGTCCATAACAATAAAATCCACCCACGTACGAACTAGTTTGGACCGTTTTGACTTGTAAATGGTGCTAGATCTGTGCTCATTTATTAGATGACTTCTTTACTGGAAAAAGCATTATTATGGATTTGTTTCTTGCAACTTTTCTTTCACTAGATGCTAACTGATGGAATGGAGTGGTGTGGATTATTGTGATGTTTTTATCAGCTGTTCGGACTCTCCTATAACTTCAATGGCCTGGAAGTGAGCAAATCCAACAACTTAAAATCATCATGATGAGATCTTACCACCAGCTCACAAGGAAAAACAGCTTCATCAAAACTGTGAAAGACAGATAATGTCTCAAAGAACTTCAAGATGCACTGCTCCTCCTTCAGCAACGCAAACTGCTGAAATGTTTGCTGGATCAGTTTTCGCAGCTGCTTCGGCTGTTTCACAACAGACATATATGAACAATATTTCATCATTCATCATCATATATTACAGAATCTGTTAGTGTGCATTGGATTGCTGTGCTGCTTAATTCCCAAAGAGGTCAAGAAAATGTTTTCACCTTCATACTTTCGATTAATTCATGAGGAAAGAACAAATCCAGACCAACATCTTTCCTGAAAGAAACATAAATGGCATTAATGCAATGTGTTTATTCCTGAGTATATCTATCTAAAGCACGATACAAACTACTTACTCCAGCAGATCGAAGTTAGATTTTTTCTCCAGACCGCAGGCATTCATGTCTTTATAAAACCTCCTGTCAGAACAGGAAAAATTAAAGGTATGTCATTAGAAAAGAATAAATTTGCAGCATTATGTATATTGTGTACACACATATTATGGTGACTTTTATTATCACTCAGTTTAAATGTAATTTTTTCTCATGCATTTTATGTGCACCACCTATTTTATCTTCTTGTTCTATCATTATAAATTAGGTTTCTTCTTAAAGAATTTTAAAATGCAGATTTTCCAACAGATTTGGAGAAATTTTGCATTGCATCACTTGCTCACCAGTGGATCCTCTGCAGTGAATGGGTGCCGTCAGAATTAGAGTCCATTATAGTGATATTTTTTTATTTGTATATTTATATTTATATATTTGTATATTTATTTTATTTGTATAGTATATTTTATTTGATGGCACCCATTCACCGCAGAGGATCCATTAGTGAATGTAATGCTACATTTCCCCAAATCTAATTAAGAAACAAACTCCACATCTTGGACGGCCTTACTGTAAGTAAACTTTTTAGTATAGTAGGGTTAGGTGCACACTGTAATGCTTTTTTTTATAATGCAATTTATGCTGAATTATCTTGTAAGGTGCTATGCAAATGTTACTATTATTATCAGTCCATCTGTATAAATATACCTTATCTCCAAACAGCCCAGCTGCAATGCCATCCCGTCACTTACTTTACTCGCGCTGTGCTGCATGTAGTCACTGCGAACCTGCATAACAGCAATAACACACCTTCGCCTTTTAGTGCAAAACACCATTAACACTTTACACCATTAACTAAACATCCACAACGCTTCAGTGCAAATGGCATGACTCATGTTTCCTTCACTCTCAGGATATGGAGCGGTAAATGTACACTCCCTATGTAACAGGTACTGACCTGCTGGTAGAAGTAGAGCATTGTAGTTTTGTCATCCTTTAACTTCTCCAGGAAATTGGGGAGAATGTAACGGATCCTCAAGTCATATCTGATCATGACGGCAGAACAAAAACAGGATTAGGAACCTATACGAAATTGATTTCCAGCACTCTAAGAACCCAGTGAACTATAGGGCAAAATATTAATCCTGGTCAAAATATATTTCAAATGTGATATCTTTACAAACTTAGTTAACGGTAGGCATATTTTTTCAAAATATAACCATTAGTTAATAAGAATACAGTTGTTCGTTGTTAGTTCTTGTAAGCTCACAGTGCATTAAGTAATGTTAACCAACACAACTTGAGATTTTAATAATGCATTACCAAATGCATTAGCATTAACTAATAATAATAAATGTAGAAGTATTGCTCATTCTTAGTTTATGTTAACTAATGCTGTTAACCTTATTGTAAAGTGTTACAGAGGCTTTTAAAAACATAAAAAGCTTACAGATTCCAACTTTTATTTCATTTAATGCTGTTAAAAAATGGCTAAAATGTAAGATGCAATATGAGCATAATGAAAATATATTAATGCAGATAAAGTTTTAAACTAGCAATACATTTGTTGCCATGTGACACACACACACACACACACACCTCCACTCCGCCTCGACATGTTGCTGTTCATATTTCTGCTCCACCTCTGCTATGGTGAGGTTCGGGTGCAGCCAGTGAACCTCGTCTGATTTGAGGTGTTTGAGCAGAAGACCGTAGCACTCTGAGAACTTGATGTTGGGACCGAGTCGTCCGCTGTCCAGGATGGACTGAATAATTTTCTGCAGGAAATAAATCCTCATGCAAATCAAACATTTGTACATTTGTGGATTTGTTTCACCCCAAACAGAAATGAGAAAAGAAGCTGCTATTTGATAGAGGCTCTTTACACCCACAGCAAATATCAACTGATTCTAGTTGCACTAATTGAAAATAGCAGCATTATTTAGTGATCTGCTATTTACACTAAGTGCATTTTCTGCTATTTATACTACTTATTGGAAATGTTTAAGACTAGCTTTTTTGCATTACTTATCACTGCCACGAAAGGTATGTCTTACTAATGAAAGTCATTTTGATTTTATACAACATTGATCATTAAAAATCAATGCAAAAAAACTTGATGCTCAAAGTGATCAATCGTTATAAAAACAGGAAGTTGTGCTGATGGGTGTGATAACATGCGTCTCACTCTGCAGTCGTGTGTAACAAGGCACATTCATCTCACCCTGATGTTCCAGGTACTTTCACATTTGACCAGTTTAAAGTTCTTGCCCAGGTTGGCGCTGTTGCTGATGAAGCACACTTTGAGGATTTTCACCATCCCCTTGCATTTATTCTCCACGGTGCCGGCGGGCCCATGCAGGGGTCCAGGAGGAGGCAGTTTCCATGATAACGTTGTGGTGTCACCTGACATCTCTACATAGGCTGTGATGAGACAGATCCTCTCATCTGATTATTAGCTGTGTGGTAGAAGAAATAATACATTCAAGTTCAGGCACAGCCAAAGGAAATCAATGAGTGACTCAATAATGAACTATGAGAACATGAAAATTGGGAATTCTAGGGATGAATCCTTTCCTGATTTATGGTAATCAAAGTCAGAGAACAGAATTTGTGACTTTTTTCATTTGTTTGGTTTTACATTTACAATTTAATAGGAGTTTAAATATTTTTAAAACAAAGAAATGTCATGAAGTAAAACTAAAAGTGGTTTTAATGCACAGAAATGTAAACATTTAAAATAACGATAATAAAAAGCTTATTATTAGACTGTGCAACTTAAATTGGTAACTCTTTACAATAAGGTTCATTAGTTATCTTTAGTTAACATGAACAAAGAATGAACTTCTACAGCATTTAATAATCATAGTTAACGCTAGTTTCAGCATTTACTTATACATTGATTAAAATCACAAGAGAGCTAACATGAACTAACAATGAATTATCGTATTTTTAATAACTAACATTAACAAAGATAAAGAAAACCTGTAATAAATGTATTAGTTATTGTTTATTCATATTAATAAATACATGGACTTACCGTAAAGCGTTACCCTAAAATCTAAAGTCTTAAAAACTGTTTTTAAACCAAAAAATGTATGAACAATCATTATTATTATTATTCATTATTATTGGAATTATATAAATCCTAGCACTCTTTGAAAGTAAGCTTGTCTTAAAAACAGCTTCAAACAAATAACATTTCTTAAGTAAATACATTAACAATAATAATAACAAGTGGTGCTGAGGGAAATGGAAAACATCTTTAATATGCATTTGGATTTTGACCAAATCTCAAGGGTACTGAGCATACCTGATATAATAAACATTTTTAGAACCGATTCACCTGGAGTATTACATCAAAAAAAGGCCAGGTTTACAAAGTCTGGTCTATACAGTATTTGCTCTATTATACTACAGGAATACTGTAATTGTGTAACGTTGTACTCTTTCCCTCATCTGTTATACATGGGGAAGTCCTGTATTGTTTAAAAATCTGAGCTATTTGTGTAAATAACAACAACAAGAACAACTTGCACTCAGTTTATTATTATTATTTAGCATATTCAGAGCTTTTATTAATTCTAAAATAGCATTCAGTCACATTTCATCCATAAATTCTCCTATTACACACAGCAGTAGCAAAAGCACATTACGTTCAAACATGTCAGCACACGAGACTAATGCAACATCCTACCTGGACGTGCTCCATGACTGAAGTTTACTCCTGCGTTACCGTATGATCTCTGAGTCACAGGACAGACAACATGACAGGCTAAAAAAATGACGAGATTCACAGAAATGTTGTCAAGCACAAGCAACTGCCTTTTTTCAATTTCTTATAGAAAATAGGAAGTGAAATGCATCTTGGTTGAGAGAATTCCACTACAAAATGTTTGACTACTATACCTTTACTGTTAACTGTACTATATGTCGTTTAAATGTATCAGAATCATCTACCACAGGTTTCCTGTCATGTGGTATCAGATCTTATAGTATGTGTTGAAAATTGCAAAGGTGTTAAACATTCAGGTTTTGCCATGATAAAAAATGTTCTAAAGAGGAAACAAGCGTTGTTAAGGTTTGTGAAAGTACCAGTTTGGATAAATACTGCGAGCATGTTTTTATGGCATCAGCTCAATCACAATGAATCACGATGACAGCAATCATCCCACAACGTCCACACAAATGCAAATCACCTGATATCAGATGATGCCACGTAATTTTTTGCCAAATGAAATGAAAATGTATCAATCAAATCAAATGAAAAATGGAAAACATCTAACGATTTTTGCAACACATCAGCATCTACTGAACTTCCTTTTTAATGCCACACTGCGACTCCGAGGCTGTGAAATGTTGAGACTTGCTAACTGAAATAAGAAAATGTAAAAGTGTCACAGACCTGGGCATGAGCTGATGTTCAGTGCAGGTATCTTCAGCTCTCGTCCGGTGTTTGCTTAATTCATACGAATCCAAACTGACAGTGTGTGTGAGCTGAAGTCCTGACGTGAGTGTTTTGGACACACCCCACGCATGTCACTGACTTCCTCAAACTTCACACCACTGCTGCAAAAACACACACGCACAGATCACAGAAACGACACCACAAAAACACTTGTGTCAGGTCCTCCTCTTTCCTCACCAATGTCCTTCAAAGCTGCTGTTCTACTATATTTCTGAGGATATTTTCTCCTCATGAATGTCCCAAAAAGTTGGTATTCATTACTTTGCTATATTTTTAAAGATTTTTTCCTAATGAAAAGTTGGTTTTCAACATTTTACTGTATTTGTGAGGTTATTTTTTTTCTTACAAATGTCCTCAAAAGTTGTTTTTGAACGACATACTATAATCGTGGGCCTAATTTTGTCATGGCGTTCCCTCAGAAGTTGGTCTTCAACATTTTACTATAATTATGAGGATTTTTGTTTTCCTAACAAATGTTCTTAATAGTTTCTTTTCCAACATTTAATGTAATTTTGGAACTATTTTGTCCTGAATTTCCCTATTCTCAACATTTCACTATAATTATGTCCTCAGAAAAGTCCTCAACAGTTGTTTTCCAACATTTTACTGTATTCGGGGGGCTAATTTTGTCATAAATTTCCCTCGTTCGTTTTCAACATTTTACTTTATTTGTGAGGATATTATTTCCTAAGGAGTGTCCTACTGTATGTTTTACAATTCCGTCACCTTACATTTTATAATACAATATATTCTTTTTTTGTTTTGTATCAGAACTAACTGAAATATGCAAATTGGGGTAATGTATAGATTATTATTATTATAATTGTTATTATTATTTGCTGAAAAGGGAAATGACAACAATAATTAATTCCTCTAAAGTAAAAACAAACAAATAAACTCTTATGTTAAAGTGGTTTTATTTAGAAAAAGTGTGAATGTGTCATAGTGAAACTGTGTATAGAGGATGTTGATGCGGAAGTGTGTTTTACAGCAGAGGGCACTGCTGATGTTCACTGCACATTTCTTCACCGAATTACAGCTTTACATGGATTTTAGCTACATGGAAACTGAGCTGCTACTTGGAAACAAAAAAGTTTATAGCGCTAAAGGCAGCGTGTGTGTGTCATGTGATCACTGGATCCTTCACCTGAAAATGAAGCATGAATTATATTCACAGCTTCATCATCTCTCCTTTCACTTTCTAAAAAGGTAAGTACTTTTAATTTCTACAGCAATTTTTGCAAACCTCACACACTATATTTAGTGACGCTCACAAATGGAAGCAGGTTATGAAAGTATTGATTTAAATCTCCTTTAGGCTCACAAAAAAACGTTTTATAACCTTCGCTCTGATCTGATATAATTCAGCAAATAATTCTATTCCTTCCTTTAATTTTGTATAATTAGTTGACTATCTATTAATATATAGACTAAACTGCAGTAGCTTGTGTATTTAACTGCAGATGGAAACAGGTGCAACTTTAGGATCAGATAAAATGTTGATGTTGAAAACCCCACTGCAAGCAAAATGTATTTCATTATTTTCGAAATTGAAGACAAATGTTTTAACTAACGAGGCCCAGTTGTTGGAATCTTCACTAAAAAGATTCTTGAGTCTGGTGCTACACAGTAAAAAGATTTTTAATTCAAATCTGGACGTATCGAGACAGAAAATAGCTAAGAATTAATGACACTTGTAGATAATTGTGAACTGAACAGAGACCTTGTTTGCATGCACATAATTTGCACTTTTGCTAACAAAACAATATTGTGACCAAATTTTTGATTAATATAGGAAAACTCTCATGCATGCTAACACAGTCAATGCTTAAATGCCATATTTATTTTTAACACAACTCTACCATATATAAATAAGTCCTTGCATGCAAGATTCCTGTGACATCACCTTTACGATCAGCTACAGACGGATGTGGTGGGAATTTATCTGAACATTTTATACTTGAATGCATTGTATATTTTTAACTCAGTGGATTGATATTGAGATTAGTAAGACGGCACTGCAAGTCTTCTCTTCTCTGGACATCAACCGGCGCAAATAGAAAAAAAAAAAAAAAATATATATATATATATATATATATAAACTATATATGAGGAAACCATATTTATATATATATATATATATATATATATATATATATAGTTTCCTCATATTTATATCACCCAGAATTATTTAGATTTTAAAATTTAATTTAATTTAATAATTTAAATTAAATAAAAAAATAATAATAAATTCAATTTACTGCCACTGAAGAATTAGCTTCTTCATCCGATTTGTAAAAATATAGCATTACATCACTTGCTCTCTAACAGATTCTCAAGTGAAGGGGTGCCGTCAGAGAGTCCAAACCTCACAATAATCCACAAGTAATCCACATCCCTTCAGTTCATCAGTTAATATTGTGACGTAAAAAGCAATGCGCTTGTAAGAAACGAATCCATCAAGATGTTTTAACTACAGTATTAACCATCACTTCTGGCCAAAATGTGAGTATATAATGCATAATTACACTTCCTCCAGTTCATTCCCGTTGTCCATTCACATCTAATTTCACCCACATTTTTGTTTAGAAGTGAGCTCTCCTTATTCAGACAAGACGCAGAGGACTCTTATTTTAGATAGAAAAACGTCTTGATGGATTACTTTCTTACAAGCATGCAGTTTTTCAATTCACAAGATCTTATTTGATGGATGTGGATTACTTGTGAATTACTGTGATGTTTTATCAGCTGTTTGGACTCTCGTTCTGACGGCACCCATTCACTGCAGAGGATCCACTGGGGAGCAAGTTACAGAACGCTGCATTTCTGTAAATCTGTCTCCAAACTCGTCTACATCTTGGATAGCCTGAGGGTGAGATCATTTCACCAAAGCTTTATTTTTGGGTGAACTATAAGGAGACTATGACTTCACATCATACTATTATTTACTACGAAACTGTTGATGGCAGCAAATCTCTGCCAGTATGCATTCACCACAGCACACTGTGACCTTTTTCAACATGTGTGAACCAAGAATTGTGGCCAAGCTGACAAAACATGCTAAAACAAAAATAAGGGAACGTAATTAACATTTACCTTAGATTAGACTGAAAGATGCACTATAAGTGCAATATACCACATACAACAACACAACGGCCTCTATGGAGTGCCATTACATCTGACAGTACTAATGTAGGTTTCTATGCAGAATTTTATACTGGAAAAACTCTCTTTTTATCCTCCTTCAGTTTACAGCCAACAAATGTATGAGACAAATAATAGCAGGTTGAGAAAATAGCTTGTGGTTAAACCCCGGAAGTCTCTCGGCTTAAAGAGAAAGATGACATTTCCTGAACTTCCTTGAACCCTCTCAGGCCTTTAGACACTTGCTGTAGCTATAAGAGGACCCAGGCATAATTCCTTAGTCAGCAGTATGAAATGAACTTACTTCCTATTTTTGATGTGCCTTGGAGTTATTGCTTTTTGACCGCGGAGCAGTTTGACTCGTTTATGTTTGTTATGATATGAATGGTTTTCAGTGCATCTTAATGGCTCGGTTTGAGAGGGTGGCGTTTTCTAGAAAAGCGCATTATGGACATAAAGAAATGAGAGAGGTAAGCATTACTATTTGTCATTATTATGCACGCAGCATGTGCATCTTCTAAAGATGTCAAAACCAATGTAAATACACACAGCCAACTGAATAGTCATACTGTCAGTATATATGGTGTTGCATGTACTGACCTCAGTGGGGTTGCGGACTGATGTTGCAAGCTTTGATTGCATTATATGTACGGTATGGTTTAAAGAACTCAACCATTGTGCAGACTGACATGGTAATGACTCTCTGTTGAGCCATATATGCAAACTGCAGTTTCTAAAAATGGATGCAACTCAAAACACATTACATGCATTTTTAAAAAGCCGACTGTAGTGTTATGAACACTAGGTAAGTTGGGTTTACCTCAAGAGTGGATAAAGTTCAGATAGCTCGTAAATGAAACCGTTGAGATGCAACTCAACAGGTTGCTTAACTCATGCTGAAATGAACAAACACTCATATATGTCAAAAACACAAATATTATTTTTGTCGTCTCACTTGCGCCTGGGCACGCATAGGAATTGCCGCAATTTAAGTTTCACGCAAAGCATTAATTCAAAATGAATTTGAATCTAGTGATGATAATATGCCTATGTCAGGATAAATGTGAAAAGTCATGCAGTATTTTATTCTTAGAAAAAGGCAATAACAAATGCCACTTTTCAACTGTTTTCTTCAATTGTGATCAATTCCAGCATTCCATTACAATAATTGGACGCACAACTAATTCCAACTGGACTCAAAACTGAAAACTAATTTTATGCTTGTTGATATTAGTGAATCAACAGTTGCAAGTACTCCAACTTTGCCACAGTAAATGTGAGATACTGCTCCAGAACTGAATCAAAAAGAACTTCATAATGGACACTATCATGCGATGAGGGTGACTGTGTTACACCATGAAAAACAGGGAGCAGAAAGCAAACATGCATGAAAATAAATGAATAAATAAAATGGAAAATATGTAAATAATTAAAATCGTTTAATCGTAATTAAAAGTATTAAATGAAATTAAAAAATGTAATAACCTTTATTTGCAAGCAATTATCCTCATTTGTATGTCGCTTTGGACAAAAGCCTCTACTAAATGAATAAATGCAAATGTAAATGTGATTGGCTCTAACTTAAAGGCTGATTAGCTAATCGTTAAAAAAAAAAACAGACGAGTGTTGAAATGATGTTGTGCTTCAGTAGGGTTATTTTTCGAGATGGTACAGATCTTCGCTTGTCGCTACATGCACGCATTGCTTTTAAGTTCATTTCTAAAGGTCTAACAGTCGCCTTGTTCCACTCATTGGTCAGAGTCTGACGGCTTCACACACTCAAGTAAACAGACTAAAGTGAAGATGGAAACTTTCAAAACCACAAAGCACACTTGAGCCTTTGACAATGAGATGCTGTGTTAATCTGATTCAGAGAGGTGAACCAATGATGTGTATGCAGACTTTTTTTTAAAACAACACATTCAAAACTTGCCCTTTCTAAAGCACACATGGTTAAAAGTACATGTGAGAGTTATTCTCTTTAAACACCATAGTTTTGATTTGAGATATATTAAACTTATCAGGCGATGAATTTATGAGAAAATGTTTCTAAATGAACAGGCCATGTTTTTTTAGGACAGCAGCATCTTTTAAAGAACTTAGATACTGATCAAACTGCCGTCCTATGTTCTAGGCAGGCCATGTGACAGGAAGTGATAAGATGGTGTCTGAACTTCATATACTAGATGTGAGAGGAAGCCTCAGACTGAGTCATGGTGTGAATTTACTGTATATGCTGTGGGCGGAAAAATAAGATATTATTAGTTTGCTAAAGACAAATTCCTTTCTGTTTGAAAAAAGAACAAATTCATCTTTGACACAATCTTTCACAAGGGTTTGAAAAAACATTTAATTACAATAAATTGTGAACAATTTATTTTAAAGTGAACATAAAATACACATTTCTGCTTAAAGCCTGGGGTTGGTAAGTTTTGAATGAAGTAGTTGTGCTCAACAAGGCTGCATTTATTTGATCAAAAATACAGTGTGAAGGTGATATATTATTGCAATTTAAAATAACTGTTTTCTATTGCAATATCCTGTAAAATTTCAGTGTCTTCAGTGTCACATGATCCTTCAGAAATAATTTTTTGTCAAAACGGTTATAACTAGCTTGAACAAACAGAAAGCATTTATTTGAAATATTTATAAATGTTATTATAAGATTGTAAATGTATTTGCTGTCACCTTTGATCCATTTAATGCACCTTTGCTGGATAAAACTATTAATATCTACAATCTAAAAAAATTTCTAAACGGTAATTATTGTGTCTATTTGTCTTATTGTGCAAATTTAAATGAATGCAGATTATTTCTAAAGGAGAAAAATTATGGTCTTTTTAAAATTTCAACAAAGTATAACAACTTGCTTTCTCATTTAACAGGAAAAAAGCTATTCTTGAAATCAGAAGACAGAGAGACTAAACAACGAATGACAGAAAAAGCATTCAATTCTTTTAGCAACATTCAATTAACAATACAGAAGTGGTATTTTAATCTTTATGAAGATGACAGAAAACCTGTATGAGACGAATCAGTTCACAAACCACACCAATGGGATGTATTTGTTCCAGCATAGTCCAAGTACACTGGGCGCACCTCAATATGGCGTACCAAACATCAACTCCATCCAATCAACTCCAATGTCTCCTCGACTCAACCACGAGCCGCTAACATCTCCCAGCACTCCAGGACATGAACTTTCTCCAATGCTTGAGATGACAAACAGCGGTGAAACTTGGGAATATAATCAGTTTGGAAGGACATCATCATGGGGATCTTCTCCACATGAAGAAGTACCCGAAACGCCTCGACTCTATCCGTTTAACATCGTGTGTCAGAACAACTCATCAATGACCTGCAAAGACAACAGCAGCACCTCTCATCCTCAAAGGTTGGACTCGTTCTCAAAGGCCTTCCCGGCGAAAAACATTCAGCTCATCTTTGACGCTAACAACAGGACAAACGATAAGCACCCAGACAATCACATATCAGGGGTTATGCACATGCCTCAAAATCTCCCAGAAGCATCGGGCAGGCAACCTTTGGAGTCTCCAGTTTTTAACCCAATGGTCATTCAAGGTCAATGCGACCAGAGCAGCTTCCTTCCATCAGAAAGCCAAAACTCCATGCATAGCCTTTACCAAAACCATCAACAGTTTCATTATGGATACCAGCAACACAAACAGAAATTAAACAACATGGAGCAACTAAACAGGAGTCTTCAAAAACCACAGAGCTCCTGGCATGGCTATCAAAGCCACCCAATGCCATACTCAATGGCCTTGAATCAACAACAAAGAGGTATTTTTGGTAACAAAACTCACCTGGACTCTCATGAACCTGGTCAGTCGCCAACCTATGACCACCATCAAGACTTCAAAGTCCCAGAGCAGCAGATCTTCCATTACCAAGACCAACAACACCTTCGTTCGCTTTCCCAACCTGGCAACCCTTACCTCGCCCAAGATCACGTGCAATCGATCCCTGCAAAGCAAAACAACATGTTTAACGACACTCGCCACTCGGCGCCCAGCACACCCGTGTTCTCGAGTCCCAAAGAAGATCAATCTGGCTTCAACTTCCCTCACCGAAGCGAAGACCTCTGCAGTCCGCTCTACCAAAACAAGAGCTCAGGGACCTGTAAAACTCTTCCACAGATGGCTATGAGGGGAGATATTTTTCATCATCTCACTGCACATGCTCCTCAGTGGTCACAGGTATTGTTTTTATAATTTTATTGCTTCTTTATATACTACTTTGAACCTAAGCTAAAGGTTTCTCATGAATACCTTGTAGGCACCTTCACCAGATATTCAAGATGAGGCCATTTCTCCTCATTTCAGGTTTGACTCTAACCCTACCTCTATCAATTTAGTACTGAGAGTGTTCTAAATACACATTTCAAAGCAGCTTTACAGACAATCCTGATGTTAATGTTGATAATGCTAGTACAGTAATACCTTATAATCACATTTACCAAGTCACAGCTAGGTGATAATATATTTTTTTCAGTGATTACCCAACGATTTTGCTGTATAGAATGTATATAGACTTATGTGTCACATTTTCCCTACATTATATAAAAAACTGGATGTTGATATAGTTACATTTTGTGACAAAAAAATAGTTTTTCAGCTTCGAAATTTCACTTGTGTTACTTGATGGCTTTTATTTGTATACATAATATCTAGTCCTCTATTATACAAGCAAAAGCAACTGTGGCAAAAATCAGAAAAACTCAATGCTCCACTCACATTATTGATATTTAATATAGTATGTGGGTTTGGATTTCTGTAGAGCAGAACATGTGATGTCGAGAGAGGATGGATCTCATGCAAAGATGAGATGCACTGTTTGTCACAGGGAGTTCAAAAGTCTCCCGGCTCTCAACGGTCACATGCGCTCACATGGAGGTCTTCGGACACACCCCACATCCCTCAAAATGGTATGGACCAGAGTGCTTTTTTTAATCATTGGTGGTTTGTGAAAACTTGTATGCATTGCCCCATTGCTTGGTATTTCTTCCTTTGTTTTAGCAGAGAGACGGGCACATTCATCTGTCTGAGACTGCTCAAAGCAACCCCATCATCTTACCTGTGTCAGTACCTGTCAAGGACCACCAGACCCTGAACAAACTCTCGCTCAGCCTTCTGTGCCAGCAGAAAGAAGAGGAACAAAGCAGTTTAATTAAGTCTGGTGCACAGTCACCCCTCTCGTCGGTACGAAACCACCCTTCCTGTGTGAGTTTCTGGCATTCATATAGTTATTTTTAAAAGCTGTTTAGAAATTTAAAAGCTTTAATAATGAGATCTGAAACATCACTTCAACATTCTACGAATTTATAGACTGCTGATGCTCAAAATAATTCTTAAATATAAAACTAACTTCTAATGCTGACTTTGTGATTAAAAATGAATGTGGGGGCACATGAGTAGTGCAAAATATGTGGATAAATAATTGACAATAAATACAGCAATACTATTAATATTTGTTTAAAAAAAACAAATAAACTGTAAATTGAAATCGTTATGAAAAATAAAGAATATGCACCAAGCACTTTAAGATATCCTGCTCAGCTCAGTTTTAATATAAAATGTGTCATTAAATTAAAGAAAAAAATTGCTTCACAAACAAAATTACAAGGTATTTGACTACTGCCTCCAACTCAGTTAGTTAGATACTGAAAACTGAACCAAAGACTGTCCAAGTCTTATTATGTCTTGTTATAATAGTAGGTATTGTGTGACAGGAACACCTTAAAATCAAGTGTTAAAAGTCATCATTTAAACAAAATTCATATAAAATGAAATAATTTCAAACTCTCATGCTTTTACCTACTTAATTTGGTCACTTCAAAACAACTAGTGAGTAATGAGAACAAATTTTGAATTTACTCACCCGACATACTGTATATAGTTTTTATAGTTTTATTTTATAGTATTTTATAGTTTTAAAGTATTTTTTTCTCATACTATTGAAGTCAGTGGCTACCAGCAACTGTTTGGTTTCCAACTTTTTTTCATTGTCATTTTTGGATGAATTATCCCTTTAACTGATTCATGTAAATCTGACAGATTTTAATGTTTAAGACTGTGTTAAGTCAATTTGGGAGAATTGTTTGTAAACACATTATAAATGTTAAAAATGCATCGCTGAAACATGTTACAAAGACTATATGTGAACTATTTAGTACTCAATGGTGGAGTTGTACCGTTAAACAGTTTTTCACCATTCTCGTGTAATTGGGCGGGTCTAAAGTAGAAGCTCGGTGATGCAATCAGGCTACCTAGCACTGCCCCACCGGTGAAACTATAAGAGCTGTGTTGGACTAAAAGCAGCACTGACTGCACAGACTGATCGCTGTGTGACATCAGTACAGTGAGAGCTAGATTATTATTATTATTATTATGCTTGAATCGCTCTCGCGGTACTATGATGTCAAACACTGATCGCGCAGTGCTGCTTCAGGTCCAACACACACATAATAACTAGAGCGCATAAGCACCAGTGGTTCGTCCGTTCAATCA
>JAUMHI010000061.1:1223287-1241505 GCA_032359435.1 Enteromius unitaeniatus
CGCGCAGTGCTGCTTCAGGTCCAACACACACATAATAACTAGAGCGCATAAGCACCAGTGGTTCGTCCGTTCAATCATGAGTTACTGTCATTATACTCCAGCCTACAGTTTGCTAGCTAGCCATGCCTTCGTCACTTTACGTGGTTGCTATAATTTACGAAACGGTTGAGAGAGACAGGAGCTTTGCCATGGGTGGGTGTGGTTTCAGCACCACGAGTGGACACACTCCCAGCGTTTGAGAGCAGAGAGGATGGCTTATTTTTTCAAGATTTTGATCTATTTTATTTACTTTGTGTTTTTTTGTATTCAAATTTGGTTACTAACACATTTTTCTTTGGTGTGACAAACTCAGAACACACACTTGATATTGACTTTACACGGACTTTAACTAAACCTCACCCCCCACATTAGATAAAGAGATCTGTCTTGGATGGAGAATGTGCACCAAAACAAGTGAAAAAGAGGTACCGCCACTGCCTGGTCCCACTGATGATTCCTCCACCCAGTGCTGGTCAGGAGTCCAGAGGAGCTGTGCTCTTCCGCAGTCAGCTCAGGACGGCGAGCAGCTTAGGAGACGATGTGCCTTACACCCCTCCGCCCATGCTTAGCCCCATACGCCCGGGATCTGGTCTCTTCAGCGCCATCAATGGAAGAAGCAAGAGCAGCGGGGTCGAGTCTGCTGCAGACGGAGCTGGTTAGTCAATGCAAAGTTATGATCATGATATGTCAAGATTTTATAACAATAGTGAAGATTACATAATTTTTTTTAGTTGCATTGCTTATTAGCTGTATTTATAATATGCATGTTTGTCTATAACAGGTTATAGGGATGACTGTGGTGAGACTGCGAGAGAGAAAGTGGTTAATGCAACACCGTAAGCATTTTAATGTTTTTAATTATAAATATGTGTCTAAATTTATTGTCAGCAAAAACTGTCCTCAAGAAAGTGTTGCCTGGTATGGTGTCGATACCGTAGGTTGTTCATTGTCAAAACATTGAGAAAAAAAAAATGGAATAAAAATGCATATTTTTATGCTTTTGTTCACCCGAGAAAGTTTGCATTGGTTTTAAAAATGTTGTGTTCTTCACAATACTTTTACCAATGAATGTAGTTTCTCAGAGAATACTCCCGTTAAATTTTTTAGAAGTGAATTTATTCACTTAAGTAATATCTCACTTCCTCTTCATGAAACCACATGATCTGAGGTTTCATTTTCACAAAAGTGTTTCGAAACATTACACTCTTCACCTTTAAGTTGCAGCAGTAAAACAATGTGTTACTGCACATCAGTTTCTTAGTCGAATTTAGTAAATGTTTAAATATACAGTAGATTAACAATCAATAACTGTATAGGATATTTATAGATTCATGTTGCTTACTAGAGTTACAAAATAATAATGTTCGAATATAAAATTAATGGTCAGTTACTGTATATATGTTCTTTATAGTCGGATAAATGTTGGCGAGGAATTTCAAGCAAAGATCCCAGAAATTAAGAGTCAAACCCTCGAAGAGGAAGATACTCAACATGCTGTTCTTTTGTGGTCACCCACCCAGGACCTGGATACCCCTGACAACCAGCAGAAAGGTAAATAAAATGCTTTGCATGATGCAAAGCAAAATCATTCTTCATGGAAGTAAAATCTTTCTATTTCAAAATGTCATGTTCAACTGAATGTGTTACTCTCTTGTGAGTGAAATATTTTTTTTTTCTCTACAGCAGTTGTTTTCAGTGCAGACAAACAATGCTACTCAAAACAGAAATTTGCCTCATTAATATATGCAAGGTTTTAGTGTCTAAAATGTATTAATTTATTTGTGTGCACAGTAAAGTGCCATTATGCCAGGAAAAACGATCTGCAAAGCTTTGTGACAAATAAAGTTATCAAAACAAAGAATCAACTCTATACAGCCTAAACGAGTAAGAATTTAGTAATTCACATCCTACTTCTGTGACGGCTACACGTCATGGGGTAATAACTTTGGGCCATCTGACCAATCAGAGCAGAAAGGAGGAGTTTAGAGAAACAGAATCTTAGAATAGCTTCGAACGAATCGTTTGAGAATGGCTGGAAATTAGGCAATTTTGAGAAAACAAAAGCGTTTTTTCACCTTGCATGCATGTAAACCTATTGCAGGAGACTGTCAAAACAATACCGGGAGCCCTAAAAAGGGTACAATAGGGGTACTTTAAGGTAAAAGAAAGCACCGATTTTTAATTACTGTTGACTTTTTTCACTTTCAGTGGACAATCTTTTGAAAATGGCTTGCTCAAGTGTGCTACCAGGCGGAGGTGCAAACACAGAATACGTCCTGCACTGTCTATTTGATTGCAGAGGAGATATTATGGTCAGTATTTTGCATTTTAGCGCTTTCTGGCACTGAAACTCATTCTTTAAAAAGTCTTAAAATAACCGTCATGTTACAGAATACCCTTGAAAAGCTTCTCCTGCCACCGCCTGCGAGAAACACATCCAGCCCCAAAACAGACTATCATTACGCAGGTGTGTAAGATTCTATGCCCTCATAAATACTATTTCTGTCTCTCCTCTTACTGTGGTGTTCTAATATTTCCTGAGGAAATATTAAATTATATATAGAAAACTACAAATTAAGGGCTAGATTTACTACCAGCTTGCACCTGCGCAAGCCTTCTTTTGGCTTTAAGCAACTGCTGTCAGGAATTACTTAAGACACGCAGTGAAAAGATGTGGACACAGTCATTTTTGTTGCTGATCTTATTGCACATGCATTTGTAGGAGTTTCCATTTCAGATGCAAATTTAATGTCAGGAAAGTATCTAAATGAATCACACAATGTGATTTCCTAATGTTAGTGCCAATCAATTTACTGGTATTTGCGCCACCCAAAAAAGGTCTTAAACCAAACACAAATTTTTGTTTTCTTGGCAGACTGCACTGGTGATTACAGATAAAAGATCTGTGTCTTCTCGGTGTTGTTTAATCTGTGTACTGTCAATAAATCAGCAGCAGAACTTTCCACCTCCTCCTTTTATATGTCTGCGCTCTCAGGCTATAATTTGACCCGTTTAGTAAATCTGGCACTAAATACTTGAATTTCTGAAAGCACCACATTACAGCTCTCCTTCTCTTCTCAGGATCAGACAGATGGACACTTCAGGAAAAACGCCAGCTGAACAAAGCACTTTTAAATCATCACAAAGATTTCTATCTTGTCCAGAAAATGGTATTTGTGGTCAATTAAAATTAAAAGGTTTGTGCAGGTTTTATAAAGGTATGTTTAAGACTTTTTTAAGACGAAGTAAAGACAATTTAGAAAGAAATACATTAAATGGAACATAATGTGCCAACACTGTATGCTCTCTAAATGTAACGGCCTTGTATTAGGAATGCTTCAAAACAAATTTCCATTACATTTTAACTCATTATACAAAGAAATACGGTATCACTTTAATATAAGGTGCTCTTGTTACACCTTGTATTTACTATTATATTAACAATTTTGCATGCATGCAACCCTAAGCCAAACACGAACCATACAGTAAGTGCTGTAAAAAATCAGCTGTGGTTGCTGGAATTGTACTGTAAAAAATACGGTATCAACATTTTTGGTATTACAGTTCTAAGCTATATTTACAGTTAAATACCGTAATTTCATTAACTGAAATAATGTTTATATACCAAACTATTAAAATACCGAAATCTGTTTTGTAGCTTTGAAATGACAAAACAGAGTTATTTTAAAGATAAAACAAATGCAATGAATTCTGGGAACATCAATTTATGTTTTTCTAGATTTAAGGAAATTTCGATATATGTCTATGAAAACAAAAGAAAATTAAAGATGATATTTATTTTTTGCTCTGCATTTGGGTTAGGATGTTGTTATTATTTACGAATTATGTTTTTTTTTGTGTGTGTGTAAGGACAAATTTTACTTTTTAAGACCTGCAGAAACCCTGTATTACTTTACACTCTTTTCTTATCCATAAATACATCTACATTAATTTGTGATTCTGTGGTGCAGTGACTGTGAGAATATGTTATTTTATTTAGGTCAAGACAAAGTCAGTGTTTCAGTGTGTCGAGTACTACTACACGTGGAAAAAGCGTTTACGTTTGGGTACGAGAGTCAGTACGGCTCTGTCTACACCAGTTCAAGGCCAGCGGGTGAGTTACAGCACAGTTTTACTGGACATACTCATCTGAATCTCATGTTACCGTTTTCCCTTGTCAGTATTTGGACAATTAAGACACTGCATTGCATTTTAAATATTTTTTCATGCATAGCCTATATATTTCACGAATTAGGGAGACTGGAGGATAAACACCACTGCAGAACCAAATAAAGAAGCCAGCAGCAAAATTAGGGAGCCTGAAATATCAGAAAACAGTGGCGTGTTTGTCTGTGAAGTGTCGAACTCTGTGAGTATGAGCCGGTGTGCATACTGAAACCTCTAGGTGCTTTCTCCACTTCCTGTCATTTACTAGTATGCTCACACCTTTTCTCTCAAATATGCGGTACACTGCCTCTGCATTCTGTCAAATGAGTACTGTGTGTTAATCAAGGTAGTGTGGTTGTGTTGTGATATGTATACTGTATAGCGCAATAATGTCTTTATTATTTAAAAACATGTTACAAAAGCCAACGTGACATATTTGTAACAATGCTTTATAACTTTATACAATAGCTGCTAATCATTTTAGTATTCAAACTCAATCTCAAAATCTCCCTACATAAGATGATTTGACAATAATAATACAAAATGACATCCTATCATTTAATTATTTATCATTTTAATTTAAATAATCTATTTAATTTATTTATTTTTTATTTACTCATTAAAGATTTACTCAATTAAAGATTTTGTCACACAGGTCAATTCTGAATAATGAAGTGTGCTTACTTATACTGGATGTACATTTGTAGCGTACTTTACATATTAACAAAACCAAAAAACTGGGGCGGTA
The DNA here is from genome assembly GCA_032359435.1 of Enteromius unitaeniatus. NCBI lineage: Eukaryota > Metazoa > Chordata > Actinopteri > Cypriniformes > Cyprinidae > Enteromius > Enteromius unitaeniatus. The sequence continues at coordinate 1,228,242 of JAUMHI010000061.1, forward strand.
CCTTTTCAAAAGGTACGTTTGTGCCTAAAGGGTCCATTTTGATACCTTAAAGCACTTAAAGTGTACATATTTGAAGAATTGGAATATAGTGCATGAGTTGCATGGATGTTAAGCTTTAAGGTGTTTCCTTGGCCATTTTGCAACTTATTAACTGCTGTCTTATGGGAAAATGGATTTGGAAAAAGTGATTACAGAACATTGGCTTCTGGGTTTCATTGGCTTTTGGGTTTCTTACAGCAGATGAATGAAGAAACATGGACCCAGACCAACCTCCGGCTGCTCTGTAGCTCTCCGGCTGAAAACAGAGCGCCCACGCTGACCTTACCTTTGGGTTCGGCTTCTGTGAGAAGTTCTCCCTCCAACAGCACCACCAGTGGAGATACTGATTCAGCCGTCGTCTTTCCCTGCAACGAGTGTGGAAAGTAAGCCATGTCCAACAGTCAAACAACGAAACCTCTTCATACAGTTATGAATCACAGTGGTTGCGGTCTGATTCACGTTTGCCTTGTTTCATAGGGTGTTTTTAAAGGTGAAAAGTCGAAATGCCCACATGAAGACACACCGGCAGCAGGAAGACACTCAGTTGTGGCAGTTCCCCAGGGCTCCTGAGCAAGATCACATGATGGTGACACCCGAATGCCATGTTACACCACTAAAACCACCCATGAGCCTTCATTCTTTAACATGTGACAAAACTGCGGAGGCGAAAGCATCCATAAATGACATGTGCAGTGAGTCAATGCAGGAAATTGATTGTCCTCTGAAGACTGTGCTACACTGTCCACTGGACTTTATTTCAAGTTAGAAGATGAATAAGTCAATTCTTTGTAGAGTTATAATTGTATAAAAAAGTATGTATCTGTATCTGAAATCCTGCATTATCTGGTTTTGTATATTTCTTCTGTAATAAACCACCTGGTTTCTCAGATTATCAAACGCTCACGTTCACAACAGATTGATTTCACAAGGTCGTCGACTTTAGAAAACCGCAGTGTGATGTTCTGAATAATATGAAATGTTACTTCTGAATGTTTATTAAACGTTCAGGACATCCAGGATTGAAAATGTGTTTTCATGATGAGGATAAAAAAAATGTTTTCATAATTTAGCCACCCTCACCTCATCGGCTGTAAACAAAGCAGCACTGCGCTCACCAACGTTGCTTTAATCGGGCACTACAGCATTACAGAGACCAATCACAACAAATTGGCATCAAGTGAAGGAGGGGTTTGGAAAAATGAACTGAATTAATCATTTGGGTGTCATTTATCCAGCAAATAAGGTAAAAATAGATGCATATTATAAGGCAATGAAAAAGTTTTTTGACATTGCACGCATTTCAAACTGTTGTCGGAGACTCCCAAAACCAAAATATGAAACTTTCAGTACTTTTATCTTTTGGGTTTTCCAAACCTACTACACATTTGAGTGCACAAGTGCCTAGTGTTGTATGATCTAGGATGCAACTATTATTAAAACTGCAGAACGTAACTTTTTTGGTTATAAAATGATACAGAAAAAGTTTGAGCAAGTACATAACCAGCCAGTGTTCAAAATGGTTTTCCCGGGAAATTCAATTTGTCAGAAGCGTGGCAGACTTGTTACTTAGTAGTTCAGATGACAATATGTGGTAAAAAGGTTGCAGGCATTAAAATGGGTCAGGGGTGAAAAAGGTGAGAAGGGTGCTCGAGGGATGATGTGGCCGGGAGGTGGGGGGACTCCCACAGAATAAATATTACGACCTCATTAGGGGACATGCTGTAACTTAACTTGTTTATTCTTTCAAGTTTTTGGGGTTTTTTTCAACATAAAGTGTTTTCTACTATTATCGAAAAACATACCATCAACTACAAATGCTATTTGCTATTGCAGACAGAGCGAGCATGCCCAAAAAAAAACATGTTTGACAAAAGTTTCCCTTTCCCAATTTTACAGTAGCCAAATGTAATGGAATAATAAGCCAAGCATAGGTTCTGAAAAAATGCTGCATTGACATTTGTCTAAAGAGATATGTAGATCCCTTAAATAAAAGGACACCTCTTGCCCCTTTATTAAGACCTTGCCCTCCAGTTGAAGCTCCAGCTGTATTTCAACCCAGCATCCAGCTGTTTAACCAGAGTTGCATCAACACACTCATACTGCTAAAATAATGTTTGTAGTAGTATTAACAATACTTTAGCATTAAATGTGACTTGCTCTCTTCATGGTACGTTCACATGAAGCGTCTATAGCGTCTGCTGTTACCAGACAACCATGAAGGCGCTGTCAGTCACAAAATTTATCTGCTTTGGATTTTAAACTGTGCGGCTCTATTGAAAATAAAGAGAAATGAGGAAAATGGCACACACGGTCTACGAACGCGGGACGCTCAGCTTTCACGATTTGAAATGGCTCAAATCCACTTTATATTAAGTTTTAAATAATCAATAAATACCATCCAAGACTGACTTTTCCAAGACCCCGCCCCAACCCCATCAAAAATAATTTCTCATCAGATCTACACGATTCACGTGGGTCACCTGTTTTGGCTTCAAAACAGCAAATTTCGCCGAAAGGTGAGGGATTTTCGTGACAGAATAAACATTTGCAGGGTTTGATGTGATATGACCTAATCAATCATTAGATGAAATCACCATTTGTAGCACAATTTCTTTCCACCTCAATGTGTCAGAAGCGTGGCACACTTGTGACTTAGTAGTTTAGATGACAATATCTGGTAAAAAGGTTGGAATACACTACACAACTTTTAAAATCTGAACAGATTTTTGAAACACTAGGCATCGATGGCATTTGAGCTGTGTGAGTCTGACTTGTTTGGTTAAAGTGATAGCTCAAAAATGAAATTCTATCATTTTATTCCAAACTCACAAGACCTTTGTTTGTCTTAAGATCACACATTTAAATATTTTTGATTAAATCTGACACAACGCATTATATTACATTATTGCTAGTGTTGTAATATACTTGTAAAAGCTACAAGTATTCTTGTAGCTTTAAAAAATATCAGTTGAACCCCTGATGTCACATATGACTATTTTACCAACGTCCTTGCTACGTTTCTGGACCAGTGAACATTGTAGTTGTGTTGCTGTCAATAGAGAGCTCTCAGATTTCATCAAAAATATCTTAATTTGCAATGTTTGCCTACAAAATCACCTCTGGCTCTGCATCTCTTTACTTAAATTCATTACCTAAGACTTATGCTGCATAGAAGCTTGTGTTCAATAAACAACATATTGTTGTTCATCCCAAAGAGGCACAAAATCCCCCTTATGGACTTCCATATTTAATGTTCCTTCCAGGTGGAATGACTTACACTCTATTCATTCACTAACTAAAAAAGATCACTAACACTAGCTTCTCTGTTGTTTTTTTAAACTATATCGATTGTAACATTGTTTTAAATGTTTATATACGAAATATCTGTCAAGTTTGTCTTATGAACGCACTGCGCCTGTTTAATATGCACAGTATGCATGCTGTGTTGCAATAGTAGCATACTTGCAATAGGACATATGCGAGAATATTATAGCTGCAGACGTCTGCAAAATATAGGCTTATCACTGGATCTCTTTCTTTAAAAAAAAAACAAAAAACACAATGTGCTTGTCAGAAGTGGGATTCGAACCCACGCCTCCAGGGGAGACTGCGACCTGAACGCAGCGCCTTAGACCGCTCGGCCATCCTGACATGCTACAAGCTGCTTCATGCGAGTTCGTACAAATGATTGATATGATTTTTATCCACATTTAGCACATTTAAGTACATGTATACATTGTACCAATGCTACAAACCTTTCCAGACACGACTGTCTGTGCTCGTCCTGGTGAAAAGAACCTTTAGACCACAGAAATACACTGCGACGTAGCATTAGCAATTAGCACGAGACCCTCCATTAAAACAAAATCGACGTTTAGCGGTGTTGTCAGGTCTAAGGACAGATTCCTTTATTTTACCTCGTCGAATTTATTTCTAAGTCAGTGACTGGTAAAATCCTCCTGCGTCGTTTATTAATGTATAAAGTACTTTTTCTAGACTGCAAAGTATGTCACGTGGTAAGCGTTACGTCACTCAGCGCTGGTCGAAAGAAGCCAATCACAGTCGTTTATGATTAAAGTGAAACGCACTTTATTATATACATAGACATGTGCGCCTCCTGGAGGAAGAGATGCATGTAACACACACTACAGTGATAGTATGGCGAGCCAGTTTCGATTGAACAGCATGTATTGAACCGCCGTCTTCAGCTCCAGAGATCAAGTTTATATCTGAAATTTCATTAGCTACAACAATAATATATTAACGAATGCATGGGAATTTAGATAATAGGAGCAGTCTGTGATTATCAGGGTGTTCAGAAGAGAACCGTTTAGTGCTGATATGGACAACGTCGAGAAAACACTGAGCTAAAAAAGGTACAGAGCACATTATTTGTTGTATTTGCAATTAATATGCTTGATTAATTTACCCCACACGCCTGTAGTAGATGATACAATGTAGATCACAAACATTATATGTTGTTGTTTTTTTGTTATTTTAGTATAATTTACATAATATTATAATTGCATTGCATGTTTTAGTCAGTTTTTTAAATTAAAAAAATATATTTTTATACATGGCTTCATATTTTATTTCATTTGACATTTATTTTAAGTAACAGTTGTTTATTTATTTACATTTAATTTGTTATAAGTTTGGTTTTATTTATTGTTTTATTATATTATATTCATAAACCTTTGTAAATGTTAGACATAATGTTGCAAAAATGCTGTTTACTGGTAAACAATGTTTTATTTTTGTTCAAATCAGAAAAAACTATGGCTTCGGCACAACCTCCAAACTTCTCCTGGGTAGATCCTGGTAAAGTTGCAGGCCTGGCAATGCCCCGAATGACGGCCCACTATCAGTACCTGTTGAACAACGGCATCAAACATCTGGTGACCCTGAGCGAGCGCAACCCTCCTTACCACGACACCTGTCCAGACCTGACCCTTCATCACATCAGGATTCACGACTTCTGTGCGCCAACGTTCGATCAGATCAACAGATTCCTGTCCATAGTCGAGGAGGCCAATGCAAAAGGACAGGTAAAACTGGCCAATTAATAACACATATCTATGTTTTTCCAATAATTATTAAAGCTACATAATTGCAGCTAACAAATACCAAATATATGTTCTTGTTATAAAAACACTGATTGTGATTGTAATATTTTTTTCTTGGTTATGCAACCATTGAGGAACATTCCATTTGATCCTTTTGTAAACATTATATGGGGATGTTACTTACATGTTCTGAAATAAGTCACATTTCAAAACTGTTAGAGAAATGTCCAACTAAAACGCTTCAGGGAAAGAAAAAAAATATGAATTTTGTATAAATAATGTTTCTAAAAAGGAACCAAATTTAAATTACATCTAAAAAAACATCTTCCAAAGTGTGCCTATGGTAAGTTACACTATTTTTTAGAGTAAATTGCATCATTGTATCATTCATCTGTACAAAATAGCATCATATCTGATTAATTAATTAATTAAAGAAGCCCAGGCTAATATTCAGGTTTAATTTTGATATTGGTGACGTCTTAATCGCAGACAACAACTTTCTCTTGCATTTATTATTGACTTCTGACCAGTTTCATGTCATCAAAAGTCTTTGTAGTTATGGTAGCTAGAATATTCATAAATTCATAACGAGAGCTAATTTTGATGATTTAAAACCAACATTAGAGCAGCATATTCACTAGGTGGAAACAAAGCAAATCTCTAAACCAGTTATTTGGTCTGTTTGCCTATAAATAGCCTTGGCAAGTTATAGTTTCCACCGTTATCACATTGCCAGACATTTGTAACATTATTTTAAACGGACTGAATTTAACAAAAACAGCAGATTAGCTCCTTACCTGATCATAAAACATAATTTCGTAGAGGTCTGTGTTCACACACTAACTAAATGATCATCTGTAGCCTGTCGTTTTGTGCTTCAACTGCTACATAGTGGAAGTATTTAAGCGTGTCTGTCTTTGACAGGCTGTTGCGGTGCACTGTTTGCATGGTTTTGGGCGGACGGGGACCATGCTTGCCTGTTACCTGGTGAAGAGCAGGAAAATCACCGGAATCGATGCCATTAATGAGATAAGAAGCATACGCCGAGGGTCCATTGAAACCAGAGAGCAGGAACAAATGGTGGTGCAGTTTTATCAACAAAATAAGGTGTAAAATAAGAAACATTTATTTTTATGATGCATAGGTTTGTAATAATGTTATACAAAGCAATAAAGCAATAATTATTTATTTCAAACGTATGTTTTTTTTATGTTTGAAGACTTGTCTGGTAAACTACAACATCCAACATGAATAAAATCCTATAGTATATTTTTTAGACGATAAGTATAGCGTATCATCTTTAGTCACATTAATCAAAAATCTTATAAAACCTTATGTGTGTGTACAGTTTTACAGTATGCATGCAGTTTAAGAGAGTCTAGCAACAAATCATGAAATATTCAACCTTGTTTATCATTTAAGACACTATTGCCCGAAAGATTGACAGTCTCTGAGGCTTGCCTTTTCATCAGGACACTTTGACTTTACCTGAAGTGACCATTGCCAAAGAAAACAGCTGCTGACGCTCCTTAAAGGTCAGATTCTCTGGGGATCGTCGTGGTTTGAAGCTTTTGTGATCTACTTCACTGTAAGAACATACATACATACATACAAAACAATTAAATATTACAGGCTTCTCTAAACATCCAGTATGTGACACAGAGAATGCTTTCACAAAGGCTATGTTAGAATAGTCATTTTAAAATGCTGAATTCTTGTGAATTGTGAACTCCACAAATCAAAATTCCAACACCATCATATATAATTTTGATAACTTATGTGTAACGAAAACGCAAAAAAAACCACCAACATACATGAAGTAATATAAATATATGACAGAATTTAGCTAGGTTTTCTAATAATTATAAAATTGCAACAGCCCTGCCGGTCGAACAAGGCAGAGGGTTTTTTACAGGTGCCTTTAATTTATATATATATATATATGTCACGTTCAGTGGTTGTAGAAGCCAAACTAGTAGCACCAATGAGTAAATGAAGAACGTAGATTTAATTCATCAACACACATTAGACATTTACAACAATAATCACAGACAAAAACAACTGAAAAGGGTCTGAACTAAAAACACAAAGTTGTAGTTAATAGTTAACAAGCGTTACCTACGATTTAAAATAAACTTATAAACGTAAAAGTGTAGGCTGAACTCTTCTCTATTCTGTAGAGTTAAAAACAGAATTGGTGTAAAGAATCATGCATTCATAATTTAGACTCACCCAGAACAGAACTTCTCAGATGACATTTTGTCATATCCTGTAGATTCACATTTGACTTCATCTGCAATTCCATTATATCAACGTTAGTCAAATTTATCAAGCCTGAGACAACATTAATCAACGATTGATTATGAAATATTAACCATTACCCCTCAAACTGGCTTCTTGAGTACATGGGCTTTCCGTTTGCTGGTCAGCGGGCGTTTCAGTGTTTTCACAGTTACGCTAGAATGACAAATCGATTCATTAAAGCTCATGCAAACAAGGGATAATTGTGAGCTTTCAGTGCACGCTTAACAACTCACCACTACAAACCAGCCAGAATCATCCTCATCCTCCTCACTGTCCTGCTGGAACTCCTCCAGTCTCTTTTGAAACTGCAGCTCTAGAGAGAGTCTGCGCAGACGTTTGCTCTCCTCTATGCTGCATTGCACTTTGGTCTGCAGCTGTTGTACTTCCTGTTGCAGCAGGTCTGCAGTCTGTTGGGCATCCTGCTTCAAGGAATCTCCAACGGACAGCTTTTTGATCTTATCAGGCTCTTTTTGCTGAGGGTTCGCACTTAGACATGAGGCTGAGCTATTCTGCAATGTCTGCGCAGGCGATTGGAAGAGGACTGTTTTTTTCTTGAGAACCTGCTGTGGTCTGTGAGACGGTGATGCATTGCTCTGTTTTTGATACCAATGGTGTTCTGGAGACATGATTTGGGTCTTCACAGGTTGGCGGAACGTACTGAATGAGAGACTGTTGGCTTGTGGTGTATATGGGACGTCCATTCGTTTCGGCTGCGATAGAGGCACGGACTGGGTGGTTGTCGGGATCTTCCAGAGTCCGTTTCTGTGTCCCAGGCTGGATAAACTGGAATCCACTGGGCTTATGGTTGCAATACTGTTCCACTTGCTCAGATCTGGCTGCTTCTTTAAATACCTCGGTCTGTCCACTAGAGGACCTCCTTTCTCTTCACTACAGAGATTGTCTTGAGAAAGTGTCTGTTTCTGTGAGAAGCATTAAAATTTGGACATTACAAAAGAAAACGTATGAAGCCAATTATATATATATATATATATATATATATATATTTTTTTTTTTTTTTTATAACATTTTTTATCTTATCCTGTCTTATCATAGTCTAAGATGGAATGAAAATTAATTATGCTTAGTTCTGCTTAATTATGTTTAATGCTCCATTAGGCCTGTAAATATAAAATAAATAAATTTAGTTAATAAGCTGTTAAAAATAAATTTTGATTTGAATCTTTTTGTATGAATGTACATTTATATTATTTTATATATATATATATATATATATGTGTGTGTGTGTGTATGTATGTATGTATGCATGCATGCATGCATGTATGTATATATAAATATCCTTCCTCTTTTTGAACAAATCACACCTTGATAATAATACAAATTATTATAGTCAATCCGTTGGCAAAAAAAAAATTGTATGATGTTCCGGATTTTAAGGACCTATAACAGTGGACATGTTCAGAAGCTGTTTTCTGCCAGGACTTAAATGTTTATATCTATACAGAAACCATATACTGAGTGAAGTAAAATGTGTGACAACTAACCCCGGCTTCCCTTATCTGGCAGGTGATTCTGCTTTCAAACAAAGTCATGCAAAGCTTATGGAAGCACAAATATCAGCAATAAAACAGACTGAAAAAAGACAGGAAATGCAACACACAGATACCATAAGGTTGAACTTTTGCTGATCCCTGGAGAATGGAGCAGTATGTGGCGCATGTTCAATAATTCTTGGTGTTTTATTGCTGTGTGGTTTAGATGTCGGCAGGGTCAGATATTCTCTGTGCAAAGTCTCTGTGTTTGAAAGAGTGTTTCTTTGTTTCCCCTGGAGTGACAAGTGAAATAATGAGGTCAGGACTAAAGGTGATTATCTTAAAAAAACAACATTTATCTGTACTCACAGAATCCATGATATTTTCAGTGGAGAAGGATAATGTCATACTTTCAGGAGGAACTGAATCAGCAGCCGTTTCCTGGTTATCTGATGGAGAGAGAAAACAAGCTTAACAAATCGTAAACCAGAAAAAACGAGTTGTGAATATAAACACTCACATGCCAAGTTGGGATTGGAACGATAATTCAGTTTCTGCTTAAGCCATTTCTGGCTTTGTTTTGTGTTCACTCTGCTGACTGTGTGCTGGTTTCTTAAGGTTTCTAATGGTTTTGATGGACCAGAAACTGATGCTTCGTCACAACGATAAGAGACACTGGACTTCTGCTTGGACGGTTCATCTAAAAATGCAAAACAAGCATGAATATGATCAAAGCCATAGATTATATAGACAAGGTTATGCCATAAAAGAACCACTTGGTTCCACAAAGAACTATTCAGTCAAAGGTTCTTTAAAAGAACCATCTCTTTCTTAACTTTTCTTAATCTGAAGAACCTTCTTTTGCCACAAAGAACTTTTTTTTTTAAAACAGAAAGATTCTTTATGGAACCATTAGCGTCACAAAGCACTTTTTATAGTATCTTAAAGTATATTGGCTAAGGAAATATTAAGTGAATTGAAGTATTTCAGAAGATTCACACTGCAAAACAGGATTTTCTTACTCTGTATTTTCCTGCACAAAAATCTAAACATTTTAAAATTAAAACAAAACAACACATTTTTAAAATTTGAGTTTAAAACAAGAAAACAAATCTGTCAGTGGAGTAAGAAAAATAGACTTAAATCAAATGGAAAACAAGTTTATTTTTCATTTTTCAGAAAACTTTCTATCTTGTCATTTTGCTTCTCAAGCTAATTCATCCTGATTTGAGAACAATTCGATATTTGTACTGGGAAACAAGTGAGAATATCATTTTTGTAGGGAGGTGTTATGTGTATTATAATGTTGTGTGGTCAGTATTCACTACCTTTACATGCTGTTTGTGGTGACAGGGTAAATACTCTCTCGAAACCATAATATAAAGCTGCAGACTTGACAACTTCCAGTGATACAACCGGCCCAGTGTGCATCATTATCTCTGCAGCCCTGAACAGGATCGGAGAAATCAGTTTTAATGATTTTAATCTAATCTAGTCATCTAGTCACACACATAAGAGACTCAAAAACACAAAATGATTCAATTATATACAAATGATTTCACCTTTCCTGTGGCACTCCCACAAGACTTTTGCCATCCACACTCAGTAACTGATCTCCTGGATTCAGTCTGCCATCCTTTATCAAAACACAACAGTGTATATAATATGTTTCAAACAGGCACATTATGACTTTTGTTATTTGCATGATACTGACTACATTTGCTGCTCCTCCCTGAACGACAGATTTAATAAAAATGCCAAGCTTATCCTGTCCAGCCCCCTAAAAGACATAAAAAATCATTTTGATCAGACCATTGCAAAATAAGTTCTGCAGTTGTATTATAAAATTACACTAACACTTTACAAGGTCTAATTTGTTAATGCATAAGCTAACATTAAACTAAAAATGTGTTGCAGCATTTATTAATATTTCTTAATGTTATTTAAAAATACAGTTTGTTATTTATTAGATAGTTATTTATTTGATAGACAGTGCATTAAGCAACACTAAAAACAACTTTTGAGCTACCTTGGCAGCTACAATGCTCACTCCCATTCCCCCATGCAAAGGTTTCTTTAGAGTTAATTTCACTGGTTCAGGTTTCTGTATTGACAAAATAAAATCATGGTTGTGTTCAGTGTTAAAATTCAGAAGAGCTTCAATAATAAAATGAATAGTCCGGATGTGCTTAATAGATTAGGACAGGTTTCATTACTACTTCATCTAGTGTTAACTCTTGGTTTTATGGGAATTAATAACTTTAATAATTTTTATCTGTAAATTAGCAACATACCCAACTCGAACCCTTCGCGGAGTGCTCTGATGGGTTAAAGAAAACGGTCCAAGTCTCGACGCAGTTAGAATTGGGAATTAATTTACAGAGACCTAGAGAATTACAGATATATGCATCTTCAACTGTTGATCTGAATTCTGTATATTGACTTTACACTATCACAAGGGGAATGCTACCTTTGCGACAGATGGGTTCTAAAAATTCCTGAAATCCCTTGGGAATGCCACGCATGGAATCACTTGAATATCCGTCCTCAGGCAACAGGAAGGGCAGGTGAAGGCCCAGTTCTTCTTCCAGACGGATTTCTCCACCCTCTCCTCCCAGGACATCTGTTGTGGTTTCTGCTAAAGCCGCTACACGCTCTATCAGTGCCTATGAATGACAAACTCTTAAGTAGACACCATCTTTCAGTGAGGCTTCAGAACAATTGTGACCCTGGAGCACAAAAACTTTTCGAAATAAAGTGTTACCATAATATGCATTGCTAAGAACTTTATTTGGACAACTTTAAAGGCTATTTTCTCAATAATTAAGTTTTTCATTTTTGCGCCCAAGATTCCAGATTTTCAAATAGTTGTATTTTGGCCAAATATTGTCTTATCCTAAAAAATACATAAGTGGAAAGTCTATTTGTTCAGTTTTCAGATTATGTGTATATCCCAACTTTAACCTTATCGTTCTCTGGAAATTGTTCATTTTGACACATAAAAAAAACTACTTCCTATCTCATATCATTTTGCTTCTTAGTTTTAAGCATCTTTATGTAAGAATGTTTTGATATTTGTATTGGATGATATTTTTTTTCTTCATGGACTTACGGCTGAAAAGTGGGTATGATTTGGGCTGTAGTGATATTTGCTCATCAGTGCTCTCAGCTGTAGCGAGTTCAGCTTGTAGCATGTGGACTGAATCATCTGGGCGTCGCGTGTAGAGTGAGAGGTCATGGTTAGAAGCATCGTGGCCTGAAGGAAGCAACATATTTAAGGAAATAACCACAGATGGGTCAGATCTTTTGATGCTGATAACGATCTAAATGATATTGTTCAAAACAGCAGTTACATCATTTTGCATGCTGTCTTCCTTATCTTCTTTTTAGATACACTACCTGGATTATACGACTGAGATGGCAGTCAAAGGCCAGCTCCAGCCCTTGTCTTTCTGCCCAGGCCTCTACATGCATCAGACGCTGCCGTAGGGTTTTGCCCCAGTAGTTTGAGCACAGCGTGGATCCCGGCGCAGTGAGCCGGTTCAAGATCCAGGCTCCCATCAAGTGAAAGAGCTGAGAAAAAAGCTGGATGCTCAGAGCAGGGTTGACCCGACACCTTCGGAGCAAACTCATGGTCCTTATTAGAGTGTTCAAGACGCCTTCTAAGAAACAAATTCAGACCATTTTTTTATTTTCAAGAGTACACACATCACCATCTTTAATCCAGGTCTGTTATCATCTGAAGCAACAAAAAAAAAATTACATTTGCTGAACCCTCAGGCCATTGAAGATGAGTGTGTTTTTTTATGGAAACATATTTGGAGACTTTACAACTACTTAAATTATAATAATCCACACCACTCCAGTCTATTAGTTAACATCTTGTGACAACTGCATATTTGTTTAACAGAGTTAACCTGAAACCATTGCTTTTGGTCTAAATATGAGTATATAATTTTTTCTTACAAACATGCAGCTTTTGACTTCTCAAGACATTAACGGATGGACTGGAGGGGTGTGGATTATTGTGATGTTTTTATACATTTCTCCAGTTGGTTCCCGTAAAGAAGCAAACCCATTTACATTTTGGATAACCTAGGGATGAGCAAATAAAAATAAAAATTGAATGCTGTTTTCTTCTCCATAAAATCTGATCCATCCATCAATGAAATGCATTATAAATACCTCAGCAGTCAGTATGAACCATTGTACAAAAAACACTGAAATATTTTGCAGTTACTAGACATTTTACCCATTTCTTTTGCCTGAGCCATGTCCTTTTTTACGTCAGCAAAGAATGCAGGTAATTGATTTTCAAGATCAACCTGAAGCCGATGTGACAGGTACCTGAGGAAACATTAACAC
>JAUMHI010000061.1:1241605-1259092 GCA_032359435.1 Enteromius unitaeniatus
CAGCAAAGAATGCAGGTAATTGATTTTCAAGATCAACCTGAAGCCGATGTGACAGGTACCTGAGGAAACATTAACACTCAAAATGCATCGCCCTTCATGCAAACGTCACAATGCAGTCATGTTTTTATCATACCTGAAAGCCTGCTGCACAAGCTGAGTGAGAGTATTTTGAGCCTGGAGCGTGATGGGACACAGATCTCTGTCTCGTCTGATGAAGTTCAGGAGCTCAGATGTGTTGGCCAGCCAGAAGGCAAGAGCCACTGTGATGTTCCTCTGTTTCTAAATGAGAAACATTTATCAGGGAATTCATTTATGATTTCCAGGCCAAATTGAAAAAAAGCCAGGGAATATATCACATTTTTTAATCTACCTGAATGACGGCTTGAATCAGGTGCACAATCTTGTCAAATATCATGCAGACTTTCTGTTCAGTCTGCTTACGTTTATGGCTTGTTAAAAATCGCCCTAGCAGATAAAACACAAACGCAGGCGAGAGCTTAAAGTGAATCGTGGAGCTGTTAATGTCATTTATCACTGCAAGCAAGAAAGAATCCTCATCTGAAACAGAAATCAAAGACAAAATGTAAATGACCTAGGAGCAGACCGTATAACTGTGCTGACAGGATGATTTTATTAATTTTATTATTACCTATTTCCTTTAAAGAAATGCTGAGGGGGAGATCCCATTTAACGTCCAAGTAGTCTTGTGTCACGCTGTAATCAGGAGAAATATATACTATTTACTAAATATTAAATACACAATATATGTTATTGGTATACTTAATGTTGCATTGTATAGCATGCACACATTTAGAAAATGTTTTACTGATTTCAGCAAATGCCAGATTTGACAAAAAAACTGTTCAAAACTATGAATTTATTAATCAGTTACAATGTTAAAGTGACAGTTGACTTGTAATTTACAATACGAGACAAAATGTCACTTTAATATGCTGTTATATTATGTTTTATTACATGTAGACACCTAAACATTGTTTTTTCCATATATATATATATATATATTTTTTTTTTTTTTTTTTTTGGTGTTCTTTACATAGTCTTTTCTATACACCAGCTTTTAATGTTCCAAACAAATTTACGTTCACACTAAAGTAAAAACAAAAGCTGTGAGATTTTCACAGGTGTCTACATAACTTTGCTATAATATTTGCACACTCAAACAAGTTTGATGCTTGATTTTCTTTGTAAAATTGATTAGTGATTAAATCAGGTTTACAGATATAGCACTGTATTTCATTTTAACAGCTCTCCACCTCAAAAACCCTTCTTAAAGTCTTTCATCTCAGGCTTAAGGCAAGGTTACGACTGTCCTCTCAAAAAGTGATTACCTGTTTGTTTTACTGCCAGAGACACTGTTCTCTAACGCGTGACTGCTAGAAAAATGTTTCTTCTGTTTATTTTTCTTCTCTTTCCTTGATAATGTCCTCTTGAAATTCTCAATTACTCCACCTTTTTCCTTATTTTCCAAACAGCCATCCTAAAAACAAAAAAGGTTTTAGTTATTTAACTTATTTGATATAACATCTCATGGAGTTAGTCGAATGACAGAGACGTTACACCTGCAAAGTTACATCACTGTCATTCCTCAAGACAAATCTGCCATCTGTGTCTTTATTCCAGTTGAGTTGAACCACCAAAGGCTTTTCTGAAAGGTCCAGTTTTCTTTCCTCTAAATGGCAAAAACACAGAACATGAAGTCGATTGTGACCAGGACTGTGAACAGAAGTGTGTCTACAAACACAAGTTAAATTCAGTCCTGCTGTCACCTTGGTTTTTAAAGACCTCATACAAAGAATATGAGAAAGACTGTGAGGTCCCATCATGCTGAAACTTCTCCAACAGGGTTTCAGTGACCTCCTGTGTGGTAGAAGTGCTTGAGATACAAATGCATTTGGTGGCACAGTTCCCTGAAATATGGTCTTGGAGGTGGAAACGAATAACTCCACGAAATACAGAATCCTAAAGAATAAAAAAAGATGATTTAATTGCAAAGACGGAAATAAGCTTTTTTTTATCTTAATTTATAAAAAAATTCTTAATAGCAATGAGGTTAAAAACAAACTAAACTAAAACAAAAACTAAATTACAAAAATTAAGTTTCTTCAATATCTCAATTTTCTAGACAACAATGAGATTAAATGGACAATGTAAACAAGGTAAATTAAATTGCATTTCTTTAATATATTTTTTTTATAGTAGCAGCATTACATAAAACACACTAAATTAAATTAAAAAAAAAGAATGCAATACATTTCTTTAACACAAAAAAGCAAGAAGATTCAATGGAAAAAATGTGGAGGAAAAAAATCACAAATGGAATTTCTACAATACTTATTGATTCTAGACAACATCTAAATCAGAAATGGAATTTCTTTATTCCAGTTATTTCTACTAAACAGCGATAGTTCTCCACAGAAAAAGACCCCAGTAATTAAAATGTGCTCAGATTTGCCGAGCACCAAATCTCTCGAAAGTCAAAGATCTTACAATGAAGAATCAAATTCTTCAAACGCCAACTTATTTGGTGCCATTTATGACTTTTTCGCTTCTTTCTCCTTATGAACCGTTTAGAAACGTACAATTTCAACTTAAACATTACTAAACCTCTTTGTAAAAGTCTAATCTTTAAAAAGAAAAGCGTTCACCTCATCAGGTTCAGTGATCTCAAACAGGCTGAGTCTCTTTGAATTCCACTGACGGATGTTTTCCTGAAGTCTCCTGCGCTCCTGTTGATTCGTCTCAGCATCAATAGTGCTTCTTTGTTTTTGCTTCATATCTTGATAAGCTGATCAGATATTGATTTTTTTTATAATAATCAACTAACTTGGTATCAAAATGAAGCAGAGAGAGCTTGCCTAAACCTCATGTTATTCTCACGTCAAATGCCTGGCACTGATTTAACATTCAGACGGTTGATTGTTGGAGTTTGTTTGACCCGTTGACACAAGGCTAACCTCATTTCCCATGATGTCCTAATGTATAGGGCTACAGTAACACTGAAGAACAAAATTAGGAGTGTCCTAATTTGGCCATTTAAGTCTAATTTAAAGGAAATGCCCTACTTTTTAGTGCCCGCTTGATTGTAAACTCATGTTTTTGTTCAGTATGTTAAACTCTAAATCTGCTCTGCTGAACTAGAATGAGTGTTGCTGAATGCGCCCAAAATAAGGAATATAATGAATACCCTTTTGTTCAGACTCGGACACTAACATATAACATAATGAAAGAATTTACAGGTCAATACACCTTAATTAGCATAAACTATTGTCTGTCAATAATGGCATTTCGTCATTAACAGTGAGTTTCACGGATGGCTGGATGTGAGTTATGACCATGAACATAAAACAGGCTGCATCACCCAGAATGTGAATAATGAAAAAATATACAGACACATTAGATATTAAAAATAACACATTTAACAAACAAAAGAAATATAGCAAATAAAGCATTAAAAGTGTGGGGAAATGTCTTTTAAAACGCACATACACTTCTTTTTAGATGTTGCAAATATGACATTATGCTAATATTACATTATTGTACATACCATCAACCATAAATGTTCTGATTACATTTATTGTTTGCAAATAAAAAATCATTTCTAGGATGTTCTCTCAGTTGCTTTCATTGAAACAATGTTTATTTCAGGAGGCCCATCTTTTTCTTTGTGTTTGCGCCTGCTAAAGAACATATGACATTGTTAACAGACTAAATTAACAACTATATTATTTGTGAGCTATACTAAAACACCTACCTTCTCATATTTTCCACATCATCCACAGTTTCAGGCAGATCAACACCTCTCATTTCTGGTAAAAGCATCACAAGTCCACTGTACAGAACTGACATGGCACCTGTATATGAGGACAGAGAGAAACATGAGTCGACAAGCACATTATTTTTGTTTCTGAAATTGAAATTATTTCTCACCATAGACAAAGAGAGGAAGCTCTTGCCAAATATTAGCTAATCTGTACAGAATAAATGGAGCAACAACTGCCCCGATGTCACTGGCTGAGGAGCACACAGATACCCCCAAGTTTCTGTAATACACAAGAAAATAAGTAAAGTCCTTACTAAAAAGAGAAACATTTAATGCATATTTAAAAGAAAATATTACCTAGATAAAGAAAAGCTACTCTAGATAAGGAAGACAAACTTAAGAGGATTTCAAGGCAATGCACAATTGCTCAAAACGTTAATATATAGATATAAAGTAGATATGTGTAGATATGCATATACTGAGTTTGAAAACATATATGCATTACTATGTGGCGTGAGTACCTGTTAATGTATTGCTATGGCATCAATATGTAAATAAATGGGATATTCAATTGTCCTTTAATTAAAAACATATACACTTATAGAAGGTCAAGCAACTTAAATTTTAATGCATGTAGCCAAAAAAAAAAGTACATATGGAGCACATATGCAGCACGATTATATTTTAGATCCCTTAATTCTAGTACCCAACCTAAACTTAACTACTACCTACTAACAAGCAGCAAATTAAGATATTAAAGAGGGAAAAGTCATAGTTATTTGTTAGTTAATAGTGACAATTGAAAATGATTATTGAAAATCAGCATGTTTTCAGGCTCCTTTGTTTAAGTTCAGTAATTTTACTCTAATGGCAAGTATGAAAAAAAAACACTTTCATTTTCAGATGGCAGTATAAATATTTGGCATTTAACAGCATTAACACACTTTCTGATAAATACCTGAGCGGTGTAGGATACAGTTCTGTATTGACAAAATTGACAGTCTCATTCCCAATAGCAACAGCTAGTCTTCCAATTATCGCAATGGTTCGTTTCAGCCATGAAATATCTTGAAAAAACAGATTGATGAACATAAATGAAACATTTACAAAACAAAAATGCCAAAACATGTCTGGGGTGTAGTTTACTCTGTGGAATAAATGGCACAGCCAAACAAGCGGCCCCTCCGATAAAATTGACTGTTGCCATGAGAGGGCGTCTGCCAATTCGGTCAACTAAGAAATAAAATATAATTCCAGTTGGAAGCTCCACCACAGCTGAGATGAGAAAATCCAGGAAAACATTATCTCCTGTGATTCCTAAACGTAACACCAAACCCTGGAACACCACTGCACCGGTAAACCTGTACGAATAAAAACAATAAAAATGCTTATACAGTGCATTTGAGGGGTTTGTATTCTTTTAATACTTATACTGATAAACAGTTGCATAGAAAGGTGTATTTAGGGACACATAAAGAAAGCTCACCATGCATATATCAAGATGAGGGTGTGTTTTCTCATTTTAGGAGTCTTAAATAAATCTTTATATGAAGGGCGAACAATTTCCTCTTGTTTTTCTATCAAAAGATCCATCTAAAAAAAAAAATCAATACAAAATAGTTCCTTTTTAATACAAAATAAAAAATGTTTCCTAGTACTGGTGTAGAAGACTTATTTGAGACACAACAAATAAAGAAAAAAGGAAACTTGTCTATGCAGCATTTTAAATGCTAAATATAAACATTTAAGCATAAATAACACACTGGCTGCAAAAAAGTTATGCTTAATATAACGAAAAAAAATTTATATATATATTTTTTTATTATATAATTTTGTAATTCTGACTTTCAAACTAATATGTAGAAACTACCATTCAGTAAAAAGAAACAAACATTGGTTGTACTACAGGAACAAGTTAAATAGCCTGAGATTAATTACCTCCTGAAAGTCTTTAGGAAGTGATCTTTTATTGCACTTGGCGATGCTCTCAACAATTTTTACAGCTTCTTTTGTTTTCCTTTGTGACAGCAACCATCTGGGAGACTCTGGAATAACCCTGTTATAACATTAATGTCTGCCATATATGATAGAATCTTATATAAAGATACCAATAACTTATGTAAAATGACTAAAGAGAACCTTCATTTTAAATGTGATTAAAAACCAGTCATAAATTTATTATAATTCTATTGCAAGCAATTACCAGTGATAGATCAGAAAGATGAATGTTGGTAGAGTCATTGCCAGCTGTAGGTTTTTCCATGAAGGAATGTAATACGCCAGAGCAGGAAGGAGCACCAAACCCAACGAGTATAGAGTCCGAGATATAACAGAGACAAATTTCCTGTTGTTTGATCCAAAGAATTCGATAACTGTTTCGAAAAAAAAGAAAAAATGTCAAGAAAACACATTCCTGATGTTAGCAACTCCAAGATCCATAGATTGGTTCCCAACAAATGCATGACCTGATAAAATGCATAATATGCATGCAATGCAAGTTGCTTTGGATGAAATGCAAATGCATGAATGCAATATATGTGTGTATTCTGGAGCTTAAAGCACTTATCTCTAAACTGGATTGGTAATGTTACAAGCAATGTATTTGACTTTCAGATATTTTAAATTTAAATGTAATATTTAATTGATTTAGTGCTCAAGTCTGATGTTAATTCATGTACACAACAAATAATAGCCATAAAGTGGCATCTTAAATACCCACCCAATACATAAGTGGCAGTCCATGCTCCTTTGGCGAAAAATCCTTGCAAAAATCGAAAAAACAGGAGAAGGGGGTAATATGGTGAAAAAATAATGCATATCCCAGAAACTGCAAGGCCAAATATTGACACAATAAAACAAGATTTTCTCCCAAACCTGTAAAGAAAATTTACATTATTGTCATGCACGTCTGTAACGTGTTTATATGATATTATATGATAGTAAATGCCTCCGTTTTTTAATGCACTTCGAATATAGCATGCTGATACATGAAAAAGGAAAAATACCTGTCAGCTAGGTATCCTGTCACTAGGGCACCTATAAAAAACCCACCAGCTAAGGATGCCTGGTTCAGGTCTGCAAGCCAAGAGTCTTCACAAACCAATGAAAACTGGGATACACAAGGACAACATTCACATTAAGTAAACAATGATCTAATTAAAAGCGGTCATGCATCTACATGTCCCTATGCATAAAACTATGAATCTATATTTAGTCATCTATATCTATATCAAGGAGTAGTGCTGTTAAATGATTAGCCTAATTGTATCCAAAATAAACCTTTTTGTTTACATAATATGCATTTGTGTAATGTGTATATTTATTATGTACATCATGTACGTTTTTTGATGTATTTGGCCTATATATTATATTAATTTCATTGATGTTATACACAAATATATATATTTTTTAATAAATACATAGCTAAAGTTTAAACACTGATCAGTTACATTTTAAAGCATGCAAATGTAAAGCAAGCAAATGCGTGTTAATGATTTGTTACTTTTACTTCAGTTTGAAGTCAGATCTTCAGCAAAGCTGGCACATGAACTCTCACCTCTGTTACAATGGTGCTCCGGTTCTCATTAAAGGTCCAGCCTTCATTACAAGAGGACAGATGTGTGCTGTTGGTGAATATGGACCGGTCGATGGAGATGTTACATGAAAGAGCACTCAAGTTCCAAAGCGTGTCAAACTTTACGCATTTACTGAACGACCCCAAGCGGGGGACAGTCAGATCGCGGACCTCCTGCTCTGAGAAAGAGCATTTCTCCTGCAGACTCGCGGTTTTACACCAGTGGTCTGGTGTGTATCCTAAGAACACAACTCCTATTAGCACAAAAGCGAGTAATAAAATAGGTAAAGACCCTAAGAGGGAGATTCTCTTCTGATACAACCCGAAGTCTCCAGCGTGCTGCAGAAGTTCGTCAAAATTAGACATCTTTATGAGGGTTGGTGGAAGAGGTGTCTGTAGTAAGCCCTGTTTTTATCACACAGCCTGTTGTTGACAAATCAGTTTGGAGTGGTTTACCGCAGATACTTCAGATGAAGTCACGCAAGAGCGTGCGGAGGTGGAGTTATGAAACCTTAAGAACCTGTTCAAAGTTCCTTCGCGTCAGTCATTGTGAGGAAACAGCAGAGCCTACATTCATTTCACGTCTGAAACCTATGTAATGTGTTAAAGAAAGGCGACGTGTGACATTTTTAAATACTATATTAAATGTGCCTTTTACCTGGAAGATATCAGTCAGCTGATACAATCTGGATACAAAGTAGCAGCTGCGTTTTTAGCGAATCACAAAAAAGATTAAGCATAAATGAAGAATTAAAAGAAAGGGTGTGTAATTGGCTGAAATTGCTTATAAAGTAGTGAGGGGCTGTAAAAAATAAAATAAAACAATACACACAAAAATTGCAGTCACTTTTGCATTCTTGACCTCTTTTTAGACCAAATGTGATGTGCCACTCAAAAAAATTAAGTAACCTTCCATAACAAAATTAAATTATATAACTTAGGAATGTTGTAAATCAATCCAGTTAAACCTTATTTCTTTGTAGTTTCACCATACAGACCAACACCCACAATGAATAATTAATTCTTTGTATAACTGTCAAATCCTGTTTTTACATAGCAGCTACAACCTTCTTTAGTTATATGATATGAAAGCAGTCAAATAAAGATTCATTATAATGACAGTTTTGCGTCTTAGTCCGTTTAAGACATCTAAAATGTTTTGACTGTTTGATTTACAACTCTTGGGTAATGTTTAGATCTGCTTTGGCCCTAATACTTTGTTACTGGTTCTTGTAATATAATATGTACTTCACATGGATTTCTAATTATACTCACCAATGTTCATCAACAGGCTCTCATCCTCCAACCCAAAAAACAATTTCACAAAAATATGAATGTAATTGGAAAGTAATTAATGCTTTTAATTGTAAATTTTTTCTTTTAATTTTTTAAATACTATGTTTCTTCAAATGCATGCACCACCATTTTTTGTATAACCTCACATCTTTTATAATGATAATATGCACAATGGTGGCAAAGTTTAAACACACACGACACACATAAATGTAGTTGTATAAAGTTTATTTGTGAATGTGACAAACTGGCATTGAGATTAGCCTGTCTAATCAACCGATTGCATGTCTTTGTCTCTGATATCTTGTTGTTCTTCAGACAGTGTGTCTGTGACGGTCTCCTCTGTGAAGCTGAACTCCGTGTCAATCTGTTGTTCCCCCTGAGCGTCATCTGTGCTCTCAATACAGTCGCTTGTGTCCTCGTAGGCCTCTGGCGGCAGGTGGCGCTGGATGGTGAACGCTGTCGAGATTTCCTGTAGCCGAGCTTTTTCTGCCTTCAGGTTGGCGAGCTCTTTGGTCAGCAGTGTCTCTTCTGCAGGAGACGTACAGGTTGGTTCAATAGGGGGGTTTGCTTCAGTTGAGACTGTCACTTCCTCTTTAGTTACTGCCACTTCCTCTTTAGTTTCCTCAGTAGCTATTGGCTCGGTAGCTGCTGAGTCTTCGGCTCCAGGCTCTTGGGATCCGTGAAGCTTCTGATACAGGGTTTTCCTTTCGTCCTGAAGCGCTCTACATAGGTTCTCCAGTTTCTGAGTCTTCAGGGTGATGAGTTCAAACTCCTTCTCCTTCAACGCTTTCTGCGTGAGAAAATCTTGATCATATTAATCTGTACCTGCTATGAAGACTCAGCAGCACTATTTCTGTGAAGAGTCATTCTCTTTATTCTCATTGTACTGATAGTTGATGCATTCTTATAAATGAAGGTTTGCTGGCATCTATGGTTTAATGAAAATCCTTTCAAATCCATGCAAGCCATTGCACAAACGTTTCTTTGCAAAGGAAAATGTTTCTTTAGATTACTAAATGGTTTAAAGGGGTTCTTTTAAGAGCTATTTACTAAAAGGTTCTTTGGAGAACATGATATGGTTAAGAGCTTTCTACAATGCTGATGTATGATATAAAACGTGAGCAACTTACATCTGCAACCATATCAATAAGAGCTTTATTGCAGCCATCAAAACGGGATTTCCAGGCCACTGCCTCCTTCTCCAGCTTCTTCATCTTCTTTGCCATCTGTAAGGCAAATCAACATCTCACCATGTACATCAAACAGACAGCAAGCTGCGTAGTGTATTTTTGGCTTTTTTTAGTGTTTCTATGTCACTTTATTTAGCACTTTTAGCAATAGAGCTTGTGTCAAAGCAGCTTTACAGTGTTAAATAGGGAAAATAGTGTGTAATAATAAAAAGGGACATCAGTAAACAATCAATTTCAGTTAAAATCTATTCATTATCTAATGTAGTGTCATATTTTCACATCATATTTTTATTTATATTTTGAACTGGCTTTTACTTGGCATTTTCAGTTCCTTTTAATTTTAGGTTCAAGTGTGTGCTTAATTATATTATTATTTTAAATATTACTGCTTAGGTTTAATGTCATTTTTAATTTAGTTTTAGTCTTTATTCATTTCCTGTTAGTAATTCTAGTGCTTCAGCTTAAATGTAGGCAACATTTCTAATTTGTGTTTAGTTTTGAAGTTTTTCACCTAAATTCATTTTATATTTATGTATGAGGAAGGTATCGAAAAAGATTTGAAGTAAATATTTTATTATTTCAGAGATACACACCTTGTCCATGTCCTGTTTGAAGCTGGCATACACATTGTGACTCTTAGACACTGTTCCTTGGAATTCATCAAACTTCTCAGAATATACAGCAAGCTGACAGAAAAGACACTTTTTAATTTCCTAACATATATGATTTGAGAAAGCAATATGAGGTGTATTATTTGATGTAAATTTACCTGAGTCTTCATGTCAATCTCTTGTTCTTTCAGAAGTTTCACCTGTATTTTGGCCTCGGCAGTCTGCTTCAGTAACTGCAGAAAAACATAGATCGGAAGTAAGTAAACAATCCCAGAAAACAACAGGAAACAATGGCAGTAACACATGTTTGTTGTTCACTGCACTGTTTTAGTTGCTGTTTTATTATATGAAATCTTGAACTCACATGTTCCTTCTCCAACCTGTGTTTCTCCTCAGCTTCTTTGAGCATCAAGTTGGCCTTTGAGAGTTTTGTCTCCAGTAATTTCTGCTGCAGGTCTCTGTGCTTGAACACTTTTTCAAGATTCTGCCAAAAAAACACAACCTTTCAGTCTTTATCAAATGTATTTATCCACATGCTATTTAAATCAATAGTTCGATATTTAAATTGGAGTACTAAAAAATACATGCTCAGCGGTAGATCCTCTGCAGTGAATGGGTGCCGTCAGAATGAGAGTCCAAACAGCTGATAAAACAGCACCCATTCACTGCAGAGGATCCATTGGTGAGCAAGTGATGTAATGCTATAATTCTCCAGACCTGCTCCAATAAAGAAACACATTCACCTGCATCTCAGGCAATTTTTATTTCATTTCATTTTCATTTTTTTTTTTTTATATGCGTTTATGTATTATAACAATAATAACAGCAACAATAATATGAATAATAATAATAATGATAATTAAATGCTTTAAATGAAACGATATCTCAGGTCCAGTAGTTTTCCCTCACCGCCTCTCGCTGGTCATATTTAGATATGAGGTCCTTGAGTTTCTCAGCCAGGTCACTGTTCTCCTGACACAGCTTGTTGTTTCGGCTGCTGTGCTCTTCGATCTGGGCCTGGATGTCCGTCAGTGTGCTCTGGAAGTGTGTGGTGATTTCCTTCCTCTTCAGGTCATCTTCACGGCACCGCTGCAGAGTTTCCTCCTGCACCAAAAGCATGACGGTGGATGTGAGTTGTTCGTCAATGTTTTATAGTTTTAGTAAAAATAACTTTAGCATTTATTTGAAATGTTTTTACTGTCAAAGTCTTTCTGCAACTTTATAACACTGATAGAACCTTTAAAATCTAAGAACGTTTCAAAATGGAAAACACAAGTCTTATATTGACACACTTTTGCTTTTTAATATCGATTGAAGGTTTTGATTTGTGCTCACTTGCAGATTTGATTTAGACAAGCTCAGATGTTTTAACACATTCATGTCATGTCACCTTTAGCGTCTTGTTGTGTCTTTGCAGCTCTCTGCACAGGCCTTCTAGTTTGCTGCGGGCCAGAACGGCTCGGCTGTGTTCGCTCTGAAGCTGATCTTTCTCCTTCAGCACCTGGAGAAGTTTCTTCTGCAGGACCTTCAGCTGTTTCTGGTCCGAGCGGTGCTCCTCCAACTATAGGTTACATGTATATACATGATATACTGAAGATCTCTTTTATTTGGGAGAAAGCCATTTTAATATAATATCTCAAACAACACGAAAAGACAGATTAGAGATTAATTTGTGTTTGTTTTATTATGTATTAATTTTACTATTATTTAAATATTTATGCAAGTATATTTTTGTAATGTTGCAAAGGTAGAAAAGATGATTTTTTAAGAAAACAAAGGCAGAACATTGTTGATTATTGTCTTTAGTAGTTCAGTGTGTTTTTGGTGACAGCCTCAGTTATTTGTTTTTTAATTAAATAGAAATGTACAATACAAGACAGCATAATATAGGACAACCCTAAACAAAACTGTGCCGAAATAAAATATATTTGACATATAATGCAAAGTCTTTGTGTTTGTTTTATATGCTTAAAGGTATAGTTAGCAGTACATTAAGTCACAAACATATGTTTATTTTCTGCACAATATTTAAATTATCTATACTATATAAATAAATAGTATTAATTAATTAGTTTAATTAGGGGTCTTTTATTGGAAATGTTATCTTATTATTTATTTATATTTAGAAATGATTTATTGGAAATGTATAACACAGGTTATTTTGGGACAATCCAAAACACAACTTTACTGAAATTAAATAATTTTAACACAGAAGGAAGTTAAGTATTTCTTAATATACTTCTTAATATATTTCTGATACTTAAATATACTAAAAAAAGGATTAAAAAAGGGGTTGAATTTTCCAAATGCATGTGTGAATATTTACCTATTTTCTTAAATTCATATACTTTGTATGTTTTAAAGGCACCTCATTGTTGATGATGTTACTCACCAGTTCAGCGTGTTTTTTAATGAGAGCCTCCAGTTTCTGCTCAGGGCTGCCGAGTTTATTCAGGCTCTGCATGAGCAGCATGGCTTCCTTCCCTGTGATTAGATACACAATGTTTTTTGGTCACACGGTTTGATAGCATTTAGTAGGAAAAGAATGTGATATAATTGATCACTAATCACATGTCAAATAGAGTAACATGGGGTTAAATATCTTGCATGTGACTCACCAAGGCCTTTCAGCATCTTCTTCTCCATTTTCTGGTCTTTGGTCTTGTCTGGAACGGCCTCTTCCTCAACATCCTCGGCCTCAGCTGGCTGTCCAGTGACCTGATATGTGCTGATGATGTCCTCCAGCTGCTGACTTAGATCCTCAGTGAGGTCATGGGTCACTTCAGCTTTGGTGTCACCATTGGTAGACTGGGAACAAGTCTCCATTCTGATGGGAATCTGCTGTTGAGAAAGAACCGAGTCAGTCAGAGATGACGAGATGAATCTGTTAGCTTTTGAATTGACCAATGGAGGCATTTAAATCACAGGTTTTGATTCAGATTAAATGTTGTTAGTGGTATAAGTAAATTCCACAAAAAACTTAAAGAATCAGCAAGCAACACAATGAAATAAACAGGGAATTTGAACTAGAATCATTGTAATAGTGTCTTCTAAAATGTACTCCAGTAATCTTTCATTTAAATATTTTTTATTCAGTGTGCTTGAAATTATACAAAACTGTAAGTTTTGATATAGTTCATTGTGTTCGGAGCAAAAGATTTAACTTTTTTTGTTTAGAAGTCATTCTATTTTGATTCATAAAATACAAAGAAATACATATTTTTAACTTTGGTGAATAAATGAATTATATAAATACTTTTTTGTTAAAACGAAATCATTTTGTAAAATGTTAGGTGTGATCTCAGCTCTCATTTCTTAATTTTTAATGTTCCCATAAAGTTATGTAAACATTATTTGTAAATGTTCTCTGAACATTCAAAACGAACATTTGGAATGTTAATGAACATTCCATTTTATCATTTTGGAAAGATTATGAGGATGTTACATTTGAATATGAATATGAACATTCTGAATCAAGAAATAACATAAAAAAATTAAAGATGATCATCCAATTAAAACATTTTAGGATTTTTTATTTATTCATAAATTAAATAAATGCAGTTTTTCGCTAACATTTGTAAACATTATTAAAGACCACATGACTTTGAATGAACATTTTAATATTGTTCCTGGAAGAACGTTTGTTCATAAGTTTGCGTAACTTTCTAAGAACATTCTAGATGGGATGATAATGACATGCAATAGCAGAGAAAGCCATTTTTGGTTATTAACTAATGAAGAAATTGTATACATAAATACTCAAAGAAGCTAGGAAGATTGTATCACCCATGAATAATTTAAAACTCAACACACTTTTGCTTGTTTAACTGGCTGCTTTATGTGTATTTTCTCTTAATTCTTGTAAAGAGCTGTTTGTGGTTGTTTATCCTCTGAGCTGTGAAGCGACTGTGTGTCTGCCCTGTTCATCTGGTTAAATTTAGCCGCTCTGTCCAGGCTGATAACTCCCCCTTTCACAAGAACAGCACTCGGCACCTGTTCATGGCCTAGAGTCTATTTCAAGAGACTCTGAATATGGTCAACCTGTCTGTTTATTCTCTGGCATGTCAGCATTTGTGTGTTCAAATGATATATGGTTAAACTGCATTGCACTTTTAAAAAAATAAAATGAATTTTTTATATGCAAAACATTTTTATATTTCATGTTTTTTTTCTGCCTTTCAGTTGACCTACACTGACCCTTCATGCATTTGATTGTATTTCCATTCCTCTTGCTCTGATATATTGAAGGATTCAACAGACATGCAAGACTTGAGTCTAAAAACACATGCTGTGTTACACAGTGTTATACTTTTCATGCTGAACACATGTCGATATGTATAAACTAACCTTTACCGTATGACAATCAAACATGCAGTCACGTTTTAAAAGCTATAAAGACAGTTCATGAGATGTTGAGTAAAGTTGAGGAGACATGAGTAACTTACACTTACCAGCAGGAGCAGTGAGGGAGTGAGTGAGAGGAGCAGGAACTCTCAGAGCGGCTGACAGGACAAACACAGCAGCTGCTGGAGGCAGACAGACCTCAAAATAATCAGCAGGGACCGTCCAACACGCTGAGACTCAGATCATGCTTTGTAGATCCAGAATATCTGTTAAACACTGATTATCTGATTGTTTTCAAATCTGTAGACCTGCAAAACAAAGACAAAAATGATTCAAAACAAATCAGAGCATTTTAGAAATTAAATATCCTTTTTGCATTGTGAGATTAGCTGCTTAATATAAATTAAGAATATTTTCTTGCAATTTGTGGTTGGTTGTTTTTTTGTTTTTTTTTCATTGTACATGTAAACACATACAAAGACATTATTAATATTAGTTATTCATTATTCATGTTAATATTAAAAATAATATTGACATTGTTAGGATCATAATATTGTTACCAGACTTGAGTGCTATTAAAATGTATGCAAACAAACAGATTTTTTTTTGTGTTTTGTCTTACAATATTATATAGTTAGATAATAATTCATAATTTGAAATATGAATATAAAAATTGTGAATCTGATGGAATTTCAAGAATATGTCATATTTCTCTTTATTTATTGATTTGTTGTTGTTGCATTTTTTTTTTATTGTTTGGGGGGGATTTGTTTCATGACCACTTTTTTTTGCCATTTTCCATTATTGTAATGTAATTCTTAGAAATTAATCATGAAAAAAAATATAATAATATTATTTAAATTGTATAAATACTATTTATGCAGTATGTTTGTACTCATGGCACTACCTTCAGTCTATGCTGATAAAAAAAAAATACAATTCTGCAGTAATGTGCTAAATTATGGTGAAAGAATAAAAATATATATATATATATATATTATTAATATATATATATATATATATATTTTTTTTTTTTTTTTGCAGTAGTCAACATTTGAAGAGGATCAGTAAAGTTCATCAAAGTTGTCAACAAAAATGCACAACAAGCATAACTTCAATTTTCCTTCAAAAGTTCTTCCTCATACAGTCCACTGCAGCTCTAGCTCTAGTACCAATGCTCTGAGCAGCACAGGTATTTTCACCAAGCCTCCATTAATCTCAGTGTGAAAAGAGTCTCTCGGCAGAGTCCAGCTCTCAGAGCGGCATGTTTTCAGGATTGCACGGTATCACCCTCTGTTTGCATGGGATTGTACAGATTGCATGAAGCCACATGGATAAATGCTGATCTTTTAATTAGTGACTTCACCAGCTTTGATATGTGACAGCGCTGGGACAGACAGTTGTTTCCCATGAGGTCTTGCTTTATGCTTGGTTAAATGAGGAGGACAAACTGTCCACTCGGGATCAGGCTGGTAAGTTCACAAAATATATTCAAAACGAATGTAAATTTTGTTTGTTCATTCTGGTGATGCTTTTTAAATCAAACTTGAAAATGTTGCATGCAAAAAGGACTGTATATGCTGTATATGCAGGCAACTTTATTTGGTTTGTTTTGAAAACACTAGCTGTTGCATTTGTTTTATTTCCCTTTCTTTAATATCACTTTAAGCCTTATATTTGTTGTATTTTTGTCAGCTGTATCCCCATTATGCCTCAAAGGCCTGTTTTTTTCTGCTGACGAATGGGGATTATGTGTGGACCACATGTCCAGTCCTTTTGTTTTTTCCTTTTTGTGTAACTGGATGAAGTTAGAGCAGATGAAAGGGAAACATTCAGCACAGGTCAACAGAAGTATCAGCCTTTGAGCTAGAGCTCAGTAGAAGGCAACAGGTCTAAAATGAGGGCCAAGCATTACAATGAGTAACTCAACTTAAGAAAAAAGACATTATCATGTCCTTAAACTACATCAAGAACTTCTATGAGGGATGTGTAAGTAACACGATGTTTGTCGGTTTCATTTTTATTGTCTTTTTCATTATTTTTATGGTAAAATTTTTCTGCATTGCAATATATTTAATTGATGCGTTATACTAGTGGCAAAATTATGTCAACGGATTTGTAATAATTTAGAGAGCTTTTGACTTCAAAAATTTAGTTTGTTTCAATGGTCATAAAGCAACTGTATGTAGCCTGGTTTTGCGCCCAGGGCTCTCAAGTCTCACGCATTCACCGTGAGACGCACGCATTTCAGCCAGTTCAAACGCTCTTACGTCAAACCTTGTATTTCTACACTGAAAAGTAAGAGATAATTAGAACTTGTATATACAATCAATAGACGAGGCGCAACCATACGATGTTAAGTTCTCTGCCGAGTTCATAACAACCAGCCAATCAGAAATGAGAAGTTGTGGTTTCCGGGTGATCCCGCCAAGTGCCAGCTTGCCAGCACGTTCATTACTAGGCAACATAGGTGCGCACGCACACACAGAGTGGAATTTGAAAGAGCAATAATGAGGGAATTATTTATTTATGTTTATTACTTAATTTTATGATTCCTGGACAAAATCAGTTGCCTGTGATCGAAGAGAGTGTGAGCTGCTGCTGGGAAATATTACCAAATTCGTACTAAATTATTTCTAAAGTTTCAGATTCTGCAATCTTACTATATGTGTACAGTATGCATGTACATTA
>JAUMHI010000061.1:1259192-1283805 GCA_032359435.1 Enteromius unitaeniatus
TGATCATTTATGAACAATAAGTCAAATTAAACTGCTAGCAATAACTTCAGAGAACTGGGTGGGCCAGAGGGGCTGCTGTGCAAATATTTTGTGGCTCTTCCCCTACAGCAGATCAAATCTCACTCCAAACTTTTGATAAAACTTGAGAGCCCTGGTGACGCCTGCTGGTCAAAAGTGTGTATGTAACACAAACCCACGCCAAAACATGCATAAAAAAGGCTTATAAGAACCCAATTGCAAATGTTTCATTCAAATTATAATCTATTAAATCATCTCCAACTAAAAAGCATTTCGAAAAATTACGTGACTTTAGCAGTTTGACATGTGCTCCGAATCACTGATTCGAAACAAATGATTCACAAGGTTTCAAAGCTTCACTGGGGTAGAGTGAGAAAGACTCAAGCCATTCGCTCTATGATTTTTTTAAACTGAAATTGTAAGGTAAAAAATGCACATGAAGTTGTTGTAGGCCATGTATGAAGTGACATACCTATTTTGTTTGATTCACTGTGTTTTTTTAGCTCCGGCCTCCGACTGTGATTGGTCAGTTCCACACCCTGTTTTTTGGCTCTGTGCGCATGTTCTTTCTGGGCGTTCTGGGATTTGCTGTTTATGGGAATGAGGCCCTTCATTTCAGCTGCGACCCCGACAGGAGAGAGCTCAACCTCTTCTGTTACAACCAGTTCAGACCTGTAACACCACAGGTATAAACCTATTGCAAAAACAGATGGAAAGCTTTAATTGAGTTTGAGATTGAGTATGAAAAAAAAAAAAGTAAAATAATTTTTTACGTTAACTAATGTTTTGAGTCAAGACTGAGCGGTGTTGTCAGAGTTTTATAAAATGTAAAACAAGTTTATGATTTTTATGACAACTTCCGTTTCTGATTCCTGCCTGATACCCTGATCCAACGCCTGCTTTACGGAACTGTTTTGCTCTGCCTTTGTTACTGTTGTTAGCACCTGCCTGACTGCCTTTTTGTCTGACCACGATTGTTAAATAAACAGCCTGCAAATGGATCAAACGCCTGCTGACTCTCTGTCACATAAAACTTCGCCAAACACTGATCCAGCGGCTGTTTCTCAGTTATCTGCTGAGGTAAAGAGTCAAGGGCACTGTTACATACCCACCATCAGCAACTGGAGAAGCTGACGCGTTTGCAGGCTCTTAGCGCCACAATTACGGCTCACCTCCTCCCGCTCCTGCTGGGCCCACCGCGCCGCCGGTCCTGCCACCGCCCGCACGTCAAGCCACAGGCCTCACTGCATGAATCTCGCTACCAGAAAAGTATGATGGTGCCCCGGGGAAGTGCAGGGGGTTTCTCATGCAGTGCAGTCTGTACATCTCTAAGCAGGCTGGCAGCTTTCCCGATGACGACAGCAAAGTCTCGCTCATCTGTTCTTTGCTGGTTGGAAGGACCTTGGAGTGGGCCACTGCTCTCTAGGAGGGACAAGGCATGTCGTTCCTGAGTTACAACGAGTTCCTGCGCCAGTTTCGTGCGGTGTTCGACCACACCACCAGGGGCCTGGATCCCAGCGAAGCGTTACTCACTCTAAGACAAGGAACCAGCACGGCGGCTGATTTCATGGCTAGCGGCTGGAGTTGCAGTCCGAGCTTGCCTGGCGCGAAGTCCTTCGAGCAACTCATGTAACTGGCTATACAGTTGGACAACCTGACTCGCTCAAGATGAGGCCATCCTCTCCCTCTGGCTCGACCATCAGTCCCTACGTACAGCCACAGTGACCCAGAGGCCATACAGATTGGGAGAACCCATCTCACCGATCAAGAGCGGGCCAAGAGGATCCGCGATAATCTCTGCCTCTACTGTGGTCAACCTGGGCACGTCAGAGCCAAATGTCCAGTTCGGCCTCCGCTACCTACGACCTCACAGGTGAGTCACAGCTCTCAAGAACATTCTTTGATCATACCAGTCACCATTGCAGTCAGGGATCATAAAATTACCACCACCGCTTTCATAGACTCTGGGGCTGAGGGCAGCTTTGTGGGCGAGGCTTTCGCTAAACATGTGCATCTCCCCTTGCTTTCATGTGGATCTTGTGTGGCGGTTGCAGCCCTAGATGGTCGCCCCCTGGGCTCCGGAGAAGTCTCCTCCATCACCCAGGACCTAACGCTTCTCATCGGACCCGCACACTCAGAGAACATCAGGCTTTTCACCATTAACTCCCCAGACCACCCAATCAATCACCCCTTCCTGCCGCCTACTATGACCTGAAGGAGGCTTTTAGCAGACTAAGAGCCACTCACCTACCACCTCACCGCTCCACAGACTGTGCTATAGACCTCCTGCCAGGGTCCACACCACCCAAAGGAGTGTTCCCCCTGTCCCAACCTGAATCTGAAAGTATGAGGAAGTACATCAAGGAGGAGCTCAAGAAGGGGTTCATACGGCCATCCACGTCCCTCGCCTCGGCCGGGTTTTTCTTCGTCAAGAAGAAGGATGGAGGCCTTCGACCCTGCATAGACTACCAAGGCCTAAACGACACCACCGTCAAGTACCGTTATCCTCTGCCCCTAGTCCCGTCAGCCCTGGAACAGCTCCGAAAGGCCCGGTACTTCACCAAGTTTGATCTTCGAAGTGCCTATAATCTGATCAGGATACGCCAGGGAGACGAGTGGAAGACCGCCTTCTCGACGACATCCGGGCACTATGAATATCTGGTGATGCTGTTTGGTTTATCCAACAGTCCCTCCGTCTTCCAGGCCCTCATTAATGATGTATTCCGAGAAGAACTCAATCGAACGGTGATTGTATATATTGACGACATCCTTGTCTATGTCAACTATGGAACTGCCTGATCCAGAACCAGCTCTATGCCAAGTTGTCCAAGTGCGACTTCCATCAGACCAAAGTTTCTTTCCTCTGGTATGTGATCAGCCATGAGGGGGTCGCTATGGATCAGAATAAGGTCAAGTCAGTCCTCGAATTGCCGCGCCCTAGGTATATCAAGGAACTCCAGCGCTTCCTGGGGTTCGCCAATTTCTACCGCTGCTTTATTCGAAACTTCTGCTACTGCTGACTCTCTGTCACACTTACTATACTGTACATTATTTTACATTTTATTTCTTAATATTTTTTATGGAAATCATAATGCATTTCCATTCAAAGGTTTGGGGTAAGAAAGATTTACAAATAAATTTATTCAGCAAAGATGCATATTATTTTATAAAAAAAAATCTGACAATTATATTTTATGGTTGTTTATTATTTATTTTTGCTTAAGTTAGGTTTACAAAGCTATTCCTTACAAAATATTACCTGTGGAATATATTTGTTTTGGCAGGTGTTTTGGGCCCTGCAGCTAGTGACAGTTCTCATTCCAGGGGCTGTTTTCCATCTGTATGCAGCATATAAAAACATAGACCAAGAGGATATTCTGGAACAACCAACATACACAGTGTTCTACATCATTTCTGTACTGTTACGGATCGTCCTGGAGGTGGCAGCATTCTGGCTCCAGAGTCGTCTCTTTGGATTCCTGGTTCATTCGCTGTACTTCTGTGATGCCAGTTCACTGGACAAGACGCTCAACTTCACCAAGTGTATGGTACCTGAGCACTTTGAAAAGACTATTTTCCTCAGTGCAATGTACATTTTCACCATTATCACCATGATTTTGTGTATGGCTGAGATTTTTGAAATCCTCTGCAGAAGGCTAGGCTATTTAACACATCAGTAACAGTCACCAGATTGAAAATAGCACACAAAAGAATGCAAAAGTATAAAAATAGATATTTTTCATCAGACTGCATGATTGCATGTCTTCCATCCAAGTGTTTTGACATTATTTTCTGCCTCACTGTGAAACACTGTAAGAGGCAGGAATTGGTGTTTGTAAATATTTTGCATAATAATAATCTAGTTCATTTTACTTATTCTCTAAAATAATTAACAACTTGTCTTGTAATGAAACGTCACCGTCTTGTGTATTATTGTAGATGTATGTTTCATTACAAATATTAAATGTTCAATAAAATTTTCCTCTGAAACGGTTATGATTTTTGTAGATTTAGAAAAATATATATGATTACGTCTGTGCTTAAAAACATTAGAGATGAAAATGTATTTACTTCTCTGGTTTGTTTATTATTATTAATATGCATATTTAATTTTGAGGTAAGAACACTGTCAACAAGTTTTTATAATAGAACTTTAATTTCATTTTTTTTTCCAAAGGACATCTTGTAATCAGAGTAAAACAAAAACAAACAATTAAATAAGAAGAAATCAGCTGCCTTTATGGGCAAAACAAAAGAAATGTTCATGAACTTCTATAAATGATGACCATGTACCAGTCTGTAAGATAAATAACAGTTGTAATTTCTAAAATGCCATAAATTCAACCTAGATACCTCAAAATCTTTAATATGTAATACTGTAAACATGACATGAAAGTTCCTTCAGTATAAACTCAGTTTAACTTCACCAATCTCAGCATATTTTAAATACTCAGAATATTAATATAAATACCATAAACTGACCGCTACTTCATATGATATCCGTAATTTTTAATATGAGATAGCACTTATACCTTCTTTAAAGACATTTAAAATGACTTAGGCTAAAAATTCATACATTCAAACAGTCAGACAATTTCACCAGACAAGGCCCCTTCATCTGATGGCCAGAAAAACCTGAAAAAGCAACTATCCCTTCAAATATACAATTCATTTTTGTTTACTTCAACACAAGCCACTCTTCAAAAGTAATTACAGTACATGATAGCGATTATGTGTGTGTGTTTGTGTAAATATGTACATGCGTATGTATGTGTGTGTGTGTGTGTGTGCACATAAAATTGACCTAACAGTGACTGGAATGTTGTGCCATATGATTAATTCAATGAAAAATAACTTAAAAGAGCTTCAATATTAATGACACGGCATTCAGGCTATCAGCTCACTAGAAAGTGCTTTGAATAGTCATCTTAATGCACAATACTTACTGCTTTTTATTTAATACTATGATGTCATATG
Source organism: Enteromius unitaeniatus (assembly GCA_032359435.1). Lineage (NCBI taxonomy): Eukaryota > Metazoa > Chordata > Actinopteri > Cypriniformes > Cyprinidae > Enteromius > Enteromius unitaeniatus. Next base: position 1,264,188 of record JAUMHI010000061.1, read on the forward strand.
CAGGTCTATATTAAAAATGTCTTGTAATGACATTTCTTTGCTTAAGTGCAGAAAAATCTAAAGATTAAATAAGGAAACGAGGTATGATACATTTAGAAAAATACTATACGGTGGAGAAGGTTTAAACGGTTTAAAGAATTTATCAACACTTTTGGGTTCATATTCTTGAACGCACATAATGCAGTTAAGTTATAAAGGTGCCAGCAAAAATATACAAGAGCATACAAGGCAATGTCATAGCACAGCTTAATGCAAACTTTAACGTACGTAATAAACGCAATCTCAAAAAGCAACCACTGTACCTCATATAAGTTCAACTTAATGACCACCACTATTGTTAAGTGCATAAACAGGGTACATCTAATGACTTTCTCTCATCGAGGGATATGCAAACGTCTTCTTAAAAGGCACAAGCAAAAGTCAAAGACGATTTCAGTTAGAACGGTGACTGACGTTTTGTATACTTGGGACGCAATGATGCACTTCCAGTCCTGTGAAACTCAGAACTATAGTTTTCGTGAAATATTGATGCAATTTCTTTTGCATGTATTGTTGTACATATTTATAGTTGTAACTGATATGGCAGGAGAATACGGCATATGCTTGAACATAAATGCAAGATGTTGTGCATATTCTGTGTATTATGTTTCTGCCTACTTCACCAAAACTCCTTGGTCAGACTCTTAATCCCAATAAAACACTCTAAACAAATTTTGTGCATCTTTGTCTTCCGAAATGTGTCAGACTGCAAGGGAGCGCTAAAGGTCAACTACTGAGCAAGTTAGTTTAAGTTTGTTAAACTTGGCATGTATACAGCAGCTAGGCTACCTGAATAATAAAAAATCCGGGTTAATGGCACAGACACTTAAAGGTAACTCTATCACCCCCTTGAGTACAGACGTTTGCTACCACCAGTGCAACACAAGAATCCACATAATGTATGTTGAACACAACCACTGAATACTTGCATAAAATATGTTTCTGGTCTGAGCTTGAATGCGATTATATAGTGCTTACGAAGTCAGCTTTTAGGTGATTTATCGGCAGCATCTTCAGATGTGATTCTGAGGGACGCAATAGCTTTTGCACAGATGTAGATGCTTTCCTCCTTCTTATCGTCTTTGCTAGGAAGGCCAGTGGAAGAGGTTGCTATTTCTCCACCGTAGGCAACTCCTGGATCTAGGACAGGGGCTGAGGTCCAGCCAGTACTAGCCGTTTCTAATATGTTTCCCTGTGGATTTGACAGGAGCAAATTTCTCTCCCCAGCAGCACCAGATGTCGACATGGTGGGCATTCTTAACCCCCCAATAGGGATCATTGGAACCGGAGTTGGCACCTGTCCTTGAGAGTGCAAAGGCAAATGGCTGAAAATGTCTGGCTGCAGGGTCGTGGACCAATCTTGACTGCTGCATAGGCCGACAGGAACATGCAGATTCTGAGGAGTATCCCCTTGATCCTGAAAAGAAGAAATGCTGATCATAGTGCCGACCAAATCAATATAAATCATTATATATATATATATTTTATTGCCAACAGAATTGACTGTATTTACCCAAAAATGCTGGCATTATATTCTATCAAGATTTTATTCTATCATGAAGATTTACTCTACAAAAAAGTTTATAATGACCAGAAAGAAAGAATGGTGCCAGATTTGATGTCATTGATGTCAAAATGTTTTAATATGAATAAAATTATATATCAACAGTTTTATACTTATAAGGTACACTTTGTCTCCAAAAGCAATGTGTAAAATGCAACTTGCTTTCCTGTAGCTAAATCAGTAAAGCATGGGTACTGGGCAATAATTGATTGTGTTCATTGAATGCAATATATGCCACATTTGATAAAAACATGCATGAATGTAAATCTTAAAGCATACCATTCTGGTGTCTGTTCGCATTCCGGTGACTGGTCGAAGGGGAGAAGCTTGAAATCTCATACTTCTTCCCGGATCCATGAGGGCCCTGTGCTGAAAAGAACCCCTCCGTGGGGACATGGCCCTGAGCACCCCTTTTTGTCGACCCAGTGGAGACTGTGCTCGCTGCCCCGATGGGTCTGAACCTGTAATTCTTACAGGTGACAGCTGCCGGATAGGTGAAAAATCCCCTCTGATGCTCCTTGGAGAAATGGCCCTTAAAGGAGATGGATCACGGCTTGACAACAGGTGACGCTGTGGTGAGAGATCTCCTTTTGGGGACATGTATCTCTGGCGAGGTGAATCCCAGCAAGGTGACAGCAGCTGAGATGGGCAAGGTTCAGAGGAACTGCTTGACTGCTCAAAAGTCAGATCATCATACTCAGAGATACTCAGAGATGAAACTCCATGCTGTTCCTTTGGCAGATTGCGGCTTGGGTCGAAGTGTTTAGGGAGACAGCCAGACAGGCATGGCTTGTTGACTGCATAGGATTGAGGACTTGTGCTTCTGGACAATGTTTTTGGTGTAGAATCACCATCACATTCATCATCTTCTTCATCATCTGGTTCATCCTCATCGATGCCATCAGAATCTTCTGCATCTGAGAACTGATGTTTAACAGTTGTTTCCACTGGCATGATGCCTAAGGACTTCTGTGTGTCATCTACACAAGCAGTAAGAAAATGACATTAGTGCTTCTAACACTCAGAAAAATGTTGGAACTAGTTTAAGGCCTTAAGGATCTTAAAATTTAACTTAGCTAGATTGAAATCTTACACATCTGCATGAAAAAGTACTGCAAAATTCTTACCAGCATCCTCTGTATTGTCCATGGCTGTGGGCGAAACTCCAAGTTCAAGGCATTTTTTCATGTGAGCTTTTGACTTCATATGTTTGGTGAGATTCCCTAAATAAAACGGGGGTTATTTTTCTATCCCAATTTTTTGCAATCATGCTTAAATGTAAATGTGGTGAAACTGACCTTTAGTTTTGAAAGCAAAGTTGCAGCACTTGCAGATGTAGGGTCTCACATCTGTGTGAGTTCGTATGTGTTTCTTGAGCATGCTTGGCTTCTTACAACGAATGCCACACTCTTCACATATATACTTTCCCCGACCACGGCCTCTCACATACACGTATTCCTCAGTGGACTTAAACCTGACAGAGGACAACAACCAGAACCTTTCCATTTTGATGTGTTACTACAATCACATTTTAACATTAGCATGATCAAATTACATATTCATACCCTCCTTCAAAAATCTTCACACGGACTGGTTCTGCTTGCCGTATGGTGGATGCCACATCTTCTCGTAAAGATTTGCACCTCTGGCTAATGTCTTTTATCTTCACATCTTGTTTTGTATCTTCCTCTCTGTAGTCCAGTGTTACCTGCAATAGTGCAACTGACCTTATAGAACAGATGGCTATATAACATACAGGTAAATATAGCACAGCAGCAAGTGGCAAATCAGCAAAGACCAACAACAGATAGCTTACTTGTTCTTGCTTTGGTTTCCAGGGGGTGGAGGTCACTAGTAGTCCAGGTTGATACATGCTAGCGATTGAATAAATGGCATCTTGCCTCCTCTGTTTGAATCGGAGAAGAGCAAGAACCATCCCAGTGCTAAGATCAGGTGGGTTAGGGTTACGGCATCTCACAAACCATGAGGCATACTCCGAAAAATTTGCAGCTGTTTGGGTACTATTTGGTTTAGTGGAGTTGAGATAGCACCAACTCACACAAGTAGTCGTGTGAAGACCTGGAAATTTGGAGAACAGTAAAGCACCAGTGATTGCCAAGGGCACTGAACCTATACTAGAACCAGGGTGATTACTAGCCATCATGAGTTTAGGTGTTGGTTTTTGTTCCATCATAGCAGCATCTTGAGAAATTCTGGTAAGAGGTTGTAACTCTGGATTGCTGTAAAAGTCTCGACTTGGCTCGTCCATATCTACCTCCTCAGTGGGCTCACAGGTCTCTGGGGTGCTTCCTGATTTGAAAGCTTTTTTGGGACTTTCTTTTTCGCCTTCAAGATTTCCTAACTCCACAGCACTAAGCTCTTCAACAATCTGACCATAAATGTTCTCATCTTTGACTAGTTTTTGCTGCTTCGCTTCAATGAAGAGTTCAATGCTACTTGCTGGTGAGAGCATGCGCTTGTTTGCTCCACCACTGGGAGCCTCTGTAGTAGAGATGGTTTTGGAGGTCAAGGATAGAGGTATGCCTGTATTTAGCTTTGCTGGTGATGTCTGTGTGCTGTGCAGTAGTCGCCTAGGGTGCCCTGATACTGGAGATAGTTCACAACCTGCATTATTTTGTGGCATGACTATGGCAAGACTTTGACAGGGGGATGTTTTGTGTTCCATGTATGACATAGGATTCTGCGTTTGAGAATCCAGAATATGAGATATACTGGTGTAAGTTACGTTCCCGTAAGATGGTACTTGCATCTGAATTCTAACAGGAACTAGCAAACCGGACATATTTTGACTGGCTAATGCTTGTTGGGCTTGTGAAAGCACTGCTATCGTTGACAACACATTGCCTAAACTCTGGGAACAATCTTCCTGGGGTTTTCTTAAGCTAATATAAGATTCAGCTACCTTGGATTCTTCAGGTTCCTTCTTTATAAAACGCATTACGCTGTCTATGTCAAAAACATTGCAGACATTGGGTTTAGCATACTGAAATAAGGCTTGCACTGCACTATGTTGTTTGTGTTGGGGAGTAGGACCACCAGAAATCAAAGAATACCTCATTTTCTCAATGGATCCCTCAAGTGTAAACGGTTTGCTTGGTGAGGTTGTTCTCTTGCTCATTTCATCCAAGACTGTGCCGCCTTGCATCTCAGGTTCACCACTTAATGATGCCTGCCTAACCAAGAAGGCCCTTCTACGCTCTTTAACCTCGTCTTGCCTAGATGTAGATGATGGAGAAAGACTACCATAATCGAAAGACTTGCTTCGAAATCCTGGAACCTCTGATGGTAAATTATAAGGTGCTTGCTCTGAAGCAGAACGTCTCATCTCTCGGTGATGACTCTGTGAACTTCCTGGAACAGATAAGAACTCCAACGGCTTATTAACATCATCTGGGTTGGTTTGAGACACAAGGTTAATGGTCTCCTCTCTGTCGAGGGACTGGGAAAAGCTTGAGCTGTGAGACAAATTACTATCTTGACTTGGGCTTCTGGAGAGACTTGTGCAAGCAGATTCAAAACTAGATTCCCCAGAAGAACATTCCATCTCTGCTAATCTCAAGCGCTTCTTTTTGGGTGGTAGCTTTTCCATTGGAAACTGTGATAGAGTCTCACTCCTCTGTGGCCACTGGAACTCTTCAGAATGCTTTTCCCTTTGCTTGATCCCTACTTCTGGAACTTTTTCTGGCCTGTCAGGCTCCACAGTTACTCTAATCTCTGGAACTTGGATACTAGGCTGAGATGCTGGCTGCTTACTCGTATGAAGTTTCTGGTGCAGAAAACTACTGCATGCCCATTTCCAGTCTGCTCCTTCTGTTCTATGACCCTCCATGCTATGCTCCTTTTTTATGAATCTGTACATGCCAATTTTGTCTAAGGGATATGATCTAACATCACTTGACTTTTCTGAAGAGTTTAGTCGGCTCAATGAATTTGTGTGCTGAATGACAGAGATAACATTGCTGCCAGCCCTTCTCTCAGCGTCAGAAAAGGCAGTATCTAAAGAAGTTGGCTTTGTCTCAGTGTCCTCCGAGTGTCTAGAAGGCTTGTCTTGCACATGAAAGTCATCTTCCTCCATGACATTTTTGTCCTTTCTTCGTTTCCTTGTGGATGTTTCTGATAAATAGCTTGGAAAAATGGAACACAGCTCAGTTTCTTGATAGTTCTCAGCACCCATTTTGGAATCATCTACGCTATGAATTTTCAACTCTGATTTTAAGCTACAAGCCAGATGAGCATAGCAATCTGATTCGGCATGTCCTTCAGTAGCGGAGTGCTCAAACGCAGCTTGCCTCATGAGTTTTCTCATACCCATTGCACGGTTGGCGACATCAGCACCTGTCATTCTCTCATCAAATGAGTTACTGCTTTTTAGCCCTTGTGGTGCATTTAGATTCGAATTAGATGAGGTTGGAAGAGAATTACTGCGCAAGAATACACTACTCTCTGAAGCTGTTTCCAGAAGGTCAGAGCCAGAGATTTGACATTCTTGGTAATCTTCTTCTTGGAAGGACTCTGAATCAATTTTTATTGATCGCACTAGATCTTTTTTGCTTCTGTGAATGGAGGAGTCAGTGTCACCTGGCATTATGCCTTTGTTTAACGTAATCATGAAGCTAGATGTGGCTTCATTTATGTCTGTCATGCAGGTTTGTACAGTGATTGATTGCTTTGGCCTGGTTGTGGGCCTATAACATTTCCCGAACATAATTTCTTGATACGATTTGGCACTTGCGCTCGACTGGTTGAACTGTTGCTCTGCACTCTCAGAACGCGAGAAGTATCCTGAATCAGTGCTGCCTTTACTGTATGAACTGGGCAGAGAAAGAGATTGATCAGAGTCTTGATTTTTCTTCTCTGAAAGCCGAAGTGCCAGTCTTTGCTTGATGGTGGAGAACTCAACCATTTGGTCCACCTGAGCAATAGCTGCAGGTGCCATCATTTCCCGGAATTGCCATAAAGATACTTTTCCTGATGACCCCGTTTCTTTTTTGAGTGACGTTTGAGCAGGTAAAGTGGTGTCCTTTTTTGTCCCTTTTTCTTGCACAAAACCCTCGTTTTCTTTGATATGGCTTGTTGTATCCAAGGACAAGTCTTCCACAATTTCTTCATCAGTGTCACTGCTCTGCTCAGCATCAGAATGCATCTCGCCTTCTGTCACCGCCAACTCCTCATCCATATGCTTGCTGTTTTGTTCTGAAAATGAAACCAATCCTGCTTTCACTGCATGGGTGTGAGATTTCCTGTGTTTGTACAGGTTGCTCTTAGTTTTAAATGAGAAACCACAAGGAATACACGGATATGGTCGTTCGCCAGTATGAGAGCGGATGTGCTTCTTCAGTACACTGGGTTTGGCACAAGCTCTGCCACAATATTGGCATACATACTTCCCAGTCTTAACCGACTTCTGCTCCTTTTTGAGAAGGCCTTCTGAAAGCAGCTCATACTCCGACTGATGATATCGCTTGTTTGGGAGAGGAACATTCTTCCTCCTGAGCTGGATGTGACACGGTTCTCTAGATTTTGAGGTAAGAATATTTCCTGAAGCAAGGACCTGTGACTCCATACCAGGAGATGGACTTACAGCTGGGGTCTGGAGTTGCTCCGCAAGTCTTATTTTGTCCTCTGTGCCAGAGGATTGGCCTCTTTGGGTCATCTCGGATGGCAAGTGTTTTTCGTCATCTTTGAAATCTATAATCTGTTTGGAACATTCCACATCACCTGAGGTTTTAACAGACTCCATGATAAGGATTTGCTATCTACAGTTGCTACATTGCCCTTGGTTTTGTCACAACGAACATCATCTGAAAGTTTCTCTTTTAATGTGGAGGGTTAATCCTTCTGTGCTTTAAATAGTTCCCTTTGATTGTACAGCAGTCAGTCCAACAGCATCATTTTCAAAATGATGAAATAATAATTTCCATATGTTCAGTCATTGCATGTTCAGTCAAGTTCTTTATAAATGGTCTCCATCCCTATATACATTTAAGCCTGGGCACCAAATCCAAATTGTCTGTAAAGAAGAACACATGTCGTTAGTAAACAAATTCAAAGTGAAGAATAACTTCACTTTGAAATAATAAGTCTAATAAAATGCTGAGACAGTTATTTAAGTACAAAAGCCATATTCAAGCCAAAATGGCCCATAAACTCACCATGCCCTGAGTATAGTGTTTCGGAAGGCAGTCTGCCAGCACCATCTCTTTGTCTTTCTGAGGTTTGTGATTGATGTGAAGGTCGTCTCAAACTGTAAGGTCAGGAATTCCTCCATTAGAGAATTAACCAAACTACAAGTACAACAAGTACACGGCTGTGCAATGCAATTTATCTCTGTAACACCATCAATCATTCTGGTCTCTAATCTCTATTTGGAATGTTTTTTTTATTCAAAGCAAAACTCTTAAAGCAATATATATATATATATATATATATATACAGTTCCCTCCACTAATATTGGCACCCTTGGTAAATCTGAGCAAAGTTGGCTGTGAAAATAAATCTGTGTTTTTTTATCCTTTTAGATCTTTCGTTCAAAAAATTTACAAAATTCGAACCAAAATTCTAAACTGATTTAAAACAATTGAAAATGGAAGAAAATCTCATTGTGAAATTAATGTTTTTCTCCAATATTTGTTGGCCACAATTATTGGCACCCTAGAATTTATTATGAGTAAAATATCTCAAAGTATCTAAGGTATATTCCCATTCATATTCACAATTTTGAGCACTCTAGGGTGATTATGAACATGAAAATATCCAGCCCTGGCTTCCTGTTTCACAGAAATATATATAGGAGGGAAAACAAAGCCCAAAATCCCTTAATCATCAACACAATGAGAAAAACAAAATAATATATTTCTTATATGCTCCAAAAGATAATTGAGCTTCACAAATTTGTGAAGTGGCTTTAAGAAAGGAGTTAGAGCAGTGAAAATTTCCATTTCCACCATCAGTGAAATAATTAAGAATTTCCAATCAACATACAATGCCTGGAAGAGGACATTTGTCTATATCACCCTAATACACAGCGAGGAGTAGAGTTTGAGTGACTAAAGACTCTTCAAGGACCACAGCTGGAGAATTGCAGAAAATTGTTGAGCCTCAGGGTCAGAAAACCTTTTAAAAAGAAAATAGTCTAACAGCCCAGGCTATATCAGCAGGGAAGAAAGATTCTCCTCGATCATCCAAAAACAATCTCCAGCATGTTCAGTTATCAGACAGGACTGGAACTACAAATGGGACTGTCTTCTATGATCAGATCAAACTAAAAAAATAGTTTTTTAGCAGCAATCACTCAAGACGAGTTTGGGGAACACAGTACTTCGTTGTGTACAATGAAGTATACTGCTGTGTTTTTGATATTGTGGGTACCGAGCAGCAACAATCGTTGGACTGCTGTTGCAGCTGTTTTAAGAAATTTTCATGACAGCTTTTCTTTGAAAACTCACGTCACACACCGCTGTCCTACATGGCCATGCCTCCTGTCAATCACTCTGATCTTCTCATCTGAGACGCCTCAGCCATAGGGATGTGCAATATATAGTCTGCGAAAATTTTGCAAAAACCATTCAAAATACTCCTACAGAGCACACACATACATTACATGAAGTCTAAACTAGTGCATGCCACCTCAGATACAGCTTTTGTGTTGATTTCATTTGCTTGGTAACAGCCCAAATGTGTTATTATTCTATTTCACTGATTAAATATAAGAATTTGACTCAAAATCACTTTGTAAAGGTAAAAATGCCCATAATTTGTAATAATCAGTTTAAACATATTGGAAAAGAAAAACTTTTCTCAGTGTGAATTAAAAGCAAACTATACCTTCTCTTTCCAGAGAATGGATCATTTATTGCAACATTTAATCTAATTTTCATGTTTAAGAATCTGTTATTTTGGAAAATAATGTATGCTACTACTGCCTGCTGACTTGGTTTTAAACCTATATTATTATCCAATTTAGGAGCTTCAAACATCTAAGTCAGGAAAATCTAAATTTCTTCCAGGGAGTATGTGCCTGAACCTCACAAATCATCTACATTTTGGGATCTCTGCATTTACAGAAACATGCAGTTCAACTACATTTGGGCTAAGCCCCGATACTGGATGCTATTCACCTACTGTACTGTATATGAGCTGAATGAGGCTACTCCATGTGAACGTGAATTAGCAGCTCGCCAAATACCAGGTGTTTCACATTAATTAGCGACATGGCTGCTTTTGTTGAAGTTGAATAAAAATATTGCCCTCCTCTGAGACAGAGAAATAAATCAAATCAAAGTCAGCTCTGAATTTTATTTTACTTAATTCTTTTTTCTTTTTTTTTTTTAAAAAACTAATTGTTTTACTTGTGCCTTTTGACGTTTGAGTTTGACTGAGACTGACTTGTTTGATCTATTTTGTTCAGCCATTTTGAAATACTGAGGTGTTCGATTTCATTTCTATATTAGTAAATAAAACCTCATAAAGACCTCATACTCAAGACTTATTTGAATTGGTTACTTGTAACTTGTAATGGAGTCATTATTACAGTAAGTATCTGTACTTTTATTCGAGGTATAGTATGGTTTTCAGGTACTCTTTACACCTCTGGTCTTGTTCAGACACATCTGGATTCTATCAAACACCAACAGATAAAAATCAGTAATTCGCTGACTCTGTCAGTTAAAAATCTTATAATGGGCCATGGTTGGGTCTTCCATTGGGACAATAATCCAAAACAAACATCAGAATAGAATTAAATTAAGAATGAAACTCTGGGTGCCAATAATTATGGCCAACATGTATTAGAGAAAAACATTTATTAATTTTGTGAATTTTTTGAATGAAAGATTCTTTTCTTTTGAATGGAAGAAAAGGATAAAAAATGAGGGGCAGTTTCCCGAACAGGGTTTAAGACTAGTCCTAGATTAAACTAAATGTTAAGAGCTGTCTAAACTGGTAAAAGCTTGCACTGAGATATCTTAAAATACATCATTGTCATTGTTTGGTCTTAAAATGCTCACAGACAATGCATTTCTGTAAGACATGTTTCTAAATATTCTTAAATGTCCTAAATTAGCAAAGGTCTAGTTAGTCCTGGCTTAATCTAATTCCTAACCGGGAAACTGGCCCTGAAGATTTATTTTCACAGCCACCTTTGCTCAGATTTACCAAGGGTGCCAATATTAGTGGAGGGCACTGTATATACGGTATATATACACACACACACACACACACACACACACCAAGGTGCTAACAATGAAATACGAATGAAGATCAACTGTATATCATTAAAACGTTTGGAGCCATCATGTAACAAAAAAAACAAGCAAACAAACAAAACAAAAAAAACTTTTATTTAGCAAGGATGCATTAAATTGAAAGTGATAGTAAGACATTTACGGTGTTACAATGAACTGTATTTGAAATAAATGCTGCTCTTTTGAACATTCTATTCATTCAAGAATCCTGAAAAAAAAGTTAAGCAGCTGTTTTACACACTGATAATAATAAGAAATGTTTGCGAAATCAGCATGACCCGAATAAATATATTTTAAAATACAATAAAATAGAACCGTTATTTTAAATGGTAATAATATTTAACTGTATTACCTTGTACTATATTCTTGATTAAATAAAAATTAAGATTTTAAGACTTCTTTCAAAACATTAAAATAACTTTGACCCTACATTACTGAATCTTGTTTCATCTTCAGAAGAACGATAAATCACATTCACACATTGTTTTCTTAGTGCATTACAAAAGTTACAAAATGAAGAAGTGCTTGTAAAAACGAATAAAACAAATAAAAGAGCAAATTCTTAAAATGATTTTATACTGGGTATCTGCCGCTGAAAACCTCATCAACAAAACAAATACATGTCAGGTACCTTGTAAAGTTAAACACCCTGTAAAGACTAATAAATATATGTGTTATGTAACACAAATGTGTGACCAACTTAAATCATTATTACATTTTTATGAATAAGTCAACAGGTAGTGACACAATATTAAACAATAATACTGCAACTTCCACCACCTCTGTCTCCACTCTTTGAATAGACATGCAAATATAATTACCATCTGCATACATCAGAGTTTGCATAATGAGGTTACATAAGGTTATCTGGTTCAAACCTCTTAACTAGGACATTCAAACTCACAAGCAATCAGAGAACAAATTTCAAGCTCCGCCAGGCTATAAAACCTAAAACTGAATTTTGACATGGGCTACAATGAAGTCAAATGTTTCCCACGGGTCGAGTTAGTATCTAAACAGCCTGTCTGTCTGGAGATAGCGAGTAGAGAGCGTTAATGTAGGAATGACAAAACCCAGCGATCAGATGTGCCTTTTTCAAGGTCAATCTCAATCCTGCGCTGTCCTCAACACATTGGAGGAGAAATATGGTGGATAACCCTGCCAGAGGCTAAATGCACCTTTACAAATTGGACTGACAAGTTAAATGCGTGTCAGCGGTGTTCGGTATTCAGACAATAATGGCATCAAATCTGTCCAAGTAACATGATACGATTTCATCGTTTAAGAACAACATCGAAAGTCTGCAAATGTCCAAGTTTGACCTTCGATCATCCATTGGATGAACAGGCAAGCATCTGCGTTAACGGATCTACAACAACAACCGGCGCAACATGTCAAAGCCAGAGGCGGGAAAATATAACCAGACTCGAGAGAATGTCATTACGTCATATATCAGCCCCCCTTGGCATCACTACCCGGCGGGATGCCTGGCATCTCATGAAATACAGCTGTGTTGCATCTTAAAACTACAGCAGGAACAAAATGTCAACAGAAGAGCTTATCGTGCTTCAAAAAAGCAGAGCAGTCAAGGACTGACTTTGACAAGTCACCTGCTTTTGAGTACAACACCATCAATCTACAAACCTGGTGTCCAAATTCAGCCTCATCCAATGTCTCCAGTCAAATGCAGATGTTCTCATAATTCCTGCTTCCTGTATTGCTGTACATCACCTTCAGAAAAAAGACAGGAATAAGTCTCAACAGTCATCCGTGTCTTGCTCAATGAGAGTACATTAGAAGAGCTACAGATGTAAGCGAGTCACCACAGAAAATACCTCACTGAGACGCGTATCCAGGAACAAAAATAGAAAAGGGGCCCTGCGAAGGGTTATGCAACGGCCCACATTCGAGGCCACTTTTGCATCAGCGCAGGGAGAAGTGAATGGCCATGCTGCTTGTGAAAAGGAGTTGGATTCAGGAAGGTTTAGCATAAAATAAAGCACAACACCTAAGTTGCACTGAAATAAAAGTCTCAAGCTGTGGATAGGATTGCAATATACAGCAGAAACAGCAAGTAGCGTGCTAATATTCTATTCCGAACACAGTATTAGACAGGGACTGAAACTCCTGATAGTTCACATATTAGTCATATAGCTCATGGGTGAGATACATTATCAGCAACATCCTAAAAGCAACATGAATTCATAGCTAACATGTCAAAATGCATGTTACTGGCTATTAATTTACACAATTTAGTGATGTGCATTATTCCAGAACAATGTTTGTGCTTTCATCAAAACATAACCAGGCGCCACTATTTTTCTCATTCTTTTTTTCATAGGGATTTTAAGCCATGAATCAAACCAAACAGCTACGAGGAGAATCACAACATAAACGTTGATTTTATGCAAAAAATATGTTAAAATTTAGACATGGGCACAAGAGCTTAACGGCTTTAAAGAGATTAACAACAATCCCATAAAGCATTGCAAATGACAAAATCAAACAAAAACAATGGTGAAGTATAAAAAAATTGACTTACAGATGTCAATTTTATATTGAAAAAAATGTATTATAGTTTGCTTTATATTTTTTAAAGTGATCTGAGAACTTATGTCATTCGCAATACTTCATGGAAGTGGGCGGTTCTTTTACTTGCTCTGATTGGTGGAAACTTCTTTGCAGAATCATGGGTATTGTAGTCACAGGAATTAATATAATTGACAATTATTGTATAGTTAAACAAAAATAAGTTGGCTTCGGCATAAGCATATATCATTGATTCATCTCAGAGCTTGCTGTAAAGTTAGTTCTTATTAAAAATGTGTTCCATTATGAATAGAATATATAAATATAACAATAAATATATGTCCAATTTTTCTCCCCTAAAAAATTACACTCAAGATTTTTATAAAGAATATATCTGGTACACACGTAAACACATGGATCCTTTTTTAAAGTAAACAAGTAACTGAAATGAAGCCCTGTTCAGGGTGGTAAATCCTCACTGCTTCTCAATTGGCCCGTAACCTTGACCTTTCAACACAATACAATTTACACAACTAAAAATGCTTGACCTGCTGTGACCATCATCTTAAGTTACAGTGGGAGAAGACAACTGGGTGCTGCATTAGAGGAGCTGAGGGGGTCAGGATAACATGATACAGTACAGATACCGTCTATGTGTTGTAGTCATAGTGTGTTAAGTAACATTAGAGCCCTCCACTATTACAAAAGCAAGTAAGTTTTATTATTACTCCAGCTCATATTGCTCAGGGCTAGCAATCTGATCAAACACCAAACCCTAAGAAATACATTTTGGCACACTGCTCAGTCTGATTCCTCGAATCTTGAATCTTAACAAGTGACTTACATGGCAATAAATTATTTTCTTCCTCAGTATTTTTGCCTTGTTTCTTTGCATTCTTAAATCAAGATGCATTTACTTAACAAGCACATATGACAGATATTAAGTGAAAAGAAAATGGTTTGTGCTAAAATTTTTCTGCTTTTTTAAGCATGAAATCATTAATCACTTAACCCGATGTCGTTCCAAACTCGTAAAAGCTCTCGTTTGTCTTCGGAACACAATTTAAGAGATTTGGATCAAAACCAGGAGGCTTGTAAAGTGACAAGAATAATTTTTGTTCGACCGTATTCAATAATTTGTCTCCTCTGTGTCTCTTTATTAAACACACTTAAGACATTGCTTTTTAGAAGCTTAAATGCACCTTTTTTATTATGAAGCAAAATGACAAATTAAGATTGATATTAAGTGGTTTTAAGATAAAGATATAAAATCTTGAGTCTTGACTTAAATGATTGGCCCAGTACAAATATCCAAACTGAACCAAGAAGCATTTACTTAAGAAGCAAAATGACAAACTTTTCTTGAAAATGTAAGTAAATCTGGCTTGATTTAAGAATGTAACGTATAGATATTTGTATAGGGAAAGAAGACAAAGTATTCACTAAGAAAGTCATATTTTGCATTGTACGGTTGTCATCTGGTGGACAATAAAAACTGGCACAGAATCCATCAGAACAGCACAGAGACACCCAGGCAGTAATACAGCATGTTTTGCACAGGCAACAACCACTCTGCGCTTGAGTAATGATATTTTGCTGAGTCAGGAAAGCTGTGTGGACGTCTAGTTTATCAGATATGTTCTGGTACAGATGCAGTCCTGGAGGTCCGTTTATTTACTTTCACAGAATGCAGTAATGCATCATAGTGACACGAGCAGCCAGCGGAGGAGGAAGGTTTGCATGCTATCAAATCACATGCAAATGTGCAGATTTCCGCTGGTCAGCAAATGCATGTCCCTTAGACAGTGGAAAAGCCGAGCAGCGGTATGGAGCACCCGCTGGGACAGACCATCATATTTATAGAGAGATGAGAGACTTGACCTTCAATGCTTGTGGAGGATCAGCCATTTCAGGGCCGTTCCACAGTATACTTAATTCAGAATGCAGAAAGCTGCAGTGCCTTGCTCTCTCTCTCTCTATACATATATATATATATATATATGGCCTGTGCATGTCAGAGTCTGTTATGGGAGTCATAAACCAGAAGACTGACCCCTGTGTTAACTTTACCATTAGTTTGCATTGTTGGGATGTTAACTATGCCAGTGTTTTGGTGGAAATGGCCTTTTGGCTTAAAGGTCGGAGGTATTGCCATTTAATACGTTGGGATTGGTAACAAAAATGATGATCCAAAGGTTGCATTTGAAACATTTATTAGATTAGCATTTTCAGCATCTTTACTCTAGTCTCCACACGATCCCTCAGAAATCATTCTAATACGCTGATTTCTATTTATTATTAATGATGAAAACAGATTGGAAACTATGATTCAGAATTTTCAGGATTCCGTATTGAATAGAAGGTTCAGAAGAAAAGCATTTGTAACAGTATATCTTTACTGTCAACTTTTGAACAACGTGATGCAACCTTGTTGATTTTTTTTCAATGTATATAAATGATTTATTTCATACACCATAATACTCCCATATTTAAAAATCTAGTTTCCTGTGACTAACTGCCTACTCATCATGTGCAGATTCCTGTTAGATAGGTTGGATAATGGCACTAAAAGTGTGCTATATGCAAATGGCCTTGATCTGGAAATTATACTGTAAATGCCACTTACCACGCATGTGCTGTGCAGAAATGAGAAATGTTCCCATGGCAACCAAACGACTATTCCTGCTGCGTTCACGTTCTTTGTCTCACATAAGTGGATACTGAATAGGCCAACAGGCATCCTCAAGTAACCCTCCTGCACCTGTGACATCACATGCTCCGCCAGAGCAATCACTGCACATCAGGAAAATCACATGCATCTTTTACAGGTAACCTACAAATCTCCAAATGTGCACATTCATAATGATTATGATCTTTAGAGATAGGGATTGTCTACCTAAACAGGAAAACTGTACCTATAATCAATTCCATTTACAGTGGTTTTAAATGCTGCTTCATTTTCTTTGGAATTCCTAAGTATTGCTTTGAAGAATGGTCAATATTTTCCATAGAAACCAAGGAGCAAAACACCTTTAAAGTAGTCCATATCTTTAGTCCATGTGACATTTCTCATATCTCAAAACAAGGTGGAGGTTTGTGGAATGGAAAGAAATGTATATAAAACAAAGATAGCTACTGTAGTTTTACAATAAAATATTATCTCAACATTTCCATACTGAAGTTTCATTTGAAACATTTATTTGCAAAATAATTTGACTGTAAAATTAACTAGCAATTTGTGAATGAAAATTGTTTGTTGTATAGTGTAAAAAATATGTTTAAATCTGTAAATAAAACAAAGATTTTTGTAGTATGCTTTAAAATGATTTCAGTTTACTACGTGATGATTTTCTGAAATTTACGGTAATTTTTTTCAGTGTGAAAGTAAAATGATTTTTAGACTTTTGTAGTTCATTCTGAACACAAAACCTATTTCTGTACAAAATTTCATTTTTAATTGTACATATTACTACCAGCTTCTAAATGAAAATTGTTTCCACACCAAATATAAAGCGCACAAGTCATATAGACTTTAATTGTAATTCTATAATGGTGATTCTGTTTTTTTTTTGCAGGTTTTAGCAAATGTCAGGATATTTGGGTGTTCTGGATCTAAAATGAAATAAGGGTGAGCTTCAGTTCTCACTGTGCATCTTCCCACTCTTTCTCCGACTAGAGAAGGTCACGAGCTTCAGATTTAAAATAAATGCCTTGAGTTTCTCAGTGTTAGATGAACAGTGTTCTCTGATCACCATGGCAACACATTCTAAGTGCTATTTCACAGTGAAAACTAACAATGAATAAGCTTCAATTCAAGTGTGTGAGAAAGACTAATCACTAGGACTACATACATCATCACGATCAGAAGCATTATAACGTGTCTGGATAGAGTTAATGCTTGTCCAAACATGCTCTGCTGACCAATGCCCACTCCAGTGACTAGTATAATATATACTCAATGTTTACTATGAATATAGATAAACAAAGTTTTAGCTTATACTACTTTCTTAAATAAACACAAAACATCCATTTTGCATTCAAAGAACCTTTCATTGAATAGTTTTTAAAGTAATAATTTGTTCCCTAGTATGAAAGACAAATGTATAATATTCTAAAGAACAATTGGTGTAATTAGATTTTAAAAGGCTAGTTCTCTTAAAAATGAACATTACGTCACCTTTTATTTGCCCCTAATGTTGTTCCAAAGCAATAATGAGTTTCACAAAAAAATGCTGGTAACCAAACTCTCAGAAAAAAAAAGGCACAAAAGCTGTCACTGAGGCAGTACCTATTCAAAATATACACTTTGTACCTGAATGGTTCATACTGGTACCTTAAAGGAACATATTAATACCTCAAGTGTACACTTAAAACATACATTGTACAGTACCTTATCACCCCAGTGATAGCTTTAGTACCTTTTATTTACCTGAGAGTGAAAAAAAAATAATGTATGGAAGTCAAAGGCTTTCATAGATTTGTAACTAGGGTGAGTAAATTATGACAGAATTTTCATTTTGGGGCAAACTATCCCTTTAAAGCTTCAACCCTTAATTTTAATCTCAAAATTGCTACTTGGTGACACTTTTTGGTCAAATGTTGTCTTACAGACAGCTATGATAGAGATATTTACAAAAAAAGATCCAAACCTTAACTTCTCCAAAGCACACAAGATGTGACCATCAAATACAAACCATGTGCCAGGATGAAACGCCTTCACACAGCCATTACATTATCATGTTCAGAACATAGTTTAGATCAAACTCTCTCTCACCTGGCCAGATCTTCTCACTGAAAGCCACTGCTCTCCTTCAGGTCAGGTTAAACAGTGCGGTTCCCATCCTCACTGTGTGACTCCCATTTTACACCGACTTCTCTCCATTAGCCACAGCTACAGCACCTTACTTACTCACAAGAGCAGTGGGAAGTAAGTGGAAAATGATCATGTTTCTTGGCATAAACACGTGCGTGTTGATTGGCCGAGGGCTGATGTCCATCACCGTGACAACACGCTGCTGGCCACGGCAGCAGCCGGAGAGGAATATACACAGAGACAGAAATAGACTTCTGCTCACTCCGGAGCGCCACGATCCCAGCACAGAGGAAGGGAGGGAAAGCCGGAGGGAATCTGAGACGGAAGATGAACACAGACATAAGAAAGCAAGGACATTAGCTTAGAATATCACACCTGCAGCACGCCATGCAGCTCCATGTGCACGGCCCAAACATGAAGCATGAATGATAAACTGGATTTATACATCTCCACAAGATATTGTAGTGCACAAAAAATATATCTAAAATAGGATCTAAAATAACCTGTTGTTTACATGCACTACACGCCTTCTGATTGATGGCTTACACTTTTATTAGGCCTTTTAGTATAATTGTAAAAGCTTCTCGTTCCATGTGTCTTTATTCTGTGTGATAAACGTAAACGTAAGAATTACTTTTAAATTAGTAACTCTCAAGATGAACACTTACTGGACTGAAGCAACTTAGATTTGTTAATTATGCATATATATATATATATATATTTTTTTTTTTTATATAAAAATCATGTTCAAATGTGAGTATCAAATATGATCATCATGCCTTTGAATGCTTTTTTCATAATTGGATTTCATTGCACGTTTCATTCAACACGTTTAAACAAACGACAACTGATATTTTTAGGATTTTATTTAATTTGTATACTGTTACAAAGATCTTAGTGATTTACAATACAAGAATCAGAATTTCATCATTTCATTTTTACTTTTGTCCATTAAAATTTCAGAATGGCCATTTTGAATATCTACAATGAAAAAAAAAATGTTCCTTTATCAATAAGCTACTAATAAAATCAACATGACTTTCCACAACTTGTGACTGGAGACTTATAGCAAAAAGTTTAGGTTTCCTTTAAAGGTAGCATGTTACAAATCACTAACCACAACATATGAGCAATCCAACGTACTGTTTGAAAACTAAGCTAAAGTTAACTGAACTTATCCTTTAAAGTCAAGCATGAACTTACTTTTTTAGCAAAACAGATGGATAGATAGATAGACAGTGTCACGAGCGGGTGCTGTGAAGCATGCCTTCGCGCCTCTCAGCAGGGCAAGGAGCGGAGGAAACGAGAAGGTTCAAATACCAACATTTATTTAAACTCAAAAAACACGGAGAACATAAAAGCTGACGGGGCAGCAACGCGACACAAACATCCACAGACTTCAACACGACA
>JAUMHI010000061.1:1297451-1325351 GCA_032359435.1 Enteromius unitaeniatus
ACTTCGACGTTACATATGGGAACAGACCCGTGGAAAAGGCCACGACCCTGAGGCCGCGTTACGCAGAGACCCCGGTGTCAGCAGGCTGTATTGCAGCGTGTCGACAGGAGAGTCTGCACGTAACCTTTTTGGGCCCCGTTGGGATGCCAACTTCTATCCAAGACATTTTTAGATTTAGAGCTGAAGCATGGGTTGGGGGGGCAGAGACTTAAAAAAGGATTTTTATTGTTTTATTGTTACATTTTATTATTATAATTTATTAACAAATGCAAATATATTTTTGCCCAACTATATGTACTAAAAACAAAATAGCATTTCTTGTTAAAATACTCCAAAAAACAAATATTTTTGTATTGTTGCATCAGTCTCACTATTGTCTGAACTGAAATATTGATGAGGCCAAACAAACAGGATGAGTGATTTCTCTGTTGGTGCGAAGTGCTCCAACAGAGGGCAGTGTGTGTCTCCCTCTCACACACACACACACACAAGCAGGGAGACATGTTTACACTCAGAATCAACAGTGTGTGTGTGTGTGTGTGTGTGTGTGAAAGCTGAGGCTGTGAATCACTGTGACACTTCAAAGTAAGACGTCGTCCCTCTTAAATCTGATTCATTGTTCAAACAGAATGTGTTGAAGAGCGTCTTAAACGCAGCTGTCGCTCTCCGCGTCTCGTCTCTTTGGTCCCTGCTGACCTCGTTACAACGTGGCTTACAGCGAGAGCCAGTGTCACTTTTACTTACAGCTTCATATCGCAAAATAAAGGTGATTTTCCAGGATGCATGAGATTTCTACTCGTATCCACGAATCATGCTGTTTTATTCCAAATGCATGTTGTGCTTTTGAAATTTACTGAGAAAACAAATTAATATGGTCCTGAAATGACAGAGAACATGTACTTTAACAGCACAGGTGTTATCAGTGATGTGATTGTCAGCGTGTGAATTAGATAATGCAATAACTTTCAGGAAGCTGAACTTATTAAATCTCTTTATACAGTATAATCTGTTGAGGTTTATCTTGCATAACACAAATTGGGTTTTTACCAATTAAATGCAACATGAAATCAAAATGTTGTTAGGGTTGTTGAATACATATACCACAGTTCTGAATAATGAGTATATGGTATTTCGATGCATGGAAAAGATTACCATAGGATTAGCATTACGTAAAACTGCATTAATACCTATTAATACTCTGTCTTTCTGTAAATGCAAATATCCTTTAGAAAAAGGTTTAACATACAGAAAGTCATTATAGTAGATTTTCGGAAATATTAATTTGATGCCACAAATGTTAATATTATGCAAGAATCCATGCAGCATGAGGCAAAAACTGTAGCAACTAAGGGCTTTTTTGTCATTATTATTATTATTTTATTAATTTTTAAAATACGTTATTATTTTTTTTTGACACAAAAAATTTGTATGAAATTGGATATGTAGGTAATAATTTAATTACATTTTTTAAATGTATTTTTTTGTATTTATTTTATTTGTATGTTTTCATATATTTATTTTTATATCATTATTTTTTATTTGATTAATTTTGTATTCATTTTATGTATTTTAATTTATTTGTATCATTATGTTTTTTCTTCATCTTTTTTTCAATATGTAAAATTTTTAAATATATAAAACTTTGTATATCACAACTTGTTTATATCGCAAAATGTAAACTTTATCATGATCTAGCTCTGTTTTTCTAAAGATATTGTTATATATCATTAATATTAACGTGAATATTTTCAGTGAAGCTGATTTGAAGCAATGTTTATGAATGTTTATGATTTGTGAAACATAAAGTAATCTGAGTGAAAATATAGATAAATTTGAAAGAAGAAATCTGAATAAAACAAAAGTGAAAGAACTTCCTGTGCCGCTCCAGCGTGAGTCAATATTAGCATAATTAATCACTGTCCAAACGTCAAGCACAACACAGGAGCTCCCATAAGATTATGTTTCCATAACTGCTTTCACAAGCCTCCTCTGGAGCTCAAAGCCAGACTCATTTAGTCAAGGTCACTTAGCTTGAGTTGATCAGCCAAACATCTGCTCTGTAAACGTCTCTGGTCTGCATTTTGTGTTCAGCATCTGTGCATCTTATTTCAAGTTAATCAACGCACGTGTCAGACTTTGTGCAGCTCTTTACTGACAACAGTCGGCTTGAAAACTACTGCTATACCAGTGTTACTGCAACATCTGTCATTGATTCAAAAAAAATATTTATTTTGTCTTGTTTTCTCAAAATTGTCTGCCAACAGAATCTGAAAACTCAACTTAATTCAAAAGAGAAAACAAAATTATTTTTCATACCCCATTGGTGCATATTTGTTCTTGTTTTAACAATAAACTCTTAATTTTGGTGCAAGTTTTTTTCTGAAAATAAGAAATAACTCACATAAAACACCCTCGAGCCATCCAAGATCGACATGAGCTTGTTTCTTCATCAGATTTGTAGAAATAGAATTGCATCACTGTCTGAGCAATACATCCTCTGCAGTGAATGGGTGCCGTCAAATTGAGAGCTGATAAAAACATAATCCACATCACTCCAGTCCAACCAAACCACTGCTTCCAGCTAAACTGTGAAACCATTGTACATCATAACTCTTCCTCAATCCTGTCATATTTGTTTTTATAGCTGCTTTTTGTAAACACTGCTTGATCTGAGAAGATTTCTCTTCTGATTCAGACCAGACCACTTTTTCACTGGAGGAAGGGTTATTATGAATTATGGACTAGTATTTTAGTTAAAAAAGAGGTCTTAATGGTGGAGTTATTTGAGCTTTTGTCTTCTCCAGATCCTTTTGTCTGCTTTGGATTATTGTGATGTTTGGACTCTTATTCTGACGGCACCCATTCATTCCAGAGCATCCATTGATGAGCAAGTGATGGAATGACACATTTCTACAAATCTGCAAATCTGATGAACAAACAAACTAATCTAGATCTTGGATGGCCTGAGAGTGAGAACATTTCCAGCAAATGTTCATTTTTGGCTAAACTATTACTTTAATATCATATATAATGTCTTGATTTAGATTAATATTTGTACTGGAAAACAAGAGGAAAATGCTAAATAATGGAATCATTTTTGCCGTTTTAACATCAGGTCTATGTTCTTCTTGTCATTCACTGCAGAAGGAGCCGATCTCATCATCAGTGTCAGGGTCAGAGAGACAAGAGAAAGGAGGCGTCAATCACACTGAAAGAAGAGAGAGAGAGAGAGAGCGAAACAAACGAGAAAACATGATGGGAATCTGACTGGAAAAGGGTCAGTGCTTCTATTTTTAGCATCTTAGAAAATAAAGAATGTTCTTATAACAGCAGGATGATTTTAGCTCTAATATTTATTGCATAATTGCAGTAAACAGCAGCTCATCATGTCACAGTCTTACAGTAAACCAACACACTTCAGCATTTTGCTCTTTGTATATGTATATGTGTGTTATATTGAAGCCATTTGCTAAAATCATTTAAGTTCATTTATTTTCCTCATTAATGTACACACAGCACCCCATATTTACAGAAAAACACAGAATTGTTGATATTTTTTGCAGATTCATTAAAAAGAATAACTGAAATATCACATGGTCGTAAGTATTTAGACCCTTTGCTTAGTATTTAGTAGAAGCACCCTTTTGATGGAATACAGCCACAAGTCTTTTTAGGAAAGTTTTTCACACCTGGATTTGGGGATACTCTCCAGTTCTGTCAGGTTGGATGGTAAACGTTGGTGGACATTTTCAGGTCTCTCCAGAGATGCTCAATTGGGTTTAAGTCAGGGCTCTGGCTGGTCCATTCAAGAACAGTCACAGAGTTGTTGTGAAGCCACTCCTTGGTTATTTTAGCTGTGCTTAGGGTCATTGTCTTGTTGGAAGGTAAACCTTCGGCCCAGTCTGAGGTCCTGAGCACTCTGGACAAGGTTTTGGTCCAGGATATCCCTGTATTTGGCCACATTCATCTTTCCCTCGATTGAAACCATTGCAATATAACAAAGAGTGAAAAAGGGGGTCTGAATACTTTCCGTACCCACTGTGTATATATATATATTTTTTTTTAATATCCCACCCTCACATTCTAGATTTTGTTTATGATAAATTCATGACTCTTTCTTAAATCACATTGATTACGTTTCATTTTATATATATGCAGTACTATTTGGTCTGTTTGGGCTGCATTAATTTGGTCAAAAATACAATGAAAATGGTGAAATATTACTGTAATGTAAAATAGCTGTGTTCTATAGGAATATCTGTTAGAAAAAATAATTTATTGCTATGATCAAAGCTGTATTTTCAGCATCATTATTCCAGTCTTCAGTGTCACATGACCCTTCTAATATACTGACTGGCTGCTCAAGAAATATTTCTGATTGTTATCAATGTTGAAAACAGTTGTGCTGATAAATATTTTTGCAGAAACTGTGATACATTTGATATTTGATTAATAGAAAGCTCAAAATAACAATGTATTCGAGATGGAAATCTCAAAGCTAAAAGTTTTGTTATTATTATTGTCAGTTTTGATCAATTGATTTGCCCTAATTATATGTATAATGTAACGGATGGTTGCTAGGTAACACGACACCTCATGCATCCCATAATACAATTACACAGAATGCACTTAGCGACAGCTTTTGTTAGGTGTAAGTTGAATAGTTTTCACTGTACTTTTTAATCTAACTTTCAATCCTCTTTCAAAAAGCTAAAAGTACAACACACTTTATTATTCATATCTTTTAGATCCTCTTTTTTTTTCCTGAGGTTTATGTTGGATTTGGGATCGGTCATGGGTATCAGCGTCTCTCTGGTTTAGATCAGGATTTTTTTTTCAACGCTTGAATAAGTTTTGAGAGATGAAATGTGTGCAGAGTCCATGAAATTTATGTAAGACAAGCGGCTCACCACCAAACCATTTCACTCCCTTAACTCGGCCCCAGCGATTCAATGGACAAACGGTAACGTCCTTCTGATGAGAACCAGAAGCTCCATCATCTCCGTCACAGGTGTGACATGAGCGGCCCTGAGCCAGACGTGAAGAGATGAGATGAGTTTTCAATATAGTACAAAAGATTTCCAATACAGCTCCCAGAAACGAACAGCGTTAGGCCCAGAATATCTCCTCCTTACGCAAGATTAGACACAAGCACAGAAGCGCAAGTGATGTTTCATTTTCTTAATCGCATTGTTTGTGTTTGTGGAGACGCTGATCGTGTTTACCCCGGAACAAAGTAAAAATGAACAAAGGCTTTGTTCAAATACCTGGATGACCCGAAGCCAATTACGCTTTGTAAATGAGACGGGCAGGAATCAGCAGAGAGAGTTACACAGAATATCAGATCAGCGTCTAACACCAGGCGCTTTGCATTATGTGTCTTTTTGTGGAGCTCAGTCTCAAATGTTGTCATTTTAACTAAATAATGTTAGTTATGAAAACGAAAAAGTCTGAATTAATTGCCCCCAAGGAGATAAATCAAGTTCTAAATTAGTACATTTATTTATTTGATAAGGAAGCTTAGAAGCTTATTTCCAACATGAAAAAAAGAGAGACAATAGTGACTTATCAGGCATTTTCTCTAGCGTGTGTAAGATGCTCTGACCTGTCTTGCCTGGCGTGGGAAGGCAAAACAGGTGGACCTATCGCGACCAAGAGCATGCAATATAACAATACAAGCTGAGCTGGAAATCCTCAGGACAGTAAACAAACCCCTCCTAAATCAAGCCCACTTTTACCATTCCCTCCCTCCCTTCCCTAGCCATCATCCCTTGTACTCACAGCTGTTTCTTAAAAAGTCTTCCAAGGAGGAGAAATACACACTTTATGTCATATCATGTGAAGATATTGTTCTTTCAATGTCATACTTGGTGTCAATTTAAAGGTCCAAACACGATTGGTACAATGGTCTCAATTTCATAGCAGTCACTCTTCTAAGAATTAGGCTTAAGACTAAGGGGCGGTTCCCCTTTAGGGGACAAATGGAAGCCTCTGACCAGCTGCAAGAGAATTGCTGGCAGGCCAAAGGCTTGGGTGTTTTACGACTGATCAAGAGATTTGTTTGGGCTGGAGAATTTATTGGAATTTAATTGAATTTCACATTGTTTAATTATGTAATTGACTTAATACAATTTTACCTGACGAATAAATTATTTCTTAATTAATTTTAGATTGTTGAAATCTTTGTTTCTAGTAGGGTGTGTGGAGGCGGGCGCGCATAAATTTCCTGGCCAGAGATATGCAAACTAGGGGCACAGTAAACGGAAGCCGTGAGCACGTTTTTATCTGGAGACCTCTTGATTTCTGATATCACTGAAGTTAGGCAAGATAAGGACTAAGTGAATTATACGGGTGGAGTTCCTCTAACCTCTGAGTAATTTATCAGTCTGGCGGGTTTGTGTTTTTACGGTACTACGTTCCGGCCGGCGTTAGACCCAGATGGCTTTGTATCCCACACGGAAAAAGGTAACAGAGAGTAAAACATGTTTAAAATAATCAGGTTTCTAAATGAAGACAACTCAATTCAAAATCAGCATTCGAATCTATGATTATCATCTAAATTTAATAATACTTAAAATTGGAGTCAGATTAAAACGAGGTAAAACCTAAAAGTGAAATTATTAACAAAAGCTAGGAAAATTCTGGAGAATCTCTACAAAGGCGCTGGGAAGCGAGACACGCGACATCCGAGCCCAGTAGGCAGGACCTTACACACGTTTTTTATTATTTGTATTTTTTTATAGAAATGCAAGATATGAACTGGCAAATGCCAGTAAAATTTAATTGTGAAATAAAAAGCAATTATACATTTTATTAATTTATTTATATACAACAAATAAATAAAACAAAACATGAGAATTGTGAGATTTAAAAAAAATAAATAAAATTATCTTATATTTTTTAATTTTTCACATGAGATAAAAAAATTATTGTGTTATTAAAAGTCACCATTGCCTTTGTACTGATCATTTTAACGCCATTTTCAGCACATGACAATAAACAAAACGTATGCCAATATGTCAGATTCCTGAAAAATGACTGAATTATGAGTCAAAATGACAAACTTAGTCATACTGTGAATAAGTGTTTTCAGTCAGTGATTTGTTTATTGCTGAGTTCAGTGCCAGCGTTGTTTACACACAAGAATGAACAAAACACTTTCCATACTGACAGATTCCTCAAAAGTGACTCTTATGAACTGATTTAATAGGTCAGTCAAAACAATTCACAAAACAGCTGCAAACCTGTTTGTGATCCTGTGAAAGCACAATCCTTAATGTCTGATTCCTGGCAAATTATCTTAAAATGAACAGGCAAAACAAATTGTTTATAGTGATTACTGAGTTGACTTCCTTCCTCAGCTGGAGTCTTTTTTTGGTTATGTCTGATTCAAAGATTAAAGTTTAATGTCTTTTGAGTACATCTTTCAGTGAAGTTACGACCAGTGTAGTTTGATTCCCCAGTGACTCTTTTACCATTTTGACTCAGCCTGTCAAATCATTTACTGAACTGAATCAATCAGAGCTGTGTTTTCCAAAAGCATCGTAAGCCTACAAATACATCATCACTCTACTGGCACTGTTTGAAGAATATAATGTATTAGCTGTTATAGCTTCTAAACTGAAAGTTGTGTCAGTTTTTGATTCAGTCACTTGTTGATGATACAAGTCTCATCAGTGGTCTTTTTGAGGAAGCCTCTGCAGAATGAGGACTTTGAAGGTTTTCTGTGTGTTTGGCATCTGGCCACTCTTTATCCAGGTAAAACAAAGGCTCCTGGGCTCATTAATATTTCTGCAGCTGTGAATCTTCAAAACACATTGTTTACTCGCTCGACTGCATCATCCTTCAGCTGTTTTTAGATCTCTCGCCTCTGTCTGTCTTTCTTTCTCTCAAAAGCTTTATTCCGGCACACCTTTAAGAATCCCTAATTATTCTGACACACGTATGACATGAAGTGGTTTGTTGTGGTCTGTTCTTTATATTAGGTTTTAGATTTGACAGTCGTGCAACTTCAATGACTTCATCTTTGCATAAAAACATTAAAACTGTTCAGAAATCGAGACCTTGAGCTCAAACAGGCTGAACTTTTTTGCCAATTGCTCTGTGAACTACTTGTCGCTAGGCAACCGTGCATAATGTACATCCCATAATTACACAAAATGCAAATGGATTTTATACAGAAAGTGTTTGACTTCGTCTATTCAGCTGAATAAAGACATGAGCCACTCGATTCATTTAACAAGATCATTTTCAATAGTTTTATCAATCTTTACTAAATCAGCAGTGGCAATATTACATGTTCAAATACATAAAAGAGTAACCATTCTGTCCCTGTAGATATGAAATTAAAGTTAACTCAAATCCAACATAATTTG
Organism: Enteromius unitaeniatus; assembly: GCA_032359435.1. Classification (NCBI taxonomy): domain Eukaryota; kingdom Metazoa; phylum Chordata; class Actinopteri; order Cypriniformes; family Cyprinidae; genus Enteromius; species Enteromius unitaeniatus. Next base: position 1,305,827 of record JAUMHI010000061.1, read on the forward strand.
ACATGAGTTACAGACTCTTGATGATGTATCTGATGATCATTCTCATCTCCTGCTGTCATTATAAAATGTACGATTTTTTAAACAAAAGCTGAAAGATAGGAAAACAGCCATTACTATAAGACTCTTTAGATTAATAATACACTATAAGATTATTTAAACAGACAAGCTAGAGAATATCTTGCAGAAATGCAGGCACTTTATGCACTGGATTTCATATTATTATCAGAAATATACTTCACTGACGTACATACATTCATTCATTCTGCAAATATTCTTGTGCTTTTATTAACGTTAATGCAGTCTGATGTCTTTTATTAGGACAGAATACAGAAATTTAAATATATATATATTTGCATCAAATAGATGAAATGATTTCCTATAACTTGTGCTTATGTGGCCTTTTATGCTTGTGTGCATCTGTAAGCAACTAAATCTGATCTGAAATGGTGCAGAAATGAATGTGTGGATCATTCTTAAGGCAAGGCTGTCTGCTTGTGTGATGAGCAGTCTGTCAGTTTGAGTAAACAAAGATGCTCTCGTTCGAAACGATGGGAAACAGTAATATATTTAAATCCACATACATAAGAAACACCTTCACGGAAAACAATCATGTTTTAATATATCACCCCACGTGTCCTAAAACTGCTTTAACCCACACAAAACAGTACTGAACGATATCTGCCAAGAAGCTTTGCACAAAATAAATAAATAGCTCCATTAAATGCACTGCAAAACTAGCCCAAACACACGTTTACAGCCAAACTACAGAACGCTGTACATGTGTGTACTGTATAATAAAATGCTCATGACAAAATTCAGTCTACAGAATATCAAGATCTATTTCAAAGCCTGTGTCTAATAATACGCTATTTATTGTAAACAGCAGTGTTTTAAATACAGTATAAACCTGAAAGTGTCACCTGCAAAAGTTCGTAAGAAACATCATTGTTTGTTTACTCGTAAAAAACGCAGTTGGATCTGAATGAGAACGTCCTGTGGACAGAGCCATGTATAGAAACACTCCTGTTTCTCTGGATCCGGGCCCGCATGGGAATATGGAAATAACGTGCATATTTACAGCTGATGTGTTTCCTGGTATCGTCTGTGCTTGAAGGGAATCTGTTCTCCGTGCGTCTCTGTCGCAGCAGTGTCTGTATTCCCATGATGGCCCAGAAACTCACTGCCAATCATAGTTCCAGTGAAGTCCAGTGGCTCTTACAGGGTGGTGTAGATGTAGACGAAGATGATGACGACGAGGTTGAGGATCGTCCCGATGATTCCCAGCATGGCCAGAATGGACTCTTCCTTGCTTTCCTTGTCTTGGATGCCCTTCTCCTCATCACTCAGAGCAGTGTTTACCATTTTCCTTGGAGAAGTCTGCAGTTTTCCTCTCACGCCAATCTGGAAAAACACACACCGGATGATCATTAGTAGATATTTAGGCAGTGAATGTCTTCATCAAGGCTACAGTAAATGTGTTTAACAAACTAAAACATTTAAATATAAATGTAGAAACTGCATGCATACTAGTAAAAATCAAGCTACACTGTAAATACATCAATAAATTAATTCATTCTGTGCACTCTCAGAAATAAAGGTACGAAAGCTTTTCAAAAGGGACGCGTTTATTTTGGTACCCTAAAGGTACACATTAGTACCTAAAGTGTATATATTTGATGCTATTTTAGGTGCTATTTTAAAATGCTATTTTAGGCTTCCTACTTTAAAATATAATATATATATCAATGTACATGTATTCCTTGAAATTTTTTCATAATTAAGTGTGGAATTTACAAGCAGCTTTGTTTGCAAAAGTCTGGGACTGGGACAAGAATGACATAAACACCTATATGTAAAATCAATCCTTGGGAGAATAAAGTGCTTGTAGTTGAGGATTGAGGTGTTTCTGTCCTGCACACACAACAGAAGAGGCGTCTGATGGCAGATTGACACGCTATACTGCTGGATGATGTGATTTCAGGATCCCTGGAGATTCTTCATGGTCCAGATTCATGATGAATGCAGTCACTCACGTGCTTTGGCATTCAATCGGTCCATAAGGGCCGGACAACAGAGCGCAAGGCCTTGTGTCATGAATGTTGGAACGGGAAAGACACATTAGATGCCCAAGTCAAAATCTCCCGCAGTTTATTCAGAATGATCTTTCCTGGAATCTTACCGGATTTCAGACTACGGTGAGGCAGAAAATTATATTGAACATGCATATTGTCTGAAGCTCTGAGACTTTAGTGCATGTTGAGTTCAATGCGTATGTGTATGTATAGTGGGCTGCAGATCCTCTGAGAGTGTCATAAACAGGGCTTTCCTCAAAGCATACCCTCCTATTGTACACTAGATGAGCACTCATGCATGAAGACAACTGCTCCGTGCTGATAGAAGACATGCTAGAGAGTGTGAGACGTGCCAGGAGAGAGGCTGGAAACAGCTTCACTAGAGAGAGCAGCTGCACGCTGCTCAGAAACAAAGTGGGCAGCGTCCAAAACCACTTTACCAACTGGCCAGCTGGGACGAAAACCACATCGAGCCGGCCAAGCTGTGTGACATTAGTCCAGGAACAGTGGTCGTGAGGTGCTCTGGACATATAATTTGATATAGACTTAAGAATAAAGCCCAGCCATCTGTAGAGTTTGAGTGTGAATGCACAAGCTCTCTGTTGTAGGGTTGCTCATTCGAGTGCAAAGATGATAGATGTCACAAAAACGGGTGAACATGAGGCTTTACGAAATGAAAAGGGTGTTTCACGCTACACTTTGTGTGCTGCAAACCTTGAATGACGCTGCCAGTAAAGCATCACAGTGCTTGATTGTAGTTTCACAGCAAAGGTCCAATCTTAAAAGGCCTCTTTAAATATGCATGCGCTCTGTACAGTAACAAAACATCTGAGAGATTTCAGCAATCGCATTTTTTTGTTTTCTATCCTCGTGTGACGTTCTCGTTCTGCTGGACATTTGTAAAAGCTATTGATGATCAATACTTTTCTGAGTTTCTGAAACTTTAAATATGCATTAAATATTAATTATTAAAGTTCTTTCTGCTTAAGATTTTCATGTTTTATTCAGTGTTACACCAAACAAAAATGGTGTATGATGTATGATATTTACTCAGAAATAATTACAAAGAAACAACAGGTAACGCATTGAATTAAACATGAAATGTTGAAGTAGGAGCTGAAATATTATTATTATTATTATTATTATATAAAAATATACTTAAGTACTTGCTGTTTCGTTGTAATTATTTCTGAAATTTACTAGAACTTTCCACTCTGAAAACGCGTTCAAAGTAAATCCTAATCTTTTTTTGTATATATCTGCTAAAAGTCAAATGTAAGATATTATATCAGATCAAACAAAGCAAGATTGCACAGCCTTTTACTTCAGTTGCATAACTCAAACAACTTCTTTTGTGATTTACACAAAATAATGAGAAGGTCATATACTGAAGAAAGAATAATCTTTCCCTGAACTGTCCCTTTAATATTGCTTGTGCAATATTACCGGCCTATACTTTGTTTCACTCTTGATTTATAGTATTTAATGCCACAGAATTGTACATGAAATTTCGTAGACAAGGATTTGTTGGAAATATAAATCATACATAGAACCATTTACAAATAGGGAATTATTAAAACCGACTGCATGCTTGTTGTTGCTGTAGTTGTCCTTTTATTAACTGCATAAATGTGCACATTTGATTGATAAGCCCAAGTTTACAAATGTGAAAATGTCACTTTGCAGATTGGATTTTGTGCAAATTTCTTTTTCTAAATCCCATTTCTTGGCAATAGTAAATATTATATTTTCTGCAGAGAACTCACATAACCTGGCTTGATGCAACCAAGTTGCAAGAGCAGCCTGACAGAAGACAAATTGAAAGATTTTGCTGCCAGACTGCATTTGCACTATGACGAAAAATATTTGGACACGGTTCTAATGAAGAGGCTCTTCTGGGCTCTTTATTACCAATTAACCTGAACTCCACTGAACGCCTCTGAGATCAGCTGAAACTGAATCAGATTAGGTGATACTAAACCAATCCAAGTCTCTGCTTCCATGATCAACCCAACAAATCCTGTCAGCCACGTCACATATGAACTCATCTGATGATGATGTTGAGATGAACTTTCATTCCTTAGCAGAAAACTCTCTGGAGAAGTGAATGGTCAAACCTTTTCCCACTCAAATTATTTCAGGCATATGAAATGTTTGAAGACATTAAGCTGCTCTGACAGTTTTGCTGCCAGTGTTGATTTAATATGAGTTCAAATAAACACACACACACACACACACACACACACTCCTGAGCAAAAACATGTCAAATGAAAACACTCCTCAAGCATTGTTTTAAATCTGACTGGGAGCTGTTTTATATGTTAACTGAATTCAATCTAAAGCACATAATGCTGCCAAAAGCACTTTCTCATAACATATTTAGTCACTAATACTCATTTACAACTTATACTTCAGAATTAATACGCTGCCGTTTTTTACCCTAAACAGCTGTTTCTACCTGATTTAACCTAGAAAAATGAGTTTTGTTGGTATAATGGAAAAAGGAATGTTCATAGTTTAGAGTATCATAATTATCACACTAAAAAAGCTTTTTCTTGCTGCTGGCTGTATAAGTCATTTCATTTCTTTTTTCAGTTAATTTAATTTACATGCATAAAAATATAATTAGATAATGAATACCTTTAATAATGAGGTTAAAATTGGGAAAGCACGTTGATCCTTGATCATTTTTTTATTGCAATAATATTAAACCTGAGCTGATTTCAGAAACAGATATTTTTTATTGAAATATCAGTTGTAAATGTCATAAACTGCACAAAAACGACTACTTCTGAAATACTAACATTAATGTTAACATTGATGTTACACAGTACCCGATAAAATATGTATTTTTTAAGTTGTATATAACACAATATATTTAAAACTATATATTTTAATCTTCCTACTTCCAAAAAAAAGTTAAATAAAATCACATAAAATTCTGTTTCTTGTTTTGTTTGTTTTTTGCCAGTGTATCACACTGTAAATAATAACGCCACCTACTTCAGCTGCTGCCTTACATTTTAAGTATAATCTAATTCCGGTGTCGGGCCAGAATTCCACCAATTCATTAGTTCCAGTACAGTAACTTTATTATGTTTTGGAGGAATAAACAGATTATTGCTTTTGCAGTATTAATACCATTCTTCTGTCTTGGTTCCCAGTATTTAACGACTCAACAGTCTACATGAAATTACACGGTTTACAGTAAATTCTCTCAATGAACATGAAACTAATTTCTCCTGTTGTTCTTGGCCGCCAAGCGCCTCCGGATCCCAGCAGACAGGAATCGTCTTACCTTGCACAGCATCAGGAGGAACATAGCATCGGACATGCTGAGTGGGACCGTCTTTCTGAAACACACACACATCCCTGGCCGTGTCCCATCATCCTTTAGCTCGGAGGGAGTTCCAGATTGACGGAGAGAGGCTGCGCTTTCCAGACGTGTGTTTTCCTGCCCAGTTTCATCTCACTTGTTCCCGAGTTGAGCTGTCATGAGCTCCTCGTGCGAAACTCTCTCTCTTTGTTCTTGTGTGGATGAACAGATGAGAGAGGGCGGTTCAGTTACCTCTTTTTAATTAGCCGTTAACCAACTCCATGAGCTCTTTTCTTTGGATTCTCAGTCTTAAACTTCAGGTGTTCAAAGAGTTCCTGACCTCTTTCTGCTTCTCCGAGGTTAGAAAGACGATCAAAACTGGGACGTGAAGTGCCTTAGAGTGCTAAAGTGATGTTCTAAGCTGTGAAGCCTTGAGCGTGTGTTCTCAGACAGACGAGAGCACTCGTGTTTGGTGGGAGTCGCACCGCCCAACACTGATGCTCCAGAGGCAGAAGGCTTCCCCTGATTCCCTCCAACTCGCATATCAATGCAGCACAGGTTGCCTGGCAACCGTCTCAGGACCGCCATACAACGCCTGATGACGAGAAGCGTTTATGACAGCGGCCCTTATGAGGGGGAGGGTCTGTGCTGGGAGCTGTCAGCGTTACCTGAAACCCACCCTCATCCCCGCCGTCGCTTACCCAGCATCCTCTGCTCTCTGTGGAAACAGTTTTCTCGATGCAGGGATACGCCACTACCGTTAACAAGTACACTAGAACTTTCTTTTAATAAATAATGCTCTGTAAACAATCTAAAATCTCTTTTTTTTTTACAAAAAAGACAATGAGACAGCAAATGAGAAATATAACTTACAGGAAGGAAGATAAAACAAATGCATTACCCCCAACTCTCTCTGTCTGTTTCTATACATGTACATTATATATATTTATATATGGTAACACTTTAGAGTAAGGAACACTTATTCACTATTAACTATGACTTTTCCCCTTAATAAATTCCTAATTTGCTAGGTAGTAAGATAGTTGCTAAGTTTAGGTATTGAATAGGATTAGGGATGTCCAATATGTTCATGTAGACTAAAGTTTAATTACTACTAAGAAATGTCTAATATTTCAACACAACCAAATTGTATGAGGTGGCAAAATCATACAAATTCGTATGACCTCTCGTACGACTTTGCACTGCATTTAAAAAAAGCTGATGGAGATTTACCTCTAGTAGAACCGGCTTTACTGATGAGATATATTGCCCAGCCCTAATATATATATATATATATATATATATATATATTCAGTTCTAGTGATGCTCCAACATATTCTTTTTCTGAATCCCTTAAATGCAACCCATGAGAGCATATACTACAATTGCACCCCTATCGGCAAAATAACATTTTAATTTTAATGTCTTGCACACTTATCTGCGCAAATTTCGTGTAGCTTAGTTGGTAGCGCATTGTGTTATACCATGATATATAATCATTTGTTTTCTCTTTGAGAGTCATGTAATGGTCAGTCACAATACAATTAGGAGTGCAAATGACATTAATTATTTGAATTCTGTAATAAAATGCACATATCTTATTAAAATTATATACGAAACTGGTGAACATTACATTTTGGTTGGATTTCTACATTAGTCTTGTTGGGAACACCTTAAAATGATACTTGGCATTTATGGCACTTTAAGGTAATCAACGGCATGAATTATATTGCTTTTTATACAACATTTCAGTAAATTACGTCAATATTAAATAACTACATTTCTCAGAGCATTTTTCTGATTTAGTGAATGAATCAAAGACAGTGTTTTCTTTCAGAAAATTCAGTGTGTTTTAAACACATCAATTGAGTGAATGATTCAAAGACTCACCTTGTGTCACAATGTGCATACTATCGATCCTATCTGCTCTAAACAGTAGGAAAATGACTAATATCACATTTCTCACATCACACTCATTCATGTTTTCAGAGATTTGGAATGGAGTCGAGACGAATAGATTCCAAGAATCGACTCCTCGCTGTTATTTTCTTTTCTTTTTTAAATCTTGTTTTTTTTTTTTTTTTTATTGGAGGAACCTAATTCTGCCATGACTGCAGGGTTGTAGAAAGTATCCCTCTCATATTAAGAAGCTTTATTTGTATAAAAAAAAACATCATATATAAGTTGCAACCTGTCCTCCAACCAGTACAGCTGTATAGGTCGTTTGTCGGAATCCCTGAAATACGACTCATCAGAACAGATACTATAATTGCGGCCTATTGCTAATTGGATATTTTCATATTAATATTTGTACTCTTTTTTTCAGTTTCATGCATTACATTGCATGTTTATAGACAACTCCCAGTTCATTTCCAGAGAACGCGTGTGCTCATTGAATGTATATGCATTATAATTCATGAATTTGCACTATATTTCTGTAAGAGGTAGGTTTAGGGGAGGGTTAGGTCTGGTCATTTATACCAATTACACCTAGTAACATATGTTCAAATTACTTTGAGATCGGGGTAAAAAGTCCACACATTGCATCACAATAAACAATCATTTTGATTGGTAATCACAGTCATACATCATTTCATGATGGCAGACACAACACTGTCATTATTTGTGCGCTTGCTAGAGGGCGCTTAAAAACATAAATATAGGTGATAATAATGTGCTTGCACAAATGAGCTATAGGGTTGTTTTTTGTTGAAGGACAGGCTCAGAAATGCACGTAAAATTAATCATAGCCCACAGCTCAGTGGGGACGTGCGTTCATGGCATGAATTGAACAAGACATGAAGTGTCTAAAATAAACGTGCACACTTCGGCTGAATAATAAAGTTCTTGGACTGTATGCTTTGCACAAAATTAACAAACTGTACCCAGAATCAAAATAACCAGAACATTTACAATAACACAGACAGAGCATCTTCAAATTCAGAAGATCTCAGTACCAGCTCGTTTTCTTTCAGTTTATTTTCATAAATTGTATGCCTTCGTAGGATACAGCCCTTTATTTGAGAGGCATCCATAGATAAGCTTGTTGAGCTTAAAAATGAGTCGTCAAATTTGTATTTAGTTGCAGTTTATTTTTCATCTGTTTTACTTCATTTTGATACTTGCTAAAATAATCAATCATATTATATGCAAACCCAAATTACAGGTGTTTCCATTAGTCAAAAACAACAGAATAGACTCAATATTTTCCACTAATCAAAAAACTAATACTGTAGTGCTGCTTAAATAGGTTTGATTTCTAACTGTACGACACCAATCACAGCCAGGCTTCTGCTCCATAACGTTAATACAAATGAGATAACTTCATAGTCCCGGCTTACTGATCCTTGATGAGATAAGATTTATGAGTTACACAAATTGTATGTCCGACATTTATAAATGCACGATAATTCATTATGTAGGTGGAAAAGTTTAGCGTAGAAAAAAAAAATAAATGCAAATGGACTTGAGCTTGCTTTTCTATCGCCCATGCAATGGCCTGGAATAGATGGCAATGAAAATTAAAATGCAAAGGAAACATTTGTCCGAGTAAAATCACTAGCACGCATAATTTTATTGCTTACTCTGTGTCCTCTTGTGTCTGAGATGAACTTACTTCAAACGACTTTCACCGCTACATTTATAACAATTAATCAGACAGAACAACGGGTTCACTCTGAACAAACTGCTGTCTTAATCGCGCAGGACTGATTTAGAAATGCAGCTCAGCCAAAATCCATGCATGCAGCATGCCATGTTGTTTAAAAAAAATCCCATAGTTCAGAGCCGTGGGACTCACCTGCCCATGCCTGCGCCGACCCACACAGCAGAAAGAAGTTTGCATGTGTTTGCAGAATAAAGACAACAGGACCTTGAAATGGCCCAGAGCAATGCGATTAGTCCTTTCATCCTAAGTGCTTCTGACCAAGTTGAAAAGGGCATTGAAGACATTACGCACCGGCTCAGGAGAAGAGGAGGGGGAACTGGCCATCTATCCCGAGCAGCACAATTTTCACTTGGCCAAATATGAAAACACTGACTTTGCTGCAAAACCCTACCATAGATGTTTCTGTCCTCTATCCTGCATGGAGTGTAACACTGGAAACACTTTATACCAAGAGAACAGATACAGTATTAGCTTGAAATGCAGTGTAATGCATCTCAACTGGTTTCGCTTCAGGAACCAGGTTTTTTATGATACAAAGTTGAATTTCAATGTATTAGTGCTTTCAACTGTCAATAATTCACCTCACAAAGTACAAAACTGTGTCTTCACCTGCCGGTGAACTCTTATATACAGTAATGCAGTCTGGATCTTGTAGTTTTATTTCTGGATTTTGAGGCTGATCAAAAACAAGCATCAGTAACAAAACATATAGAAGAATTTTAAAACATATGTGGCAGATATTTCCTCTCTTTTAAAATAAATACTACTCATTTATATGATGCTTAATGCTTAAATGCTAAATAAAGGCTATTCATTTTGTTATTCCAACAAAGTTTTAACTGCATTTTAATATTTGTTCTTAACATTTATGAATTTATTTTATTTCTGTTTATGAAATACTAAAACTAATACTAACTGCACTCATAAAAGTCAGTAAATTTGGTTCAGTTAAAACTGTACGATTTATTTGATATTGAAGAGAAAAATATGCACATTCTCACAGACCCAAACAAAAACATTGACCATGACTTAAAACATACCTTATTTCAGACAGTTAAATAAGTAAAAAAGTAAAATAACTTGAAACTAAAAACAAAAAACGAATAAATATTAATTAATAAAATATAATGAAAATGACTTTAAAACCTGAAAGTAAAAAAAAACATAATTTAATCTAATTTAAAATTTGGATTTTATTACATTTTGCAGACTTAAAAGGGATTCAAACTAGTATATTAATAAACCAATATACTTCTTGAAAGTTCTAGGTAGGATGTAGCATAATTAAACCTAGAATTCATGAGTTCACACTTGCATGTAATTCAATCGAGTAGATTAAGTGTATTTGTCATGCTGTATGGGGAGAGGGCTCAGAGCTCCCGAAATTTGTTTATAAAACATCACTTAAAGTGGACTGTGATTCCTTGTAAGGTGTAATTGCTGCATTTTCCATACTTTGCAGTGTAATGAGGCAGACCAATGAATGAGAGGCGTACGTTTTTGTTCCTCTTTAAAAATATATGATTTTTCAATCCTGAATTATTAACTGTGAAAAAGTCTTGTTTCTCTTCAGTCCACAAACACTCATGCTAAACATCCCATGAAAGCCATTGGACGCACATATAGCCATGTCATGTTCAGCCCTAATGAGGATAAATGACAGCAGTGACAGACGTCTGTGAAGGGAACAGCCAACACACCAGTCCCAGACACCTCCATCCATTGTGTAAAGACATTACTTATCCAGATAAACAAATAAACCCATCCAAATCGCTTCTTGAGAAAAGTCTCACGTCCGGTGCTTCATGTTGTTCAGATGTTCCTGTAGCTGGGTTTTGTTGCTACAGGAAGGCCAGTGAACGCTCATAAATCTATATCTTAGACTGCAAGCTTCATACAGAGAGAGATTAATTCACTGGAATGTCATTTTAAACTTAACTGAGATTCAGATGTTATGAATATCTTCAACTGAGAAATGTTTCTTCTAAATATCACAAAATACAAGCAGTTGCACAGTCTATTTTTGTCTTTCAGTCTTTTCTCCTGTGAGAATGTGCATTATTTGAATGTTTTTATAGTGTAGTTTACCCAAAATTGTACTTCTACTTATTTCTTTTTATTCTGTTGAACACGGAAGATATTTTGAATAAGGGTAACCAAATGGTTGCTGGTACCCTCTGACTTCAACAGCATGGAAAAATACTGTAGCAGTCGTCAGAACCAGCAACTTTTTAAACAACTGTGTTCAGCAAGAGACAGAGACCCTCGGAACGACTTGAGGGTAAAGACACAATATTTTCACCCCATTCTCTGACCTTTAGACCTTTACCCAACTAACAAAAATATGCGCTAAAAATCTTTTCTTACAGGCAGTTTTCTTAAGGCATGAAAACCTTATTCTCAATCTTCAAAATGTTATTTTTTAAAATATTTTCAAATGTTTTCTCGGTTCCTGTCAAAGTTACTGAAAACATGAAGTAAACATTCCATTTAATCATTGTGCAATTATTATGGGAATGTTACTTTTGAATATATTTTATGAATATTTATTTTGAATATGTTACATGAACATCTAACTAAAATGTTTTAGATAAACACTTTCGTGAACAATATAAGTAAAGAATTGACAACATTAATAACTCTGTCCTTGCCAAACACGGACATTCCTGGTTGATTTTTGAATAAAAAAATCCCTTTTTTTGAAGCATATCGGGGCCTTTATCGTGGACTTGTGAAAATAGTGATGTCATACACATGCTTATAATATATTCAGTATGTGCACAGCTGTGTGTAGTTCTTCTTTATAAAGTGACTGCCAACTACTGGCCTGGCGTTCATAATGCAGTGTTTTTGATCTGTGTGAACAGGGATCACTGGATAACAAAACCTTTCAAAAACAAGAAAAACTTTTTGAAACGTTCCCTTATTTTCAGCGGTAATCGACAGAATGCCAGAGAAGCTGCAGATAGCCCAAAATACTCATTAAAGCCAAACTTCTCTCCTGTTTTTCTTGCATTTCAGCATATCAGAGATTTCTGAACCCCAGCGGGACTTATGCATGAGCAGTTGTGTGTCTGGATGGTTGTTACACACTCATCGGCCTCAGGAAAGTCTCCATCCCTGGAGAGAAACTCTGTTCTGTTCTGTATCTGCAAGCGTTTCTTACTTCAGAGCGAGAGCCTTCCGATAAAAACACCAAAACAACAGCTAACAGTCATAAATGTAAAAACATCTCACAAACGAGGCCAGGTTTACTTGCATAAGCAAGTTAAAGGAGCAGTTCACCCAAAAATATGATTTCCTCACCCTCATTTCCTTCCAAACAGGTATCTTCAGATTTGTACCGGTTACTTTTCTCCATGCGATTTGGTTCTGACATGAGGGTGCGTAAATAATATCAGAATTGTCTTGTTTGGGTGGACTGTTGCTTTAAATGTTTCCCCTCTCTCTCTGTGCACAGGAGGTTTTTGTCTGGAGAAAGCCTTAAAGTTTGAGATTCTCCACAGACCATCCTCTGGTTTCTCACATCCTGAGACATCAAACGGCTGTCAGACTCAGAACATGAAAGTGTGCTTTCTGGGAAACTCACACTGTCTGAGCCGCTCTCATTCTCCTGAAAACAATCCAGACTTGACCCATCCAGGATATCCTGTACCAAATATCCTGTCACTCTCATGTCATACATGTCAAACGTACTCACAGTATGGGTTTCATCCTGTAGAAAGCAAGATAAATTCTCTATCATGCTACTTCTTTTATTTAGTAAAATGTAAAAAAAAACTAAACTAATATATATATATATATATGTATATGTGTGTGTGTATTTTAGCTATAGCTATATATTTTTAATAATATCACTAAATATAAAATGTTTAAATATATTCTATAACATTTTAATGTAATTATATTACTAATGTAGAATTTTAATATTCAAATGTTATTTTTCCTTATAATACCAGTTATTAGGACACTATAGGACACTAATATGTAACTTATTTATATTAAAAATGTTATATTAACATATTTTGCTTGGAAATATGATTCCCATTTAATTATTAGTAATTTCTTTTAGTATTTAATTTATTGCAATTATTTTTAAGGGAAATAAAAATAAATAAATAAATCACACCATTTAATTACAGGGGTCACTGAGAGGTTGGTTTCTCTTTTGCTCAGATATTATGCATATTTGCTTTTTATTCATTTATTTTTATTAGTTTTAATGCACAGAAATCAGGATGTTTGACATTTTTAATGAGAATCATGCTTAAAGCAAATATCTAATTGCAGTTAATAATCATTTCCATCTACTACAGTATTCGCTATAGTATGTATAATATAGTATGGACAAACTATACAATAAGAGAAAGAAAGAAAGAAAGATTTGAAGATGTTTGCATATATATCTGTCAAACCCAGTATGGATGTGTAAGAATTTGTCAGGTTCTAGTTGAATGATCCGGAGCGAGCAGATATTACCATAAAACATGAATCTGTCTTACTGCAGGATTAGTGCAACACAAACCCAGATACATCTAAAGATTCTGGGTATTAAAAGCGATATGAGGAATCCCAGGCCTGCCGACTGGACCGCTGTGAATGCAGGATAATTCTGAGGCTTTAACAATGCTACTTATCCAGGCGAGATAAGGCTCGTCTCTCTCTGGCTCTGAGATTAGAGGATGTGAGTTTGGCAGCGGTTCAATCCTCTGCTCCTGATCTCCAGTACGTCAATACCTCAGCAGGTGGAGTATCGAGCGTCTGAGTTTAGCCGGAGGTGTTGGAGACTCTGAATGGGCTTTTTCTGTTTGCAAAACACACACTGAAGCCCGCTGTCAGAAATAAGCGCTACAATGCGAAGGATTGTTTTATTCCACAGCGGTTTGCTTCTTCATAACTCAAGAGACGGAAAGGGTTCAAAACCTTTCTAAATTCCTATGGTTCCCCGTTAGATGCTGTTTATGACCTCGTTGCCAAAGCCAAAAAAGTTCAAAGAAACAAATAGAAGAAATGGTGAGCTGTTATGTCTGTTTCCATTAATGCAAACCGCTTCTTTTGAATGATTTGGTTAAAAGATTCATAACAGCTTGAATCTCTTCAGACTCAGTTATTGAGTTTATAATCAACTAAGAACTTATTTCTTCCTCAGTATGAACCAGGAAGCTTATTCACGAGACTTTTTGTGGCTTATTTGTGGTTAAACGAAAGAAACTTATATTTAGGAGAAAACTCAATTCTAGATAGTAACAGAGTTTCAGAGCTGCCTTTGGGCATGACGTGCCAATGTGAAACAAGACAAAGAAGTCTGTTTAAAAAGATAATGAATAATTTTATAATGAAATTGAATTGAATTTTTTGTGCTTTGTCTGACTGGACACAGAAATTAAATTTACTTTACACTAAAAAAAATCCAATACAAAATGCTAGAATATTATTAATGCAATTAAAAAGTAATGCAATTACTGAGGATTTTACCATCATGTTATGACTTTATATGGTTGGTAAAGTGCTTTTGGTGACTGCGATTTTGCTAAAAAGATATTAAAAAACTACTAGCTCAGATCATTTGCAGTTGAAAGGATTTGATGGGAAATGTTAAAGTTCATATTGTTTACAGTTTTTTGGTGGTACTCTAAAATCTGAGCTTGGTCTTTTGAAACTCAAGAGGAGACTCATGTGAGATACAGTTTTTTCTCAGACCTCAGCAAAATCTCCACTGGCTCTATCTTATAGCTGCCAGAGAAACTATTAAGACATTGAAGAGATCTCATTTGTGATGTTTCATTCCCACTGGAAACTTCATAAGTGAAATCAAAACGATTGTTTTGAAGCAAAGCGACCCACTTCTTTTTCAGCTGGCTGCGTTTTATCTCGCTGCATCACATAATGGCTCATCCAGAAGTTTTTATCGAGCATAATTCACCGAGCATATTGAGTGAAAGACTTGCTGAAATCTGACCATTTCTTTGTGTTTCTCCGGGGAAATCACATTCCTGGATCCTTTTGCGGAGCTGCTGAGCACATTAAATGTAAATCTTTACGCTTTACACGTCATCTTCTGAAGTTTTTAAAGGCATCGTGTAATTGCGTCCTGTAGAGTATGCTGCTGATTACTTCACTTTGTCAGCACGGCCCATTTAATTACAGGTCTGACAGAACGAATGTCCCAGCACTAAAGTTTCACCCGTTTTGCTCGTCTGGATGAATTCTGTCCGTGCAGCGAGAGAAATGGCTATTCAGCCGTGACTCAATAAAGAACGCCAGTGTAAAACATGTCAGTTTTTGAGATGATAAACATGTTTAATTCCAGCATGCTTGACAAGATGCGGAGAATATGCATGAGTGAGTATGCATTATTAAAAGTGCTGTGCAGCGGTAAGCGCTGGTTTCTCTGTTAATCGAGCTGTGCTGACTGTGCTGGTATCTGAAGTAAAGCGCTGTGATTCAAGTCTTATATCAGAATCGTGAGCAGTGCTTGCATATTTCATAGCCCTAAGCGAAGGGGAGAACTGGTCATCTGCTTTGATGTGATGCCCTGCAGCATAATAAGAGACTGACCACTGATCTCACACACATCTTCTCTAGAGTTTCAGAAGAGTCTCAAACTTTACTCAGATGTCAGGGAAGGAAACTCAATATGAGCTCAAGCTTTTTCAGCCTAGGCTCCAGCATTTTTTATTAATAAAGGCAAATTTTCACACAATTAGTTGTGTTATTTTTAACATCCTGCACGATTTGAAAACTCGTATAAAGTTGCAAAACATTTACAGCTTCACATGTATGAGTTTTCGAGTCTAGTACGTTCACTCGGTAGCTCACTTTAAAAAGCACTGGTCTGAATCCCGTGTAAACCACTTCAACAAAACAGGAAGGAAGTAAGGAAGTAAAAACAGCATGACTGCATCAGCAAATAAGTTTTTCAATTATTTTGCCTTTGTTGACACTAGGTTTAGGTTTGGGTTTATTGTCGGGGATATTTCCAACATGATAGAGCATTAATCTTTAGCAACACTCATTGGATATTTGAATTCTGAACGGCCACAAAACTTAAAATGGGCAGCATTATAAAAACACTGCAATACGTATCTGCACCAACCGAATACAAACATGCCACGGTTACTTATTAAACGTGTGGACTTTTCTCTGTACATTTCACTTTGAAATGTAAGGTACGTAATTGCTGTACGCACCACGCCACTCTAGTCTGTCAGTTGACATCTGGAGAAGACGAAAGCTACCTGTTTGTAAGAAACAAATCCAGTGTAAAGATGTTTTTAACTTTTAACTTTTGTTTAGAGCTGTTTTGTGAAGACTTCTCCCCTGATTCAGACCAAACCACTGGTGGAAGCGTTATTATGGATTATGGGGTTTTATTTTGGCCAAAAGTAATGGTTGGAAGTTAAAAGTGCATAGATAATAGTTTGGTTTCTTACTAACAAGCAGATTATGGATTACTTGTAGATTATTGTGATGTTTTTATCAGCTGTTCATTCAGCTGTTCCCTATACGCACAAGTCATATGCACTGATTTTTGGGCGTTTTATTCTCCTTTTTGGAGGTTGGTAGCATTTGTCTCCATTTAAATTTATTGTATGGACAAGACCAAAAACATCACACCTTTTGTGTTTCACAGAAGAAAGGAAATCATTCGGGTTTGAAATGCATGACATAAATCATGTTTGGATTAACCGTTCCTTTATATTTGATAGATTTTTGGATGAACACTCTCTTTAAGCCTCTTTTTTGCCCAAGAACCACCAAACTAAAGTCATATCAATATATGTGACCCACTATGTGATTATATTCTCCAGACATGCACTACAGAAACTATAAAAAGCAGATGATATTTCGATTGCACACAGCACAGGTGAAACAGCTTGCGGCTTGTGCACTTGCTCAGTGTGTGTGTGTGTTCAGTGTTTTAATGACATCCTGTGACAGCAGATGCTAATGAGACTGAATTCTGAGTTCTGAATATCTCACACTAACTGCATTTCAGGTGAGCACTTGCTTAAACAAGCTTTACTTTAAGCTTTAGAGTCCTTATCCATTATTTATTAAGAGCCAGAAATTAAAACCTGCATCAGCAGTAACCTTTATTAATATTCATGGCAGAATCTGGAAGAATTCAGTGTGCTTTTTAATGCATCATTATTTGGCCACTATAAATCATTTGTGACATCTGGTGACTCTTTTCAAATAAGTATACTCTGCGTTGGACTGTTAAATATGAGTCATAAATAACTATTTAATTTGACATGAAGTCATATCTAATGACATGCTGGTGGTTTAGAAACTGGGATAATCTCAATAACGGCTGAACAATGTCTATTTTTTTCCTCAATATTTTTAAAACATCTCCACCAGGATGAACACTCTTCATTTACCATGTTTGATTAGAAGCTTTTCAAAAAGTTAAAAGTGTCTCGTGGTGATTTGAGATTCTGTGCACGTCTAGCGAGCCTTTGAGACTCTTGAAGCTCGCTGCTCTATCTGCAAAACTGGTTTCATCAGCACCTTTTAAAGAATTCATTAAGGTCCATGGGTCACATTGACTGTCATATCCCTCCTTTTTATAATTTTCTTGAATCCCATTAAAATGTTTATCTATTTTCATCTTCAGCCTCTCTGTGGTAAATGTATATTTTTGAGTTACGGGTGTGAAGTTGAGTATTGTTTGGACATTGGGAACTATTGTCCATCATTGTCACAATTTTGCATGTGTTTAAATTAGGGGTGGGCATAATTTTTTTTTTTAATTAATCTAGATTAAAAAGGCTCATTTGAATTCTGCCAAAGGCGTTCAGAATATGTGTGCTACCTAAATAATGACTAAAAGTAAAGCCCTGTTTGGACAAGACTAGTTTTACAGGGGGTCATTAGAGAATGTTTTGTTTCACAGAGGTACTTGGTGATTTTAATCCCATCCGAATCTGCCATGTCTGTGTTTTTCTATCACAACCTCTGTGATAATTCTAGAGTCCGAATGCGATGTCTGTGATATTATTTTTCACAACACGTTTCCTTGTGTATTTTAGCCAACGTGATATGCCACAGATCCTCTTACAGATCCTCAGATCCTCTTAATATATAAAAGCAATTAATAAATACAAATAAAGAGCCAGATCACGTAAACAGACTGACTATTGTGATATTAGTATCAGGTAAGATTACTCACGTTCATTTCCGCACTCGGTTACATACATTATGTTTTAGTTATCAAAATTAAACGTGTTTACTACAAATAAAAAACTATTTAATAAATAAAAAACCTTGTGACACACACCTGTCTGAGTTACTTTCGATGTTCCTTATCAAAGGTCTGTCTAATTAAGAGGTGACTATTAGCACATCTCCACTGGGAATCCATAAAATTGGTGAAGAATCAGGGCCAAACAAACGGCAGGCGGGCACGTCAGTCAATAACACTAAGCCAATTAAAATCACTCTTCATTTGGGCTGTGATCTCTATCGATCTGCCTTTCAATTCTCATCCATCAGACCCAAGGATTCTGCCAGAAAGCTATGCGATTCCATCTTAAACCGCTCTCAAGCGCTCCCGCTCATCAGCTGCTGTTTAGACGCTGTGTTTATGTCCCGAGGTTGTTTCAGGCTTAGGTAAATAGAAGCATGGTGTTGTCCAAGAGTCTTCATTTGAATTTTCTTTGACATTCTTTTGCAAAGTCGTCTAACAAAGAGATGGAAAATGGTATTTTGCAATGGTGCATTTCAATACTAAAGCAGGCAGAGAAAGTTATAGTAGAGTTTGTCAAGACAATCTTGATAGATAGATAGATAGAGAGAGAGAGAGAGAGAGAGAGAGAGAGAGTCAGGTGGTTGAATAGATAGTCAGATATATAGTCAGATTAATAGATGGATAGTCGGTTAAGATGGATGGATGGATGGATGGATGGTTAGATAAATAGATATTGGATAGACAGTAGGACAGAGGGTCAGATGAATGGAAAGACTGATGGATACACAGTCAGATAGGTGCATGGACGGATGGAAAGTAGGATGGATGGATACATAGATAGATAAATGGATGAATAGTTAGTTGGCTAGTCAAAATGGATTGGGTGTCAGTTGGATCATGAATAGATGGTCAAATAGCCAGATGGATGGATGAATGGATGGATGTACTGTACCTCTGAATGGATAGATAGTCAGACAGATGGATGACAGATAACTGATAGAAAAGAAAGATGGATGGATGACTGATAGATAGTCAAATAGCAGATGGATAACCAGATGGATGACAGATAGATAGTTGGATGAATGTCAGATGAAAAGATGGATGGACAAATGGAAAGGTGGATGGATAGTTAATAGAAAAGTTAGATTGATGGATATACAGGTCCTTTTAAAAAATATTGTGATAAAGTTCATTATTTGTAATGTACTGATAAACATTAGAATTTCATATATTTTAGATTCATTACACACAACTGAAGTAGTTTCAAGCCTTTT
>JAUMHI010000061.1:1335702-1345768 GCA_032359435.1 Enteromius unitaeniatus
TAAGATCAGTCAGTGCAAGTTTCTTTCAGTTGAAACACCTCAGACTTATATTTTAGTTTAGGATTACGCTTAAAGCCAAATTTATACTTCTGTGTCGAACCTATGCCGTAGCCTACGCAGAGGCATACGCCGTACCTGACGTGCACCTCTACAAAAATGTAACAGCGAATCTGGACTGCAAGCTCTGTGATGGGTCTGCTAGAGCCCCTCGGTCCTTGTATGTACTTGAGGTTTGTCTGTGTTTATGAACACTTTAACATGTTTCAGTGTCAAGCCTTATTAAAAATAAAACAGGAAAGAACAAGTGTCTTATAATTTATTATATTACATAGCATTATACATCAGTAGTTGCCAGCGATCTAACATGGTATAAGTCCTTCTGGAGACTGAAAGAATGTCTTCTTCTCATGTTCCATTGTTTTCTTCTTTTTATAGGTTTAAATAATGACTTAATATTTGTTTGCCACGATCACGGCTATACGCTTCTCTGATGAACCGCTGCTTCTTTGGCTTTTGTCGAGGTATTGTGGTGGGTTGCACCAGTAACATCCCTTTAAAACTGCAAACTAGTGGCCCGCAAGAAGTATAAATTAAAATAGGCACGCCACGGCATAGGTCCGACGCAGAAGTATAAATCATAAATCTTGTCTGTGAAATCAGGGGTCAGACTTTTTATATTTATGAATGCATTTTTAATTTGCATTAATGAATAATGATAATTGTGTTTTTTTTAAGGCACCAGCTTCATTCCAGGATCGAACAGCCCATGTTCCTGTACCGATCAGGTTGAGGGTCAGAGTTCAGGAGAATGTCTTCTTGATTCCTGTTCCACACAGGTCTGATGCTTCTTTAGTATGTGTCAGATAGTGTTTAGTGGTTATGAGTGTGTGTGATTGTGATGTTGTGTTGTGCAGTGAGGCAGACTCTTGTACGGTGGCGTGGTTGTGTGATCAGGCCGCTCAGCGTTACTATCAGACGTGTGGATTACTGCCTCGTCTGTCTCTGCAGAAAGAGGGCGCTCTGCTCCTACCCACAGATCCACTGCTGGCTGTGCTGCACACCAATGAAGAGGTCAGATGTGTATTTTTTTTTTAGGTTTTAGCAAGGGGGGAAAAAAAAAGAATAGATATTTTTCAGGGTTTTTTTTCAGTCGGGTGGTAAGACCAAAATTATAAATGTATAGTCTAGTAATAAAAAAAGAAAAAAGTTAAAATATTTTCTAATGTGATGGACACAACCAATAAGAAATATTTGTAAGATGATTAAAGGAATAGCCCTTTAATGATTAAGGGTTAGCACATATCTTTTGAAGCAGATTGATGGGTTTTTGTAACAAAAACATATTTTTTTTAAACTATAATTCATATTACTGACTTCTGGCAACGTCTGCATGCACGTTTACAATAGAGTGGAGTCCTGGCTTCTTGGCTGACCTCTGACTCGACGTATGACATAATCCACAAAAAAATTACTTCTCTTTTGGTTTTTCTCTATAACTTTAAATAATTAGAAACTTAGCTGACACAAACCAAAAGGCAGTATAAGTCATAATACTAACAAAATTGCATGATCGTATTAAAAATAAATGACTTAAAATAGTAATATATTATGAATTCTTCTAGACGCTTTTGAAGTATGTAATTTCTGATTGCTCTGTTTTTTATTTTATATTTTTATTCTGTTATTATTGTTATTTTATTATTGTTCCATGGTATTAGCAAAGTAGCCCAGGCTGCTTTTTATCTTTAAATAAAAGAGTGTGTTAAGCTCCTAAATTAAAAAAAAAAATACAAGTAGTCATCAGTGCTATATTATAAGTCTTCTAAAGCCATACAGTATATTTGTTTGGTGAACTGGTTGAAGGTTTAAGTTGTTTTCCATTGCAAACCTTTCTTTTTAAATTTTTTTTTTATTTTTTATCAATCTCCCTGCAACAGGTTCTTGCTGAGGTGTGTTCATGGGATCTTCCTCCTCTCCCTGAGCGCTACAGGAAAGCCTGTCAGAGTCTAGGAGTGGGTGAGTGACTTTTTTTTTTTTGTGTGTGTGTCTTTCTAGTCTGGGATGTTTATCACAAATCATGCTCGTTTCATATTTGATATTACGTGTGTTTCAGAGGAGAACCGGCGTGTGTCTCGGCTGTGTGAGGTGCAGGACAGCAGCTCCTGTGTGAACGTCTGTGGACTCAGTTTGCCTCCAGCGTCTCTGACTCCTCTCCTCCGAGCGCTCAAACTGCAGGCCAGCCTCACGGAGCTGCGCGTCTCAGCCAACCGTCTGAACAACGACCTCCTTCCAGAACTGATGTCTGCGGCGGCCACTATGCCCAGACTGAGGATTTTAGACATATCAGCCAATCTGATCACAGGAGAGGGCCTCAAAAAAGCATCAGACACGTTTGAAACAAAGAGTCAAGCTGCTTTCCCGGCAAGTGTGCTTTCAATCATCCCATAATATAAGATCTATTAGGGACAGGTTTTAAGAGTTTTTCATATCAGTTATTGGGCATTATTAGATTTGTTTTCTTATTGTATTTTTACATTAAACTTTGTTACCATCTTTAAAACACTAATAATAACTTATAACTTGCATAAATGTAATTTTTAGCTAATTTTAAAATTTCCCATAATCTTTATGTATTTGTTGATTTATATAGCTGGGTTTTTTAACAAGCATATGCTAGTTTTGATCTCCTTAAGTGCACAATCACCCCAGCATGTAAGTCACCCAGAGGTGTGGTAACTGCGATCCATACCTTTTTTGGTTCAGTGGTTTCATGAGGAAAGTGTTAATGGTTAAGTCTCAAACTGATGTGAAATTCACACATCATGTATACTGACAGATCACAGAAAAACTTATTAATCATCATCTTGTGAAAAAGAGTACTGCAGAATATGCTTTGATAGCATGCATTCTATATTTTAATGTCCCCCTTTTCTCTCTGTAGTGTCTAGATGAGTTGAATTTAAGCATGAATCCTCTGGGCGATGGCTGGACGCAGGCATTAGCGAGTCTTCTGTCCGCCTGTCCCCTGCTCTCCACTCTGTCCCTGCAAGCTTGTGGCCTCTCCGCACGCTTCCTGCAGCAGCACCGTCTTCTCTTAGCCAATGCCATGGCCAGTAAGTGCACAGATCCGAAGTGACCTCTGTTTGACAACCAATTTGAAATAGTACTCTTTCTGTGCTGTGTTATTTTATGCTTTTATCGCAGGCACTGGAAATATGCAGTCAGTGTGCCTCTCCCATAATGCACTGGGCTCCACTGGTTTCGAGCTTGTGTTGAAGACGTTACCGATGCACTGTCTCACACACCTTCAGCTCTCTGCAGTGTGTAGAGGTCCTTCTGACCAGCCTGCCATGGAGATCCTCACTAAACTCCTGACACAAGTAAACTTACTTTCCTCTAGTCCAGTTTAGGCTTGTCAAACATATAAATAAAATGTCAGCACATGACTTTCCTTTTTAGTTTAAAGGGATAGTTCACTTAAAAATGAAAATTGTGATGTTTATCTGCTTACCGCCTGGGCATCCAAGATGCAGGTGACTTTGTTTCTTCAGTAGAAAACAAACAAAGATTTTTAACTCAAACCATTGCAGTCTGTTAGTCATATAATTGAAATCAATGGGTACCAAACGTTCCAAAGCTCTGAGAGTCCAAAGAACGTACACGGATGAAAACCAAATTAAACCTTACGGCTTGTAGAGATACACTGAGGTGTTAAGACTCAAAACGATTGGCCTGTGCAAAAAACTGAACAGTATTTATTTATTTTTTACCTCTTATATACCACAATCTCAGACCGTCCTCCGCTCATTCACAACACCCGGCATGTGTCGCATCAACATGCTCTGGCAGCCCATAGAAACCCATAGAAGTCACTAATTAGACATCTAGGTGTACATAATTTCTGTACAGTCTAATCTCTAATTGTCACATCATTTGAATTTCACATCATTTTCTTGTGTAATCACTGAATTCTGATATGATGTCAGAAGCACATTTAAAACTAGAATCTTATTTCATTTCATTCACGTGTGTTTCATAAACACATAATCTGTTCTGGATTATGATCTGCCATCAAACTGATACATTTAATTATTCTAGCTGCTGTAAGAAAAGGCTGTAAACGATGCGCCACCTCACATGACAAAGCCAAGTACCCAAAAATTGTATGGACTGCAGCTTTAAGATGTGTAGTATGGGGTTCTAGGCTGTTTATGGGAATTGAGCTTCAGCCCTGATGCAATTTAATCTCTGCTTATGTAAATAATATCGACTGAATGTTTGGATTCCAGAGTGACTGTCCACTCACGCACTTAAACCTGGCTGGAAATGGCCTCACAGACCACAGTGTCCTCTTACTCGCTAGGTGAATCATTCAACTCTTGTCTTACTATATTTAAACAGATGTTTTGGTAAATAAAAAAAAAAAAATTATATATATATATATATATATATATGTAATAGATTTTTTATTTTTAGGTGTCTTCCTGTTTGTCCCTCTCTTGTGTCTTTGGACTTGTCTGCCAATCCTTCAGTAACTTCAGTTGGCCTTCAAAGTCTCCTTAATGCCCTCACGGAGGCACAGCGACCTTTGACCCATCTCAATCTTCAAGGTATTTTCTTTTCCTCCAGTGATGGTCAGGTTTAATCACCTGTTGCATTCTGCCAGTGTTTTGAGTTGTAGGCTGATGAGGGTAAGGTTGAAGGGTCAAACGGTGATGAACTTAAACAAAGATGTTTAAACTCAGTTGGAGTTTGAGGGTACTTTTCCTGTAATAAGTTCATTGGAAATGAGAGAAATTACTAGTAGGATATGATGTAATTCAGTTTTTAACAAGTAACAAGCCTGGCTCCGCCGCCTCCTTCCCGGACCCACGAGAACACCAGTGTGCATGCACGGGGAAGAGACTCCCGAGGAGGGGCGCGCATTGTCCTTTTAACGGCGGCGGTGATGAGGCACCATTAGACTCCGGTGCGCCTCATCATGCGCCGCTGAAGTACGGGGGAGGCGATGATTGGCTTGCGAGGCCAGCTGCCTCGTCACAATATGTTGTGAAAGCATGAATTAGATTTGAAATGACCTTGAAGTGATAAGAATTTTCTGACACTTGTGACAATACAAGCATATTTTCTTGTTATACACTTGCATCTCTCAGGAAAAGCTGTTTGAGGAGCTAATTTGTGCAAAGTTTGAAATGCTAGATATCTAAACAAACTGATAATGATTGCTGCGAATCTTACTGTGTTCTGTAATGTTTGACGTTCCTCACGTTCTTTATTGCAGGCTGTCAGGTGTCTGGACCTCTGGCTGATGTTTGTTTGGACAGTCTATCTGATCACATCCGAGACCTGCGTTTGTGTTCCCAGAGTCTGAATAAACTAGACCAGGATGCACTGCAGCAGAGCTGGAGACGGAGATCGGAACCCATGCATGTGTTTTCTCGCAACTCCAAATGCATGCTGAGCATCTCCGCAACTTCACCATAAACTCTAGTCTAATGGACAAATTCTTGAAAACGTTTGTCTGTAAATACTGTCTAATTGTAGCGTGTGCTGTCATTATGTATTTTTTTTTTTTTGTTTGGACACGTATATTTGTTTCTACTTGTGACTCAGACCCATTTTATTCTATTTAGTCTTTCTGCAAATTGTCTTTATTGCTGATTATTTGCAATATGTAAGAAATTATGAGTTTGAAATGGGCAAGGGATATTAATGTATGTGGTGTGTAGCGTGTGGACCAAGAAACGGACCAATAAATATTAATTCAAGCATCCTCTGTTTGTATCTGTAAGTTTTTGTAAAATAAGAGATGAGCAAAAACATAATCACGTTGATTTCCGTGCATTTATTAATAAAAGAAAAAGAGAGAGTGTACAGTATTCAACAAATGTGCGCAAAAAAACAACAATCTGAAGGATCACACCATTAGCTCTAGTGCAAGTAGCTCAGTTTTTCCAGCGGGGCATCATACACTACCACACTTTAAAGAGTAGGTCGTATTGTATTTTAAAATGTCTAATATTGTGTTGGAACCCCTTACAACAGGCTTAAATGCATCTAGGGTCAATAAATGTAATATGCATTTAAAATTAGAATAATTTTGCTATGATTTCGAAACGGTTCGTTTGAATCAATTCGGACCTTAAAGTCAAAACCCATTTTCTATTTGGTCATTTGGCCAAGTTTTTTTGATTGGTCGCCACAAATAGGCTTTGAATTCCTTCAATAAATTAGCATTACACGTTTCAAAATCAAAACCCGTGCAGGTGTTTTTGTAGCACTGTATTTCTAGGAAACTGGATGTTGGTTTCATTTCAACTCGCATGTAATGTCTATTAAGCGTTACCAGGGAAACCTTATCTCTAAAGCACAAAAATGTAAACTTTCAATAAGTCATCAGTTTTTTTAGATTGTGTTAAACAAGTGTAATTTAATCACAATAAACAAAGTTTATTTCATCCATTTTTTGAATATGACGCCTCTTCTCCCTGAGCCTCATGAGATAGGAAAGTGTCCATGGTATGCTGTACTACAGAATTCGGGCGGAAGCAGTAGGTCATCCGGGTACTTCTCACCTACTGAATTTCAAATACTTTGAATTTGGACATACTACTCGCCTCACATACTGTTTTTCGCGCACTATATAGCAGGGAAGTATGTGATTTCGGACGCAGCAAATATCTTTCTTTATCATAGACCTTTTTCATTGACTTTGTTACAGAATGTTTACATTGAAGGACAGCTAAGTTACATTACAAACTGTAAATAAGATATTTTTCGAAAACCCATTTGATCGCTCTTTAAAAACATATGTCGCATGACCATTTATGTATGTATAACCATAGAAACCAAGGCATATTTATGGGTCAGAGCCCTGAAGAATCTATGGGTACAAAGATCGTATTTCCATATTTTAGATTAATGCAATTAGAGTTATTTAAAACGGCTTCTTCAAATTGGTATAATGGCAGTGAATGGTTGAGATTTTATAGCAAAAAGAAAAAGTGCATCAATCCATAGATTAATCATAAAAAGAGCTCCACACAGCTCAGGGGGTTAATAAAGGTCCTCTGAAGCGAATCTATGCAGTTGTTCAAGAAATATTTAAAACTTAATAAACCAAGATCTATCCAAATTTAAAACTTAATAAACTGCTAGCTGTCATAAATATGGATATGTTTTTACACAAAGCTTCAGAAGGCTTATATTAACCCCCTGGAGCTGTAAGGAGCATTTTGCTTTAAAATCTTGACCATTCTTTGGCACTGTAAAGCTTGGAAAAGCCAGGACATATTTTGTTGTGTCAAATCAATCCAATTAATCAAGTCATATACAACTAAGATGGCTTGAGGGTGAGTAAATCATGCATGGGGTAATTTCTATTTTTCTACTCTAAGTGCGGTGTGAAAATCCCATAAGAAATAAACAAGCGAAAAGCCTTATGCATTTGTTCAAGTAATCAAAGAAAGGATTCTTAAACTTTCAAAGGCCTTTAACAAACACCAACGTGAACACAGATGGTTTTTGCATCATCAGTAGTTGAAAGTTCTTCGATCAGAGTGCCCATGTAGTTGTTCACAAACATCTTACACAGTGACTTTAGGAAGCCGATCTCATCACAGACCATCAACAGCTGCTTTTTAATGTCTTCCTGTAGGAAGGTGACCAGCAGAGTTAACATTAAGGCATTAGCCTCACATGAACTTATTAAAGTGTATGAAAAATTAATGTTACCAACCTTATTTGAGGCATTGGAAATGTGTTTTTTCAGCTTCCCCATGGCCCACTTGCAAGCCCAGCACAATCCAGGGAGTTGCTCTGCTTGTATGTCACCCTAAAAAGACAACAGATACAGCATATTAGAGTCAATAGATATTATATGACAGTTGGGTCACTATCAATGATGTATACCACTTTATATCAACAGTGGACAATAACTTTAAAAGTGCACTAAAATCTTTATTATAACTATTACATTTAATAATTGAAATAAAGTAGAAAATTGAAGTATTACACCCAGCTATGTAAAAAAATTAATAAAAAGCAGTCATATTGTATTCATTATGAGAATGTGATGCAGAAATACATGTTTTAAATGCTGTAAAACAACTTACAGAGTTTTCTTCAAGTTCTTCTCCAATCAATTTGATTTGGTGCATTTCCAAGTGAAGAGCACAAGCTGTAAGGAAAAATGCATGATAAATGCAGGATATACTAATTATTAGTATTAAAGTAATTAAATTATCGGCAATATTCTGCGTGAAGTCAGTTATACAGTGAGATTGATATGTACGGTATGATATAATAGGTACAGCATTTACATCACTAAACTTATGCTGGTCTGATTCAGTCTGTGCTGTGAGGAAAATAAAATATAGACAAATTGTTTCATGAAGACTAACAAGAACTGATTTGTGCTAAGTTTACCTGAGGATATCAGCAGGCTCATCAGGACGATACGCCTCAGCATCTTTTCTGGCAAAAGAGTCTGAACACAATGAGACTGAAAACTCTCGTTTGCGCGTTTGTCTTTGGTGCTGCTCCCTTTTGAAACACTTCTATTTTCAACCAGAAACCACAGAAATTGTAGGTGAGATTTGAAGCATGAACATGTCACTGTGCTGTACTTTCTTGTTTCTACATCTTCCTGGATGTTTGATGCATATTTATTTTTAATAAATTATAGCACTTTGATTACACATACTATTTCTAAATAGTATAAAATTCAGTGTTAGAACTACAGTATGTATATTTGATGATACCATGGTGCCAGATAGTAATACTTAATATAGTAGATAGTAATACCTTGGGACATGTAATGCAATCCATTAACTGCCATCTGTTTAATCAGTTTTTTCAGCTTCCCCATTGCCCACTTGCAAGTCCAGTGCATTCCAGGGTAATTATCTGGAATTAATTTTACCAGTGTACCCAAATATGGGCACCCAAAGGAAATGATTGGGAAATTCCAAAAAAAAATTATGTCCACTAAAAAACAATAAATCTAACACATAAATATAATCAATCAATCACTTTGTTTATATAACACATTTAACAATACAGATTGTCGGAAAGCACTGAACATTGTCAAATAGGAGAACAGAGTGATGGCAATGTATAATGACGAGATTAAACTATTTATTAAATGCCAGAGATGATCTCTGTAATCAAAATGACGATAGTCACTAGAAATTAGGTGCCACCAACTAAGCAAGCCAGAGGCGACGGAGGCAAGGAACCAAAACCCCATCTGTGAGAGAATGGAGAACGCAGCGGACATGGTGGACCATAATGTGATAAGAGCTCGCTCAAGTACCAAGGAGTTAAGCCAATTCAGGGCTTGATAAGTAATTCTCAGTACAATGTTATAGATTTACTATAATATTATAGATAAACTATACAATGAGCCAGTGCAGTGTTGACAGAACCGGCCTAATATACTTTCTGGTTCTAGTAAGGACTCGCTAGGTTACCTAGGTTCCTAACTGATGAAGAAGAGTTGACTGAGCAGCCATCAAGTGTTAGACAGTGTTCTAGATTATTACGTGTGTGTTTTTTAAGTCTGATAATTAACACCTCTGTTTCGTCAGAATTTAACAGTAAGAAGTTACTTGACATCCAATTTTTTTATATCAGCTATGCATTCCGTTAGTTTTTCAATTTGGTGTTTCACCTGGCTGAGAAGAAATATATAGCTGAGTATCATCAGCATAACATTGAAAGCTAACACCATGTCTCCTGATAATATCTCCCAGTGGTAACATGTAAAGTGTAAAAATTAACAGCCCTAGTACTGAGCCTTGAGGTACTTCATATTGCACCTGTGATCGATATGATACGTTCTCATTCAAGTATGATTTGAACCATTTGAACTAAGGCACTTCCTAATGCCAATAGAGTTTCTATTCACGTTGTGGTCAATAGTGTTGAACGCAGCGCTGAGATCCAATAGCACTAATAATGAGATACAACCACGATCAGATGATAGAAGCAGGTCATTCGTAACTGTAATTAGAGCTGTCTCAGTACTATGATACGGTCTAAATCCTGACTGGAAATCCTCACA
>JAUMHI010000061.1:1345868-1360707 GCA_032359435.1 Enteromius unitaeniatus
TGTGGATCTTTATCATTGTAGGATGGTTGTGTACACACACTCCCAACACACATTTCAGTCCAAACTGCTTGAAAAAGAGCATGTACCACCGTATGACCCTGTATGTCGTATTAGGTCGGACTGTCCATATGGTATCAGACTGGCCAAATATGACAGAATAATCAGAGTTGTCATTTGCTGACGCTTTTTGTAACTGGATTGAGTCTCCAGGCAAGAGGCCACTGGGACCAGCTCATTCCAAGTTAATAATAACATAACGGTTCATTTTGTAAGGCCTTTGTACAACTCTGAAGCTATATTTATTATGTTGTATTTCTGTCTATAGATCTTCTTAAATATAACACACAGTACCTTTAAAGTGTATGAAACAGTTACCAACCTTAGATGAGGAATTGGTGATCTCACTTTTCAGCTTCCCCATGGCCCACTTGCAAGCCCAGCACAATCCAGGGAGTTGTTCTGCTTGTATGTCACCCTAAGAAGACAACAGATACAGCATATTAGAGTCAATAGATATTATATGACAGTTGGGTCACTATCAATGATTTATACCACTTTATCCAATATCAGAATAATTAGAAATGCACTAAAACCTTTGTTATTTAAATAAAAATAAAACCTTTGTAACTCTTAGATTTAATAACTAAAAAAATATATGAAATAAAAGTGTTACACCCAACTACGTATAACAGAAATACGTAAATAAAAAGCACTTAAATTGTATTTATCAGGAGAATGGGATGCAGAAATATTAGTTTGAAATGTTGTGAAATGTTTACAACTTTTTTTGTATAAACTTGCTCAAATTGTGCAATTTATGACTAGGGCAGCCTTTAATTATATTGTTGAACATTTAATGGCAGTAGGATCAATGTAGATAAATGGGAATGGCTAAATATATTTTTTAGTAGTAATATTTCATGATGAAAATATTTTTATATTGCTTAAGAAGGTAACACCAGTGACAAAAATGGTAAAAGTGCTTAAAAAAAACTTATTTTTCCCCCTTTTTTTAATTAGCCATAATTTATTCATGAAGTCAAAAGGTCTAATTTTAAATGTTAGAAAAAGAAATACATTTCTAAGACATTTTGCAATGCCGAAAGTTGACGTTTCTGTAGAATGACCCTATTATCAAAGTTTACGCAGGCATAAAAGCTTGGTAAAAAATCATATACATAAATGCAAAAAGAAAAATTCTGTATTCAATATGTTTGAGCAATAATTATACCTGGTTATAATTATATCTGGTGAAAGTAGTTCACTTTGCTAACGTAAATGTAAACACAAAATGGGATAAACAATGTTGCAGACAACTTACAGAGTCTTCTTCAAGTTCTTTTCCAGTAGATTTGAATTTGTGCATTTCCAAGTGACGAGCACAAGCTGTAAGGAACAATGCATGATAAATGCAGGACATACTAAGTACTAAACTATCTGCAATATTCTGCATGAAATCAGTTGAACAGTGAGATTGATATGTACATTTTAAGTACATTCAAGTTGGTTTTCACATGACCAGCCTTTACATCACTTAACTTAAGATGGTCTAATTCAGTCTATGCTGTTTTTCAGTGAGGTAAACAAAAAATAAAATAAAAAACTGTTAGATGAACACAACTAACAACAATTGATTTGTGCTAAGTTTACCTGAGGATATCAGCAGGCTCATCAGGATGATACTCCTCAGCATCTTTTCTGGCAAAAGATTCTGAACACAATGAGACTGAAAACTCTCGTTTGCGCGTTTGTCTTTGGTTTCACTTCTTTTTAAAGCACTTCAAATTTCAAACAGACACCACAGAAATTGTAGGTGAGATTTGAAGCATGAACATGTCACTGTGCTGTACTTTCTTGTTTCTACATCTTCCTGTATGTGTGATGCATATTTATTTTTAATAAATTATAGTACTTCGATTACACATACTATTTCTAAATAGTATAAAATTAAGTGTTAGAACTATGTTTATTGGATGATACCATGGCGTCAGATAGTAGTTTTTTCAGCTTCCTCATGGCCCACTTGCAAGCCCAGCACAATCCAGGGAGTTGTGTCTCACCCTAACAAGACAACAGATACAGAATCAATAGAGTCAATAGCTTACATGCATTATGACAATTAGAATCTAGCTGTAGTTAACCATTGCTAAGCTAATCTGCATCATGCAAACACGCTTTCAGTATATGGCAAAGATCTGACCTCTTCATATGTGTTTCTGCAGTCAATTAATAGCCGAAAACTCATAATGTAAACCACTGGTCTTTAACTCAATTCCTGGAGGACCACAGCTCTGCACATATATTTTGGTACAGGCTCCAAATCACACCTGCCTGGAAGTTTCTAGTGATCCTCAAGACCTTTATAAGCTGGATCGTGTGTGTTTGATTAGGGTTGGAGCGAAATTGTACGGAGCTGTGGCTCTGTTTGTGAATTTTGATGAAAGGTGTAAAATAATCCTTTGGGTAAATGATTTAATTTTGTGTAAGTTATTAAGTTTGCATTTTCTTGTAAAGCTTCTTGTTCTTGTGCTCTGCATTTAACCCATCCAAAGGTTTGGATTTAACCCTCACACACGTTGGTTTTTGTGATTTATGGCGTGATGGTTTTTAAACTGTACAAACTGTATGCGATATTGCCCTACACCTACCCTACACCTAAACCTACCCCTTACAGGAAACTATGTGCATTTTTAGATTTAAAAAAAAAAAACTGTGTTTTTTTAAGCCTTTTGAATTGCGGGGACACTGAAAATGTCCTCATAAATCAACTTCGTATTGTAATACCTATGTCTTTATGCAAATACGTGTCCTCATAAATCACATGCACACACACCCGGAGCAGTGGGCAGCCAATGCTGCGGCGCTCAGGGGTCTCACCACAGGTCCGACTCTCTATCCATTAGGCCACAACTACCTCCTTAATTGGTTATACTGTTACAATCTGGTGAAAGCAGTTTGCAGTCTATATTGTTGTTTTAAAGCTAGGAACACAAAATATAGGCAAATTTATTGACAAAGACAGGTAGCAACTTTATCTGTGCTAATTTTCCCTGAGGATTTCAGCAGGCTGATCAGGATGATACTCCGCACATGTTGTTTGATCACAGGGTTTTGTTGTTGTATATGGTCAATACCAGGTAATATGTTGTAGTATATGTCACTATACTATGAAGCAATACCAGATACTTGTTATACCAGATACTAATTGCTGTACGGACCAGAAAAATACGAAAAATACAGAAAGATTTGAGGTTTGTAAAATATGAAAAAACCTTAGAAAATAGCAGAAAAAACCTTAGAAAAAAGTCATGTCACAATACAGTTTGTTTCACATACTTATTTTCAAGCTTAATGACAAATATGCAAATATGCAGAAAACTGTGGCAAACAAACCACAATAATCACACCATAAGCTCTGCACAGTTCCAGGAAGTTCATCAACCGTCCAGCTAAAGCAAACAAACAGTGAAAAGGCATTTCACACTTGAAGTGCCTGCATTAAAATAAAACTTCTGTTATCATTTACTCATTATATATCTGTTGAACATAGAAGACCTGTTGAATATGGGAAATCAAACACCCCATGTTCTCCATCGACTTGAAAAAAAAATACTATGGAAATCAATGGGGACCATCAGCTTTTTCGTTACACATGTTCTTTAAAATAATTTTGAAGTTTGTGTTCAACAGAAGACTAAAATGAAACAGATTTGGAATAACTCGAGGGTAAAAAATGATGACAGTATTTTTATCTTAGTGTGAACTAACTCAAAATAGGATAAATGTTAACTCACCTCACCTTTTTCAAGTTCGTTTCAAGAAGAAGAGCACAAGCTGTACGTTAAAGTGCATGGCAAATGTGTTAGATACTAAATGTGGGAATTTTCTGCATATCAGTTTAACGGTAAGAATGATATGTATATTTTAGGCACATTAAACCTGGTTTTAGCATGGCCAGCATTGCACATCAATGAACGTAAGCCAGCCCAAATCATTCTATGCTGTTTTTCTTTCAGCTAGTCACTTAAAATATAGAGAAATTTATTGATAAAGATATCTAACAACAGAACTGTGCTCACTTTCCCTGAGGATATCCGCAGGCTGGTCAGTATGATACTCCGCAGCATGTTGTTTGGCAAAAGAGTCAGAATGAACACAAAAAGACTGAAAAGTCTCTGCTTGCTGAGGGTCTTTAGTACCACTCTTTTTTAAAATACCAGTTTTAACTGGAAACCACAGACAAAGAGAGATAGTACAACCCGCAAAAAAGTGAAGATGTACTGTACAGTCACTTCTGGCTTCACACCTTTTGTTGGTATGTGTGATTCTCAGGGTGCTAATATAGGGAAAATGTCAAAGAGTGCATATTTAGTTTCTCTTACATTCTGTATGCGTGACTCAAGGTGCCATTGGTGAAAAACAATCAGAGGATAGGTGAAATTTTCTAGACTAAATCAATAGTTAATGATATTTAGAAACAGAATCAGAATCAGAAAGAGCTTTATTGCCAAGTATGCTTGAACACACAAGGTATTTGTTTTGGTGTCACAGCTACCAGAACACAGAGACAACAACAGCACAACAAAGAATAAAATAATTTAAAAAGATCAAAAAACACAATATAAATTTAAATAAATAAACTGTGGATTGTATGTACATGTGTGCTATGGATTAAATAGAAATAGTATAAAAAACTAAATTATACTAAATTATACTATACATGAAGAATGTATCCTGTAGGGTGATAAAAATAAACATTGGTTATTGCACATGTTTTTATTGCACAGTGGGAGAACTATTAACTGTTCATGAGGTAGATTGCCCGGGGAAAGAAACTGTTCTTGTGTCTGACAGTCCTGGTATTTGGTGCTCTGTATCGCCGACCAGATGGCAACAGTTCAAAAAGGTCAAAGCTTGGATGTGAGAGATTTTCTGAGTTCTTTTTCTCACTCTGGATGTGTACAGTTCATGAAGGGTGGGCAGGGGTTACCAATAACCCTTTCAGTAGATCGAACTGTCCTCTGTAGTCTTCTAAAGTCTGTGGGGGTTCCTCCTGAAGTCCACTATCATCTCCACCGTTTTGAGCGTGTTGAGCTCCAGGTTGTTAAGACTGCACCAGACAGCCAGCTCTTTAACCTCCTGTCTGTGAGCAGACTCATCACCGTCCTGGATGAGGCCGATGAGTGTGGTGTCGTCTGCAAACTTCAGGAGCTTGACAGAGGGGTCTTTAGAGGTGCAGGCGTTGGTGTACAAGGAGAAGAGCAGTGGGGAGAGAACACAACCCTGAAGAGCTCCGGTGCTGGTCATACGGGGGCTGGATGCTGGTGCTGCAGCGCTGATCAAAGTTGGACAAATGATCTTACCAGAATGCATTGTTTTGTAAAGCGGCAGCCAAATTCTTGTGGCGCCGCATGAAGTCGAACACATATAAGGGTTATTTATACACAGGAGAACAACAGGAACGCATGAGATACTATAGAAATTAACAGGAGTGGGTGTGGTTCTGAACTTGTTGACCCCTGCAGCATAAAGCTGCCTTTACTTCATGTCAGAATTCTGAGATGATAACACATGACATTTTGTACCACAGTTTAGCTCCAACCCTAATCAAACACACCTGATCAAGCAAATCAAGGTCTTCAGGATCACTAGAAACTTCCAGGCAGGTGTGATTTGGAGCTGGTTGAAGCTAAACTGTGCAGAGCTGTGGCCCTCCAGGAATTGAGTTTGAGACCACTGATCTAAGTGATCACTGGTGTTTGCAAGAAGCTCTTTTAATAATTATGACCTGTATGGCTCCTCATACTATACTGTATGTTTTTGATGGACCAAAAAGAACCAACACATTAGAATTGTTATCCATAAAATAACAATTTAAAGAAGCAAACATCATTGGGTTTAGTTGTTTCATGTTTTTTAACCAATCAACCTCTCATTGTTAGAGTAACAAAAACCTGACCTTGCAGGTCAAAATGACCCAAAGCATTTTATTTTTTGGTGCAGAAAGGATATAATTTTTTCCCTTTTGGTGATTTTTATTTTATTTACCTCAAATGTTTACTGTGGCCCTATTTATTTGGTTAACATCAAAATACTCTCATTCACAGTGTCTCCTATGCCCCCTTGTGGAAAAAATTACATTAACTAGCATTTTATGGTTAATGCCGCTAGAGGGACATTTGACCCATCTCCATCTTCAAGGCGTTTTCTTTTCCTCGGCTGATTTTAAGGTCTTGTCAGCTCGGGTACATACATTTTTTCGTGTATTTTGCATTTGTATCCTGCCAACTGATAATGATCGCTGTTGCTGTGAATGTGACTTACTGTGTCCTGTAATGTTCCTCTTGTTCCTCATGGCAGGTTGACATAAAATTGTCAATTGTACATACTTGCATGTTTGCTGTCAATATGTGTGTGTGTGTGTGTGTGTGTGTCTCTGTAATTATTTGTATGCATACGTATAATTGTCACTCATACTCATTTTACACTCTTTAGTCTTTCTGAAAATAGTTTTTATTGCTGATTATTTGCAAAATGTAAGAAATTATGATTTTAAAATGGGCATTAGAGTTCAATGTGTATGGTACAGTGCGGATAGACAACGAAAAACAAAATAAGAACTCACTCAAGCATCCTTTGTTTGCAAAAGTATAATGTCACACGACATTAGTTTCACACATTTGTTGTACAAATAAATGCAGAAAAAAGTTGCAAAGCTGAGTGTAGTATTTACACCCCCCCCCACCCCCAACACTACTGCGGCAAACAAAACCACAATAATCACACCCTTAGCTCTAGTGCAGAATTTCACCACCTTTTCCAGCTAAAGCAACCACCCAAGGGTTTTTCACAAGTACTTAAATAGTTAGTTCGGACAATAATTAAAATAGCATGTCATAATTCATTCAAACTGTATGAGTTTCTTTTCTTGTGCTAAACAAAAATATGTGGAACAACTTAACATCATACAGGTGACTAAATGATGACAGTAGGCCTGATAACATTTTTAGGTGAACTATCACTTTAAGCTTGGGTCATTCTAAACCCAGTGTAAATGGAATTTATGTGGGGTTAAAAATGGATTTTCACATGGTTAATACCCTGAGTTAACGTTATTCTTATTATTTGCATATTTGAGGTGTCTGTGTCACTTAGAGCCTTTTTGCCTATTATTCTTAATAAAACGGAAACGCACATGGTCATGTCTATCTATGTGGATCTATTTTAATTTATTGGAGTAAGGTCATGAACAGCGTCAATTGGTTGAAACATGTAGTTTTTTTTATCTCTTACTCCAATGTCATGCGGCATGTAAAAGTAATAATCTGCTTTCTGTCGGTTTATTGAAGTGCTCAGGTGTTGCCTATGTGATAGGCTTTGTTTGTGTGCAATTATAAGTGCATCTAGAAAGAGTAAACGTAAAGAACAAAGTAAAAACAAGCAGATAAAAATGTGTTTTCATCTCGTGCTGCGGAAGTGGTTCAGTCACAAAGTTGCATGAGAGCTTTAAATAATAATTTTTTTCCTGAACGGAACAAAATCACTGATTATTAAAGAATCTGAAATTATATTTGATTATATTTATATTATGTTATGTTATATTTAGTGCTATATTTATTAATTGCGATTAATCACATCCAAAATAAATGTTTTTCTTTACATAATATATTTGTGTATACTGTGTATATTGATTATGTATAAATAAGAAGGTAAGAATGGCAATCCTTTTTTCTTCACTTCACTCCATATTTCACTCATTATTTAACATTTGTCCCTTCAGAAAGCTTTCTACAAGTGTTTTTGTGACTATCCAAAGATGTGGCTAAACACATAACTGTAATATTTACCACACTGTTTCACAATGTAGACGTTTGGCACCTGGGTGAGTTTAACACAGAAAAAGCATTGCTAGTCCTGATTCAGAGCTGAGTTTAATATCCCCGGATAAACCATGAATCTCCTTTAACCGGGTTTTAAAACTCTTAACTCTTAACTTTCTTAAACTTTAACCTGAGTTTAAGGCCAGCGTGGAAAAGCTCTTTAGAAACAAACAAACAAATAAAAACGCATCATGCAATTGATCAAATATGATTCTTTTATACGGCCATTAACTGCATGCCTATTTCTTGCAAACAGTAATGTTAATACAGATGGTTCTGGCATCATCGGTAGTTGAAAGTTCTTCGACCAGAGTGTCTGAGTATTTGTTCACAAAACTCCTACACAGTGACTTTAGGAAGCCGATCTCATCACAGACTATCCCCAGCTTTTTTTTAATGTCTTCCTGTAGAAAGGTGACCAGCAGTTAACATGAAGCCACTAGTCTCACATTAATTTATTAAAGCATTAAAAAAAGTACCAACCGGAGTCGCTCCATTGGAGATCTGTCTTTTCATCTTCTTCATTGCCCACTTGCAAGCCCAGCACAGTCCGGGGAGTTGCTCTGTTTGTAACTCACCCTAATAAGACATACAACAGCATATTGGAGTCAATAGTTTATATACAGTATATCACATATGCAGTAGAATCTATCATTTCAAAGTGACCATGATGACTAGCTGTTTGAAAACCATTGTATAGCTTATCTCCATCTTGAAATTTCATTTTAGTACATGGCACAGATCTGACCTCTAAAGATAGTGATTGATACATTAGCGTGATTATTTAGCTGGCTACAATACTATTTTGGTTGTTTGGCCAATTAAGTAGGTAGATATACATTCTACCACCGTCATGCAAACAGATGATGCCGTCTTGATGATGTGTAAAATAATCATTAAGCTAAGTCAGTTAATTTTGTGTAAATGTTATTTGTTATCATGAAAGTTTACAAAGTGAAGGAAAGCTTGATTTATAAATATGATTGAAAAATAAAAATGTATGCAGTCTTTAAAAGTCAAAGAAATTTCCAAGTATACATTTTGACCACCAGTTAAACATTACTGTACTACTTCACAAGTGATCGCAAAAGGGGATCATGATTAATGAGGTCGAGAACAACTCACAGAGCCTTCTTCAATTTCATTTCCAGTAGACACTTCTTTGGGCATTTCCCAGTGATGAGCACAGACTGAAGAAAAATGCACGTTGAATGTAATACATACTATGTACTAAATTGCATGAGTTTAGTTAAACAGTATATATTTCTTGGCACATTCAAGCTGGGTTTAGACTGAACATCATATTAGTCAGTCCAAAATATATGTAGTTACATTATGTAGACTAATATATGATAAAGATTTGTGCTCATTTACCTGAGGATATCAGCAGGACGATCAGGATGGTACTCTGCAGCATCTTGTATGGCAAAAGAGTCTGAACACAACAAGACTGAAGATCTTTGGTGCCACTTTTTACGAAAAGCTGCTGTTTTCAACGAGAAACCACAGACATTGTGAAGTGAGACCTCAACATGACAAGAAATACACACATACAAACACATTTTTTTCCATCTTCCTGTATTTGTGATGCTAAACAATAGCACTTTGGTTACACATACTATCTAAATAGTTTACGCTACATTTTCAACCGTACTGCATCTGTTTAGTTCAAAGCAGTCTCATAATGGTATGGTCAGAAATTCAAATTGAAACACATATATTTGTGATACATATTTTACTTCAAATATTGCAGGATTGTGTGATTTGTAAAAGACTGCCCTAATACCACCCTTCTGGGACTCTAGATTTATGCCAATGCAAGAAGCAACCTAACATAAAGCTTTCTATTGACTATTTTAGATTAATGATAAATCTTTATTACTCACTCTTTTCTTTTTGTCTTGACTTTCAGGAAGATAGTGCTTCTTTAATTTGGGTTGTGCAGTGTGTAGTGGTTTTCACAACCTAACACGTTGAGCTGTTCGGAAAAGAGTTGAAAACTGCTTCCTTATTTCTAATTCTTAATCTGTCATCTTTTTAAAAAAAGCTTAATGAATTGATAGATGTGACATTGTGACATGCCAATTTAGAAATTTCTTTTGAGTCAGTGGTTAAAAGAGCAAACCATGTTTTCAATTACTCTTTCTCAAAAAGAGACAGTTTGCTACCCGCTATCATGATGAAACCAATGTTTTTCTCAAAGACATGTAGGACATAATTATTAGCACCCCAAGAAATTCTCATAGTAATTATATACCCATTCATATTCACAATTGTGAGCACTCCACCATGATTTATTTACATGAAATAATCCAGCCATGACTTCCTGTTTCACAGAAATATAAATTGAAGGTAAAACAAAGAGCAACTTCTCTTAATCACTCATCACAATGGGGAAATCCCAATAATGTTTTTTTGATGAATTATTTTTTTTTGATGTGCAGCAAGAGATCATTAAGCATCACAAATAAATGAAGTACAGTAGCATGCAGAAAAGAGCTAGAAAGGTGTCATTCCCACCATCAGGGCAGTATTTCCAGTTCACATAAAATGTTAAGAAACTGCATTGAAGAGGATGTGTCTGTATCGTCCTAATGCGTGGTGAGAAGGAGAGTTTGAGTGGATAAAGACTCTCCAAGTACCACAGCTCTCAAAGTACCACAAGTACTCAAAATAGTTGAGTCTCAGGAACAAAAAGCTTTAAAAAAATTGTCCTACATCACCTAGATAGCAAGCGCATGTGGGCAACTTAAGGCAATAATACAGCACTGCTAGCCTTCTTATGGCTTGGACAAAATGGATGTAAGCCTGAAATGGCCCATATGTAAAACAGCAAAAATGGCCCAAAGTTATCAAATCTATATATATATACAGTATCTCACAAAAGGGAGAGTACACCCCTCACATTTTTGTAAATATTTTATTATATATTTTCAAGGGACAACGCTAAAGATATGAAACTCTGATAGAATCTAAAGTAATCAGTGTTCAGCTTGTATAATGTTGTAAAGCTGATGTCCCCTCAAAATAACTCAACACACAGCCATAAATGTCTGAACTGCTGGCAACAAAAGTAAGTACACCCCTAAATGAAAATGTATAAACTGTGCTCAGTGTCAATATTTTGTGTGGCCACCATTATTTTCCAGCACTGCCTTAACTATCTTGTGCATGGAGTTCACTAGAGCTTCACAGGTTGCCACGGGAATCCTCTTCCACTCCTCCTTGATCACGTCACGAAGCTGGTGGATGTTAGACACCTTGCACTTCTCCACCTTCCGTTTGTGGATGCCCCACATATGCTTAATAGGGTTTAGGTCTGGAGACATGCTTGGCCAGTCCAGCATCTTTATCCTCAGTTTCTTCAGCAAGGCAGTGGTTGTCTTGGAAGTGTGTTTGGGGTCATTATCATGTTGGAATACTGAATACATGAATACTACATTCATGGTTCCCTCAAGGAACTGTAGTTCCCCAGTGCCGGCACCACTCATGCAGCCCCAAACCATGACACTCCCACCACCATACGTGACTGTAGGGAAGACACATCTGTCTTTGTACTCCTCACCTGGTTGCCGCCACACACGCTTGACACCATCTGAACCAAATAAGTTTAAGGTTCTGAGTGGAACCTGTCCTTTTAAACCGCTGTATGGTCTTAGCCACCGTGTT
The DNA here is from genome assembly GCA_032359435.1 of Enteromius unitaeniatus. Lineage (NCBI taxonomy): Eukaryota > Metazoa > Chordata > Actinopteri > Cypriniformes > Cyprinidae > Enteromius > Enteromius unitaeniatus. The sequence continues at coordinate 1,357,418 of JAUMHI010000061.1, forward strand.
GCAGCTCAGTTTCAGGGTGTTAGCAATCTTCTTATAGCCTAGGCCATCTTTGTGTACAGCAAGAATTCTTTCTTTCAGATCCTCAGAGAATTCTTTGCCATGAGGTGCCATGTTAAACGTCTAGTGACCAGTATGAGAGTGTGAGAGCAACAACACCAAATTTAACACACCTGCTCCCCAAGGACACCTGAGACCTTGTAACACTAACGAGTGACATGACGGGAAGGGAACAGGGCTAATTGGGCACAATTTGGGCATTTTCATTTTGGGGTGTACTCACTTTTGTTGCTAGCAGTTCAGACATTAATGGCTGCGTGTTGAGTTATTTTGAGGGGATATCGACTTTACACCAGTATACAAGCTGTACACTGATTACTTAACATTCTATCAGAGTTTCATATCTTTAGCGTTGTCCCTTGAAAAGATATAATAAAATATTTACAAAAATGTGAGGGGTGTGCTCACTTTTGTTAGATACTGTATATATATTAAAAAACCTTGCTTTGTGTAAGCTAACTAAGACTTGTTAGAACCTGCATATCATTGCTCTTTTGTTGATTTTGTTTGCTTCCATTGTCCTCATTTGTAAGTTGCTTTTGGATAAAAGCTTCTGCTAATTGACTAACTGTAAATGAATGATGAATGTGTGTGTGGACTGATCATCTTCACCAGCACGTACTTAGACGTCATATACAGACCACCATATCAGCAGAACGTTTTCACACCTCGGCCACAACAGCCCCGTTTGACAAACAACCTACAGACATGCCCAGATACACAAACCCATCCACACAACTCTAGCTCATTTTATTTACTTTAAAGGCTTTAGCCAATTGTTTTTGAAAAAATTATGAAATCATGGCAGGGAGCAGTCATTATTTCCCATGAATTAGTTTTTTCTTCTCTCTCACACTTAGTCTACAATGAGCTTCTGCTGTCGCAGGGCCACATATTAAAACTAGAATTTAAAAGGATGTAAATATGCTGTGATACTATCAGTCATATCACTGTGAGAAAGACATGGCAAGGAAGGAAATGGCTTGTGTGGTTGTGTTGATCTCAAGATTTTATTTTGTCTAGCCTATTTACATCTTAAGCAATAGTGAATCCTACTGACCAAAACTTATTTTTCTGCAAATATACTTTTATAAAATGCTTCACGTTAAGGGAAATTCTGCCCCCATGTAGCCCACATTGTTACTGAGGGTCTCCAGAAACCAGTCACCATGAACATATACAAATAAAAATAATTATTTGGAAAATTGTAACAATGATAATATAGCAAAAATCATTACTACCACCATTGTGAAATCATTAAGATCACTTAATTGTTTTTTGTCAAACTAATGTCTGTAAATAAATAAATATGCATAACAAATCTAATAAAAATGCCAAAAATTAAATAAAATGCCAATATTGCATTATTATTATTATCAACACCATCAATTTGTATTTTGTCCAATTGTGAACAAATAAAGCATGCATCACAATATAATATAAAACATAATATCAATGTTATATTAAAGTGCAATATTATGTTTAGTTAAGCTAAAGATCACAACTAACATATCACAAATAAAGTATCATGAACATCATTGATTCTGTAGATCAATAGTATTTAATGGCATGATATTTTAATGGCATCGATTCAGTAATACTGCTAGAATTGACTTGACTATTTAATGCATCTGTTTAGCACATGAGTGCCCTATATGGAGGATGTATTAGGGGGTGGGGTGCTAAAACTAAATGACTGATGATGAGTGTGAATGCGGGAACCGTTGGTCTTGACATGAACAGACACATTCATGTTAGATGGTCTCATGGCCTCATTAGGTGGTGGCATGCAGGTAAACAGTCCTACTTAAGTTTGCTTCATTTTTCCCCCCTGAAACTCTGTAGTGGTGTGGTGTGGTTGCCTTGTTTCATCTGGTACTTATTCAGTCATACCTGGTATCTGGGGGGAAAAAAAACTCTCAGTACTTAACTTTTTCTAGTTTGGTGCCCAGAGAACAATTAACATCCCGATTATCTTGATGGTTTAAAGATTATCTTATGAGATGAGTCGGAGGCACTTCGATTGCAAATCATAAAAAAATCTACATGTTGAATATTTACAATCTGAAATCCTGATGTGTGGGGGGAACCCCCGAGGACAAACGAGCATATAGCAGCCTTCACATCATGACGTAATTCCAAGATGACAACACGTGACATTCTACTCTATAATCTAAATTATGTGTTTTTTATGACAACAATTTCAACACCAAAGCCCTCACGTGATCCTGAATTCATCCTTACAACTTGTGAACTCAGAGCGTTCTTAGAATTATGACTTGGACCAGTGGCAAAGGTACCATGTGACCGCCATCAGGTTCATTTTGGCACTACTGTGTTCCAGGCAGGTTTTTGAAGGTGAAGGTGGTATTGAAAGTGGAGAGAGCACTGGTTATTCACTAACCCGACCCACAATCCCTGCTGGACCTGGGACTCGAAACTTTGGGTTCTAAGTCCAAGCCCCTACCCATTAGGCCACGACTGCCCCCTGCAGTACATTAAAGTAAAAGCTTCTCTTGCCTTCAGTTATGAGTCATGACTTAAGGGCTCAAAAACCTGCCTAGAACACAGCATAGGATCTGGAGATTATCACATGAAAGTAAACTCTCCAATCAGAAAGCCAGATCACATAAGGCCGAAGCACAATAACAGACGCAGTCATGGTGCAGCACAAATTGAGGAAATGGGGGGATCAGCTCAGTTTATACAACGTGTCCTGTAAAACATATTTATAAGTCTCAAGAGATTTGTCTTAGTGTTTGTGGTGTCTCACATTTTTAAAATCTTAAAAGATTAAAAAAGTCTTTTAGTGTGTACCCAGCCTTAGCATGGTAATTTGGCCCCTGGCATTAGTTTAATAGTAAATAACTAATATAAGTGACTCAAAAAAGAAAATTTAAATCTTAAATATCATGATATAGTAGATAGCAGTAGTAGTATAATAGTATCATTTGACAATATATAGGGGCACATAAAAGCGTGAAACTATATTTTCCTCTCAGCATGGTCATGCAAGTCAAGCTCTGTAAGACGTCATTCACAAATGGCATCATCAAATCAGACGTGGCACTAAGTGGTGTGACAGTACACAACCATACTAGGGACTCTGCCCTAGTTGTCTCGTGGTTAGCCACAAGAACCCTTTATTTCACTGAAACTCAGAGGTGTAAAGAGTACCCGAAAAACATACTTGAGTAAAAGTACAAATTACTTACTGTAAAAATGACTCCATT
>JAUMHI010000061.1:1374749-1388344 GCA_032359435.1 Enteromius unitaeniatus
CAGGTGATTTGGAGCGAGTTACAGGTGATTGCGTCTTCTGTGAGTGCTGATCCAGGGACAGGTGAGTGTGACGATGTAACAGAATGTAACATTCTATCAGTTATTACGTTTTCTTATTAGGTTACTTATTACTACATATTTCTTAATTATGGTATTTAACTGTAAATTTAACATAAAACAAAAAATATTGTTACCATATTTTTCATGGTTTTATTCTCACAACGAAAGCTGCCTTTTTTTAGCCTAAATTTTTACGGATTTTTTTTATAGTGTAGCCTAACTTCCACATTGCGAAATAAGGTAGATACCACAGCACATATTATAATTTAGCTAAACATACCCTTACTGTATTACATTACAAATTATACATGCTAATTCTTAAAAATCTATGCAGTCAAATGAAATATAGCTATATGGAGCTATAAGGAAAAAAACTAAACAAATTACGTCTTTTTGACTTTATTAGTTTTTAAAACACGTTTGTCTCTGAAAATCCACTTACAACCTTTCACAGCTCATTCACACCAGCTTGCATTAGTCCATAAAATAGCAGAACCCTTCTTTATCTCAGAACAGAGTGTTATAGATTAAAATAGGTGTGATAAATGTTACAAGAAAAAATAAATCCTATATTAAAGCAGGAAATAAATATGCTTTGAACATTACTGAAAATATAAGAACATGGCATACAGAAAACATGCCTTTTAGTCTTGGCAGATTTGCTTTTGAATATATATCAAAATAATAATGAAAAAAAAATGCTTTGTTTGAAAAAACAAAAAAGTGCTTCTTTTGGGAAAAAAATGATGATAGTGGTCTACCCGATATATCCAAAACATATCACAACAAATGTATGTTTCTATGCAGAGTCACTATTATATGTACATTTTCAAAGGCAATATTTATGGTTCACATAAACTCCTAAAGAATTGGGACTGTTGCATTTACACCGTTACACACTGAAATCAAACAAATCACTTCTCAGCTTCATTCAAAACACAGCCGCATATGAAAGTCAAACTATTTTAGTACTACTGTGCTGTCTAAAGCCTAAAAGTACAGAATAAGTCAGGCAAGGACAAATTCTAGCTGGAAAAATATTCAGCTGAATCAAAAGAAAGTACAATAACTTCCAGCCGTTGTCAGTTCAGATTCAGGAATCAGTTCAGTGTGCTGGATTTGTTATGTGCTTTCAATCATCTGCCGCTTTCCAAAGCTGTTCCCCCAGTTCTGAAATCCACCATGAACTTCTCAAGGTATCACACATATCTCTGACAAACTTCTCAGTGGGATCTGTGAGATATGAAAGAAAGTCAAAGTCAGACACGTTCATCCACAACAGTCATCATGCTGGAAGTCCTCAGCAGACAGACTCACTGCTATACGATGCTGCTTCAGAAGCTGATGGACTCTCGTCTGATCCATCACAATGGCAATGTCACCCAAAGGTTTGTCCAGATCTTCAGAATATCTCTGGACCAGAGAGAACGGCACTCCGTATCGGCCATGCTGAAAAACAGAAATGCAGAATATTAACTAGATTTAACAGATTTAGAACATTTTCTGAATAAAAAGTGATTTTGCCCATGCATGGGCTACTAAAGAGTATTTCTATTTTCAATCTTTCTTAACCCTTTGGTGAAGTCAACAGGCTAGACAATAAGCATAATTAAAGTATATTTATTCCTTAATATCTCGTATTTTAAGGGAAATTCATGGGACTATATTCACCATTTATTTTATTTAATATATATTTATATTTATATATATATAAAATAAGAATTTTGCATATGTTTAGACACCCAAAAAATTCTATGCCCCCCTCAAAATGCTCTCTTTTTATATTTTATGTAGCCAATGGTGCTATTTAAAAAAAAAAAAAATTATTGTACTATATTGTTTTCAATAATACAATTTATTTAATATTTCATGGTACTTGCCAATATGTAAGATGTGTTTTTAATATAAAATCACAGAAAAAACATTTAGTGCCATTTTAAATTAGCGAAGGTGTTTAATTACGGTAAATTACAGTAAACAGTGTTTAGGTTACAAAATTATTTTTTTTTTCACAGATGATTTATAAACCTATTTACTTTTCATGTTAAGAATTGTTATTTTTAAGACCATTTATCTTTTACCAATCATGTAAAACTTGTTTCAGTCTAAATTCTCAAAAACCACCAACACTTTAACCAAACGACAATATATAGAATCTATGTTTCAAATACATCATTAACTCAGATATAAAAGTAAAAAACCTTGTCAGAATATGGCTCTTCTGTCAGGTCGATGCCATCAGAGCACAACTTCTCCTCCACTAAAATCTCCAGGTAGGGTGTTTTCCCAGAGTGAACTTTCTTTGCAGGTCTGTAAACGAGCGACTTGGAGATCCTGGGAACATCCGGACAGGAGTTTGACTTGGATGTGCTTGTATGAAGCTCCTTTCTCCCGAAGCCAGCCTCAAATCCTTTCAATGACAGCGGTGGAAGAGGTTTCGGAGGAACTGGTGGTTTCAAGTGCTGTGTGTTTGTAAGAAGATCATCTGCAGGCACCTCATCATACTCCACCAATGAAACGCTGGGAGACGCCCGAGCTCCTTTTCCAATCTCTTCAGACTCGTCAGGTGTAAGAAGATCCTCCTGACCCTCACTTGGATCCTCCTCATTACCGTTGGACTCCATTTCTGAGCTGCAGGGCTGCTTTCTCTCAGGACTCCGCAGATGAAGCTCCTCTACTGAGAAGTAATGTTTCCTGAGCCCAGTTTGAGTAGACGGCTGATCCAGCGCACCACAACTGCGACTCAGGAATCTTCCTCTGAGCATGCCGTGGTTTCTCCTCAGATGAAGACTCTCGATGGAGTCGATCTGTAGCGGAAGCGGACCGTCCCGCCGGGTTTGTGGGGTTAACCTGCTGGGATGGCACAGGGGTGGGATGGGAAACTCAGGGGAGGAGAGATGGCTGGACTCAAAGCCTGATGAGGACCTGCTTAAATGAGACGTCTTTTTGCCTTTGCCTACAAGAAGATTCATGTAAAGAAGATGTGATTTAACATTTTTCCAGCAACTCACAGGAAAAGTATTATAAGACCTTGTTTTAAGAGTTATACAAGCTTGGAACGAAACAACAGGAAATATTTATATTTTAAACTATACACTACCATTCAAAAGTTTGGTGTATTTGTTTTGAAAAAGACACATTTATGTTTATTATGTTATAATAAATTGTGTGTGTGCATATACAGTATTAATAAATAATATTTTTTTTCTATTTATTTTCATAATATAGTAATTTGACTATATATATATATATATATATATGGTTAAAAAAAATAACTAAAATACAGCTCAACACAATAAAACATGATAACATAATAAAAAAATATTTTTTTTTAAAATAACAAAGTAGTTATCTGTTTTCTGTATCCAAATAAACTCTTCATCATGGGTTTCAGCACAGATGCTTCAACATTAATAATCAGAAATATTTGTTGAGCAGCAAATCAGCATATTAGAATGATTTCTGAAGAATCACGACACTGAAGACTGGAGTAACGATGCTGAATATTCAGCTTTTCGTCACAGGAATACATTTGAACATATATTCAAATAATAATATTTCACAACACTTTTTTTACTCATTTTACTGTATTATCTAATAAATGCAGGCTTAAATTAATGCAAATAGCTGAAAACAGCTGTGCTGCTTAGTATTTGTTTTTTGGGAGGGGTTCTATAATGAACAGAGCATTCAAAAGAACAGCACTTATTTGAAACAGAAATCTTTAGTAACATTATAAATGTCTACTTTTTTCTATCTGACCCAAAACATTGGAACTGTAGTGTATTTACTCGACACAGATCATAGATTTGTAGAAAGCTCTGCATGCAAAGAGAAACTGGCATGTTATGCAAAGTGATGAAATATATAGTTTACGAGAGAGCAGAAGGTTCTGGATGGAAATGGACAGGAGCAGACAGGAATAAGCAGGCGGTTCAGATGAGTAGATCACAGAGTGTTTTATTCCACATCTTCTGTAATGACAATGACTGCTCAGTGACACAAACAGAGCTCAACTGCCGTCAGAGAGTTTTGCTCGGATCACGGACTCTGTAGGGTTTTTAAGCCACAGTTGCAAAGAACATGTAAGACATTTTGGATGAATCTCACAAAACCTGTCAAGAACATTTCCAGGTCAAGAAACATTTTTAGGACTGGTATGAACTTCTTACATTGTGAGACGTCAGGAATTAAACACAGTCCCCGTTCAAAATAAAAAAATCTCTAAATTACTGTAATGCAAAAAAATTATTGTAGAATTCATTCATTTCAATACAAGAAATGAATAACATTAAAGAGTAAATAATATGAACAAAACATTAGCATTCGTAATATTTTTAACGTACAAATATTATTCAAATCAGTATTATTAATAAATTTCAGAGTCATATAATATCCCAAAATCAGAAGTTATATTTTGCATTAATTACTGTCAGCATTAATTTTTTAATTTTTTTTTTAATGTAAAATATTATTAAAAGATAAAAGCATTATGGTATCTCAAATGCTGCTTTTAGTATTACAGTAATGACAAGCAGCATTTAAAATAACAGGAATTACACAAAAACTAATAATTAAAACATCTGGATGCATTACTGTTATTAGAGTTTGCATTAACATGTATTCATTTATCATTTACATGTATATTTACAGTTAAATTTGAGGGGAAAATGTGTTTAACAGATAGAAAAAAGAATGAACTTTGATGTTTTGGGGTGAAATGCGTCCTGGACATGTTTTTCATGAGATTCAATCTTTTAATTCAGACTCTATGGAGCCCTGATTGTATATTTTATCTTTACCTGTGGAGCAAAATGATCGTTTTGTTTTGTACTGTAAACATATCTACTTTAGTCTCATACTGTATGTTTGCATATCACAAATGATTTTTAGGCACATCTAAGGATATTGTGCAACATTATATGGTTTTTACTAGAAAAATATACACTCACAAACAGCAAGGTCTCGCAAGCACAAGCAAAGAAAAATAATGACACGGTCAACTCTTCACATTCACATGAGCATGTTAGGACTCGTCTAAACCAAAGCAAATGAACATTTACGTGATCAGATTTCAAGCTGTAACAGTGAATACTATTGATTCAGGACCGAACGGTCCTCACTCTTTTGGTTCAACACAAATTCAGCAAGCGCAAAAAAACAAAAAAACGGCGGTTCTCGAATGGAAATGGACTGAAGTGAAATCTCAACGCAAAGTCACATGACGAGCAACCGATGCCGTGCTGTCGGAAACATGGATGAGATGCTGTGAAAGTCCCAGCGGAGGCAAGTGTGCTCCTCACGGCACAGAGAGAGGAATGAAAGCAGATCTGACTGGATTCATGCAGAGATCACAGACAGGAGGAAGAGGAGGGCCGAAGAGTCACAGACGAGGAAGGCTGTCATTACCGTTCTCCAGGTTCTCGCTGCTCTCGTAGCAGCCCGAGTCCCGAGGGGAGTCCGCTGGAGGCACGCTGCTCTTCTCCTGAGAGTCTCCGGATGATCCTTCACGCTCCGGGTCACTGTTACCTGCACAGCACATGATGAAGCAGCTTAGACCTTGTCTACATCTTTTAGTGACTCATTATTAAAGAGCAGAGAACAGTAATGTATCTGTCAGTATGTGTGTGTGTGGCTCACTGTCACACTCCTGCAGCAGCTCGACGGCGGTGAGCAGCACGGCTCTGTGTTGAGGATCTCTGATGTTCAGCTCGTCCAGATCATCCTCCTCCAACAGTTTAAACGTGTCCAGATCTTCATAACCATTGAACAGGAACGTAGGCATGTGCTCCTGCGGGACAGTCAATCAGGGTTATGATCATTAACTCAAACTAAAACTCAGTTTCGTTGCTGAAATACAATAATAATATATATATATATACTGGAATTAAAAAAGCCATCTCTCAATTATGCTCACATTTGTAAAAATCTGTATCTGTTAATATGATTTTCTGGACCTTTTTTGAATCATAAATAAACACTTGTATTTTTATTACCTTATAGCAATAATAAATTAATAAATACTGTAACATTTTTTACCTACTATTATTTCATGATACGCATTAACTAAGATTAACTACATTAGTTTAAGTGTTACCAAAATTACTATAAAAACTAAAAATAAACATATATACACACATAGTATGTTTTAGTCATTTTTGTTATGTGCTTTCTTCATTATTTCTTTTACATTTTTTATTTCTGTTTTGCTTTATTTTTTTATTATGCATAGTTGTAGTAATTGAATGAGAAATAAAGAAACATGAATAAAAACTAAAGGAACAATAGTATATAACAAAATTACAAACAATTTACTAAAATTAATATGAAAACTATGGAGGGCCAAATTATTTAAAATGAAATAGCTAAATAAATGTTGAAATATTTAAATAAATCATTAAATACATAATGAAATACATAAATAAATGCAGAAATGTATAAATAAATATATATTTATTCATTTCTTTTATTCAATCATTCATTTATTGCTTCATTCATTCATTTATTCATTGTTTATTTACTCATTCATTCATTCTTTTTTATTTATTTAGCTGAAATAAATAAAAAATAAATAAAACAAACGTTAAGAAACCTATACGTCTAATATTATAAACACTACAAACATATACTTCCCTCCTTTCCAAATGAATGAATGAATAAATAAATAAATGAAGAATTAAAAAAAAATACATATGTATGCATTTATTTCTGCATTCAATTATTTAATTATGTATTTAACATTTTTTTTTATACATTTCAACATTTATTTAATTTTCAGTAATTTGGCCCTCCATAGAAAATTATTAATTAATAAACAGTTAAAAAACAATTAATAAAAATAGTATAATACATAAAAGTATATTTCTAATATTAAAATAAGACTCTAGTGAACATGGAATACTATACTAAATATAAAATATTAAATCTAAAATATAAAAAGCGTTACTTTGAGATTGATGCGCTCCAGAAGCTCCTCTACAGAGGTGGGTTTAGGAGGGCGACTTTTCCTCCTCTTCTTCACGCTGCGTTTGGGTTTCTCCTCTTCCTCGTTCAGCACTTCTACGTAGATGAACTTAAACGTTCCCACCTTGTTGTTGAGGAGCCCCATCCACGTGCCCATGGGCGGCTTACTGATGATGTCGATCAGATCTCCTCTCTGCAAGAGCAAACACACGCTACAGACGCAGAGCAACGGAAGCTGAGGGTCAGTTCATTTGTAAGAGCGGCGTCTGACCTTGAGCTTAAGGGAGTCTGTGTCATACGGGCTCGGGATAAAGTCTGTGTGAACCAGCGCTCGGCCACAGAAAGGTCCTCTGTAGGGCAGCTCGTCTTCATCCCCGTCCTCTGATTTCACACTCTCACGGTTACTGGTGGACGAGTCTGTGGTGCTGACCGTCTGACCGCCTGCAAAACAACTCTGCTTTAGAAACTACCCTGAACAACCTATGCTTTGAAGCACCATAGTATATGAATTAGTGCTGTCAAATAATCGCAACTTAATCTCTTAATTTGATGCTTATTATTAATAGTGCGGTTATTAAGTTATTACGCTTTAGGTATTGGGTAGGGATGAGGGATGTAGAGTAAGGAATTAATATGTGCTTATATAAGGTGCAAGTTTTTATTTATATAATATCTGTGGGTTTTGTGTATATTTATTATGTATATATAAATACACACACGTATAAAGTATATTTTTGGAAAATATTTACAAATATTGTATATAAATATATTTCACTTATAAACAAAATATTTTTAAAAAAATATGCGTGTGTATATATATATATATATATATATATATATAATGTATAATTTCTCCAGTCTTCAGTGTCACATGATCCTTCAGAAATCATTCTGATATGCTGATTTATTATCAGTGCTAGTAACTGTTGTGATATATTTATATTTTTGATTTTTTTTTTAAAGTTTCAGGTCAGTTAATTTTGATTCTTTTTTTATTTGAAATGATTTACATGTTTATTCAGCTAGGATGTGTTACATTGATAAGAAAAGATGGTGAAGGCACTGTTAGAAAAGATTAATATTTTTAATAAATGCTGTTCTTTATAACTTTTTTTTTTCATAAAAGAATCATGAAAAAAAGTTTTGAAGTTTCCAAAAATAAATATTTGCAATCACATCTATGTCAACATTGATAATTCTAATAATAAATCAGCATATTAGAATGATGTGACACCTTAGAAATAATTCAGCTTTGCATCACAGAAATGAATTATATTTGAAAGTATATTAAAATAGAAAACTATTATTTTTTTATTTATTAAAAAATTAAAATTATAATTTTTTAGATTTATTTATTATATTTTTATTTTTGGTAAAAATATTTCACAATTTAACTTTTTCCTGTTTTTTTTTAATCAAATAAATGCAGCCTTGATGAACATAAGAAACATCTTTAAAAAAATACAAATCTTACTGTTTCCAAACTTGATTGGTAGTGTGTGTATATATATATATATATACACACACACACACACACATCATTAATATCCACAACCCCTTGAGAACTTTCAGCTTTTTCATTAATTTAATGAAAACATAATATGGCCATTTTTCTAGTGACGTTCATGGTTTTATATATTTCTTATTTGATATGACTTTAATAAAGCTATATTTATTTATTACATTTTGTCTGACATTTTGACAGCTGAACCTTTCACAAGTGTGTCGAAGCAGATAAACTCACTCATGGAGCTCTGTCCGCTGAGAGAACTCCTCAAACTCTCCACTGATCCTCCGGCCTTGAGTTTGGGTTTCTCCAGAGAGTCTGTGTCTGTGTGAGGAGACTGTGGGCTGCTGGGAGCTCGGCTCGGGCTTGACTGAAAGTCACAGACACAACAACACCACACTGAAATCAAGACAACTGCTAACAGAGGGCGCCAAATACCTACAAACGCAGTTGTGGTGAAACATGGTCAAATACATATCACTATTAATTTTGCACATATTGGAGTCTGAGACAGAACAACCAAAAAAGCAAGCTTTGAGCAAGCAACCTGATTTTCACTTTGTAGATAAAAAAACATGAACCGGAAAGAAACCATCACTCACAAAAAACAACTTTGACAAAAAGGCCAGATTTGCTATACTGTCTTTCTAGTGTCTTGCATTATGAATGAATCTTTATCAAACAATCACCTGCTCCGATAGAGAGGAATTATATTTCTTGGATATGCGTTTTCTCATGGTCTCTTTGACTGATTTCACCTTCTTCCCCAGAGAGATGCGGGAAGGTGTAGGAGATCTGGACGCATCTCTCATGCTGATATCACCGTTTTCATTCTGGAGGACAGACGTGACATTAATCTTCTTAAATGATAAGAACGGCATGGAAGAAGTCTGTCATAAATATATCTGAATGCATTTGGAAAAAAATTTATGAATTCATTTGCACTTTTGCAATGTGTCCTTACTGTGGGGTCATAGCTGCTGTTGCTCATGTACACAGATCGGCTCGTGAGATCAAATCCTCCAAAGCTGCAGGTCCTCTGTGACACAAATAACATTTAGTGAAGCAATATATAGATCAAGATATATCTCTACATTCAAATGTTGACACAAGTTACACCTGAACTGAATAATGACTTCAATTCTGTCCATTCCTCACACAAAGCTAGGTTATTAAAGGCATTACCCTGGGAAATGGCAAATAAAACAAAATAAAATAAAATGAGAAATTAAAATGATAAAATAAGAAAAAAAATTACAACCCCCTAAAAAAAAAAACTAATGTCCAAAATAAATATAAAATAAAACGGGGTATAGTATGCCACAGATAAATAAATAAACACACAAAATAAATATAAAATAAAATAAATATAGATGGTATAAGCTTACTACAGATAAAGAAATACACACACACAAAAACACATAAAACAAAATTATAACATTGACATGATGCATAAAGATAAAAAATAAAAATGATTTATAAAATGAAAAAATAAAAAAATAGTAAAAAATATAAAATAAATGTATACAATTAAAAACGTAAAATAAATACAAAATAAGATAAATATATTTTACATTTATTTAATAAAAAAATTAAACAAATAAAAACAAAACAACATAAAATATAAAATAAAACAAGTAATAAAATACATAATAATTTAAATGCATTAAAAACAAAACAAAATAAGAGGACATAATGGTAAACTAAATAAAAAAACTAATATAAAACTAAACAAATATATAGTAAATAATACAATTAAAATAAACATAAAATAAATGACATTGAAAACATCTAATGAAACGCAGTGGCAGCACTCACTCCATGGTAGTTAGAAGGGCTTAGTGCTCGTCTCATCTCCCCATCTGTCACGGAGCGGGACAACCTGGGCTCGACCTCACCGTCTGCTTCAGAGAAGGAGGATTCGCTGCCTGCGCCCAGCCCAGAAACTGCTCCGCCGGGTCCCGTCGAGGGCTCCAGACCCTGACTGCTACTGGACTTACTGAATGCCATGAAGAGCTTGTGGCTGCTGTAGGTGTCTAAGCTGCTGGAGGAGGGAGACGTGGTCAGACTGTCCGTGTCTCTGTCCAGAGACAGCTGTTCCTGAAACACAGAGCTCAGCCCGTCACCCTGGGACACAGCGAGACGTTTGTGCACCCCGGAGTACAGAGACATACCCTCCTCGCCCGACAGGAGCACTTCAGAAGGGTCTGGATAGGAAAATATGAAAACTTGGTTGATCCTATTTGTTTTCTTAATACACATGCCTGGTTTCATTGTAAACAACTCAAATTATACAACGCTTGGCTTATGAAGTATGTCAAACGAAGGTGTTGGTTTACAAAATGCATTCATCTCTTACCTTTTGAGCCATGTTTTTTGGCCTCATCAATTCTAATAAGCTTCTTTCTCACACGTCGAGTTGAATTGACAAGTTTATGAAGTCGACGAAAGGTGATGGACTCTTCCAGTTCATCTTCTGACTGTTCTCTCGACTGTTTGGGATCAGAAGGAGAAAACTGATTAGAATATAGCTTACTACAGAAGACAACACACAGTAAAATAAAATATTAACTAAATAAAATAAATATATAATAAAATAAAAAACAACAAATATTAAAAATATATTAAAGATAATAATAAAAAGTCAAATAAATGACTAAAAATAAAATAAAACTGGTTATGGCATAGCTTACTACTGAAGAAAACACAATAAAATAAAATAAATATATAACGAAAAACAATATAAAAGAGACAAATATAAAATAAATACAAACTAATCATAAACAGTAAAATAGAATAAAAAAAGTAGAAAAAGGAGTAAAAACTAAATAAAATACTAATAAAATAAGATAAATATACAAGAATAAAAATATATAAGAAATAACTGAAAATAAAATAAATAAATTAGGCCAAAGCTTATTACAGATAAACACAAATAAAAATAAAATAATAAAAACCAACATAAAATCTAAAATAAAATCATTAAATAATACTACTAACAAAAACTAAATAACATACACAATAAAATAATAATACATTATGAAACAAGTGAAAATAAAACAGATGAATTCAAATAACAAAAGAAAAAAAGGTTTACCAAAAGGTAAAAGGTCAATGCAGAGACTTAACATGTAATGGAAAGTATTTTGACTCATTATTGACCACAACCTTTCAGTGGTCTTTAGCACATGATAAACCAAAAATCCCCTGTATGCAAACTATAAAAATAGATGACTTGTGAACTGAAAAGAGACTCGTGAACTTTAACATATACAGTAACTGATCCTGAAGCGTTCGTGCTCCAGGCAGGACTGATTCCTCTGATCGTGTGTTAATGAGTAGAGCGACACGAGGTGATCAGACACACGTCTAAACCATAACACATTTAAAGAAACGACAGATACGCGCTGAGTCACATCTAGAGACCAGAATATCACAGAGACGGAGGGAGCAGGCCTTATTTTTCACCTGTATTTCTCAGAATCATCTGTTTTCGCGGCAGACGGCTGTGAGCTCAGAAACCACACGCAGAGGAGACAGACACATCCCCACTATAATTACCCCATCATTTACACTTCATACTTATTATGCAGAATAGCACTTGTCTGACAGCAGGTGCTAAACATGTGCTGCTCTCGCCACACTTCAGACCAATAAAACATCACAGGACCTGAAATAAACCCACTGAAATGTCAAATCCATCCCTGCTAATGTTTGCTATAAACGCCTCTTGTGTGCGAGTCTGTAGAACTGAACTATTTCAGCGGGTGGGATGTTTCGCAACTGGCATCTGTAAAATCCAAGCAGAGAAAGTCCAACTATTGTCATCGATGAAAACACTGTAATAACAAATTTTGCACCCAGACGTCTCAGCATGCTGAATTCCTCACATAAAAGCTTTTATTGAGCAAGGATTCATTAAATTGTTAAAAAATGTCAGTAAATGCAATTATATTGTCACTAAAGTTTTCTGTTTCAAATAAATGCGGTTCTGTTGAACTTCCATATAATAAAAGAACCCAGAAAAATGAAGCAGCACAAAACTGAGAATAATCAGAAATGTTTCTTGAGAAGCTTAAAATGATTTCTGAAGGATCACTAAATTCAGCTTTGCGTCACAGGAATAAATTACATTTTAAAACATATTCAATAACAATTGGTTATTTTATCATATTTATAATATTATTCCTCAATCCTGTATCATTTCTGATCAAATAATGCAGCCTTGGTGAGCATAAGAGACTTGTTTCAAAAACAATTAAAAATCTTATCAACACCAAAGTTTTGAACAGTAGTTTAAATAACATTATAGTATTGCATGTTGAAAAAAGCATGGTATTAACATGCAAGAAACATGTTTTTACCACGCAACCAACACAAAATATGCTAAATTTAACAAAATTAGTGACATTATATGCTGAAATTCTGTTTAAATTCTGTTTCACAAGTTTGTGACCTAAAGAGAAACAGTATATTGTATCTGACAAAGTCTAGACTAGACTAGATTTATTAATAACAAGGCATATTCTGGTTTCTATGCACACTCTAGAGAAGTTAAATCTATTACCTCGTTCTTTCATTGTGTGTCTGTGTAATTTCTTTATTAAATGCTGTAATATAATAAAACACTGCAGAAAATGCAATTTCACTAACCTTAGAAGTAGTGCTGTCAAACGATTAATCTTGATTTATTGTTTACATAATATATATATATATATATATATATATACATACAATAAGTATGTCAATAAGTAATATGGTCAATAAGTATTTGATCACCCTGTGATTTTGCAAGTTCTCTTACTTAGATATCATGGAGGAGTCTACAATTTTCAGCATAGGTGCATTTCCACTGTGAGAGACAGGATCTAAAAAGAGCAATCCGGAAATCACATTGTATGATTTTTTAACAAATTATTTGGGAATTACTGTGTCAAATAAGTATTTCATCACTTGCTTATCAGCCAGATTTCTGACCCTCAAAGACGTGTTATTTTGCTTTTAAATAGTCCAGCTACACTCTGCTCATGATTCTAAATTAGTAGCACCTGTTTGAGGTCGTTAG
>JAUMHI010000061.1:1419107-1447324 GCA_032359435.1 Enteromius unitaeniatus
TACTTTTTACTTATGAATTTTATTTACTTTTATTTATGAATAAAAATGTTAAATTAAATGCAACCACACACAAAAAAAAGATCATTTGAATTTATAAACAAAGATTATTGGTGTATATTTTACAGGAAAATACTAGTGTCTTATATTTTCACAAATAACAGTAAGCTAAACAGTTTGCTAAAATGGTAACATTTTACAATAAAGTGCATTAGTTAACAACATAAGTTAACATGAACTAAGAGTAAACAATACTTCTTCAGCATTTATTAATCTTAGTTCATTTCAGCATACTAATGCATCATTAAAATCCCAAGTTGTGTAATCCCAACTTATTGTAAAATGTTACCACTAAAAAAAACTACAAATCCTTTTATTAAACATATCGTGTGCTTTCTCCAATGCGACAAACGCTCTACCCTCGTCATGACCTCTCTCCTCTTTTAGCAGGGTTGCAATTTCATGTCGCAGGGCTCCAAGGTCATTTGTCCTCTAGAGAGGGATGCAAGCTGTATCAGCAGTGCCTTTAGCGCTGTGTGTGAAATGTCTGAAGTTCACCAGCAACCAGCAGTCCCACCAATCACTGGCTCCAGGGTTTGTTTACGGCCCCGAGGAGGGCTCCTGAAGTGTCAGGACTGTGGCAGGTGCTCTGTTTACTGTATCGCCAATTAACAATTAACAAGCTGAGCTAAATATATAACCTGATAACTGAGTGTCTGAGGAGGGTGACATGCCAGCCTGAAATAACCAGGGCCAAACATACTCCAAAAAATAAATGTAAAGGCTTGGACGATGTGTTCCAGTAAGACAAAGCTGAAGGGGTCGATGCAGTTACCGTCATATTTCACACACACATATACATATATATATGATAAAAAGTTTAAAAAAAGAAAAAAAGTTAACACTAAAAAGTTCAGTTAAAAAAAACCCAGCAGACCACTGCTGTTTACTCGGGAATACTCACAGTCTATAAATGATGGATGCGGATGGAGGGCTCCATTACTGTCCCTTAAACAGAGAACAGAAGCTTTTCTTTAAGAGCCGGAGATGAGCAGCACCAGTCAGTCGCTCACATGAACACCTCCTGATCACAGTCACAGAGAGATGGAGGTGAGAGATGGAGGTGTAAGAGCGCTGTTAAAAACAGCACTTCTGATACAGTGTTCCAGCATCTCATTCTGAGATATCATGAAACTTGCAGGCATTTCCATTTTCATGCTTTTTCCATTCATCCATTCACTCTTATCTCACCTCAAACCAGTATGGCTGTCTTTATTCTTTGCAACTACTTCAGCCTGATCTCAAGGTGGTTTGGACAAATTGTCACGACCTCACTCTTACGAATTCATAACATTTTTGCTAAATAGTATGGATTTTTACGAGTTGCCAATTCGTATGAATGACCTACACCTAACTCCGACCCTAAACCTACCCAACACTGGGATTTTAGACAAATTGTACAAAATCGTACAAATGCAAATCGTACAAATTATTACGAATTAGCCACCTCGTAAAATATGAACAAATTGCTCATGAGACTGTTGACATCAAAGGCAAATCTGAATGGACAAGGTCAACTCCCAAATATGGAGTATTTCAAATTAACATTAAATAGTTTCAAGTATCAAAATTCTTTAGCAGTAATAAAAAAATCACAGATTTTGAGAAAAGACTAGTCTAGTAAGTCTAGTAATAGGTCACTACATATCAACCTTTTTTATTATATTATATTATGTTGCTGTGACCGATCGAGTATTTTGACCCATTCAAATCTGTTGGAAATGCCTACCAGGATAGTTTGTAATGTGTGTGTTTCTAGTTTTCGTCTGTTTGGGGTTGGGAGGGGCAGTCAACACGTCGTTTGGGCTGCCTTGTTGAGCGTAGCACTGTAAACATTATATTTTACAAATTTATTCTCTTTTTACCACCAAATGTAAAAGTATTAGTCTGAATCGTTCGGTTTGTAATGCCTCGTACTGAATGGTTCAATAAGAATACACGTATCATTACACCCCTAATATATATATATTAGGGCTGTCAAAAATAACGCGTTAACGGTGTTAATTATTTTTTGTCGTTAATTACATAATTTTTTTAACGCATTTCACGCGTGCGCAGTGTGACAAATTATTTGTCAGGAAAGTGGGGCAACAATTACCTCGGTAACTGCACTTTGCATCAGTGACACGTGGAAACTGAAGTTTACGCTGAATTACGCTGAAACTTTACGCTGACTGTATTAAAAATAATTTTTTTGATCATCATTTTGTGGAGGCTTGTTTATTTTAAGTCTATTTTTGCTGTGCCCTTATGCTGAATTAAAGTGACAGTGAGATATTCTTGATCTAAATTCAGATGTAGTTGCAAATAGTGATTAATCCTGATTAATGCACTGAAAATCCTGATTACAAATTTTTATCATTTGACAGCCTTAATATATATATATATATATATATGCATACACCGCACAGAATCTATCAGCACAAACATGCACTATATACTCAGAAAGCATAACAGCCTTCAGCTAGTCTTAGAGGAGGTGAGGAAGTGGAGTAGAAAACTGAATCATGAACAATCATGATCTAATGTTCACCGCGTCTTCTCATCATCTTCACAGGCCATCATGATTGCGCTGCGCTGCAGAAGCAGAAGAAGAAGAAAAAGAAGAGATCTGGCATCCTGCAGACATCAGCTGCTTTTCATTTCAGGGCCTCATGGGTAATTTTAGCATGGGCGCACTGGACTCGCCTGATGTATGTTTGTTTTCGATCTCTCTCTCTCAGGCTGTAATTGGTTACAAACAAACGAGGACGGAGCGCAGCAGGAGGCTGGATTAGACCGAGGGTTTTGCTCTCACACTCATAAGGGCAAATTGGAGAGATCGGAGACCTGTAAGACCTCTGTGCATCCACAGAGTCCTTCCAGACTAAAGAAGTGTGACTAAACTCAAAACAAACCAATTATCTCAGCGGGAGCTGAATACTGAGACTGGATTAGAGGATCTTTGAGTAACAAAAACAAACTGTTCAGATGAGTCCTACCATCTACTGTATTATTACATGAATGTCCAGGTTAGACACTATGTTTTGAAGTCGTTTCATCCTAATTACCTACAAAAATGTGTCAGAACACCTACAGAAAAGGAAACAGTAAAAGGATAAGTCAAGAGCATGTAAAAAAGCTAATGACTAGGGATTTCTCAGCATGTTTGCTGATGAACAACATAGTAGTCAATTAGTGAGGTCGCAAAAAAACATGTTTTTTTTCTTTTAGCTCTGTCAGTATGCTACAAACCTGTCTTGCATCTTTTTTTCTTTTTTTTTTTATTGTAGCATAATGGAAATGATTACAGACACATTATTGGATATAAGAGTACCAAACTGAAAAATAACCAAACAAAAACAAGAAAAAAAACAAAAAAGCAACATGTATTTATTATTATTAAATACAAAGAAAATACTTATATTTACACGTCACACTGGCTATAATATATATATATATATATATATATATATATAATATAAACGGCTGTAGACAAAGCAGCTCTGAGCTTACAAACGCTGCCTTATATGCAGAAAGAAATGAGATTTTTTACAAAATGCCACAGGAGTTACCAAAAAAGGCCTTGTCAGACATGCAAATATATTCACATTAAACTTGAAGATATTATAATGTCGTGCAGCTGATTCATCACACTGAACAAATGAACTGTATTCAGATGAGGAGGGAGAGAACATCATGAATATTCATCTGGTGAAAATGGGCCAGAAATATAATGATGCCAGCAGATGTACAAACACTCCTCAAATCAAAACGTAATATATATACACACGTCTCGTTCAACACACAGGACCCAAAATACTAAATATTAGACGCTTTAACTGCCTCATGCATTTTTTTTTATTTGTCTTCCAAGAAACTGGATGCATATAAAACAGTACTCTACAGACTGGTAAATGTACTTATAGTCATCTTTTAATTTGGAGTCTATATGGTACTTAGTCAAGGACCACACACCATTAAAAAAAACCCTTTTCAGATCTATTGTTCAGAAACAGCACTGATCCTAGCAAAATTGAAATGAAAATGACAGATACATTTTACTGTAATTCAAAATCTGTGGACTAAAGGACTAATCTAGATTTCCTGCATGGATGAGCGGACAGATCTCCAATAAACAATCAATGTCATTATCTGCATGCTGAAAACCAGGCCAGGCTCGCCGGAGGAGGGGACAACAGTATTTTTACATGTTTAAAATATTATTTACATTTAATTTAAATAATAAAAAACTCGCAAATGTGCATTTTTAACAAATCATGCAATATGCAGTATGCAAATCTTCATTTCACAAAACATCACTAAAACTACTATGATAATATTTGACGTTCAATAAGTGATTCAGTTACAGCTGTGACTGATTCAGTTTAGATTCTTCAGACTGAGATACTTTGTTTTTATGAGTCATAACAGAATATCATAGAAAAAACTAAAAAACTAAACCACTTTCATCTTATCATTGAGATACTATTATTAGTTTTAATTTTAAATTTAGATTTTTTTTATTTTATTAATTTGCATATTATTTATATTCAATTTATGTTTAAATACATACAATTTATTTATATCTTATTTTATATTTTAAATGTGTGTAGTGTCTATTCATTTTTATTTCAGTTTCAGTCGTTTTCAGTTATTTTACAAAATCACATTTCATTAATAAAACAATGAGAATTTTTTTTTTGCTTAAGTTTAGATTCATTTTATTTCAAGTAACAAAAGCGTTTCTTTTTTAAGGTTTAAATTTTTATAAATAATAACTCATCAAAACTTCAAAACATCAACAAAAAAAAAAATGAATTGAAATGCCTTGTACAACTTATTTGATTATACTTATAAATGTAAGACTGAACTTAAGATTTTAAGTTTAATTAAATACAGTTTCTACAATATTATTTGACTTTGTAACCCTAGCAACTGCATAGCATAACCCTGGCAACCACTCACAAAAAATTCTGACTTGTGATTCTATTCTTGTTCAAAGTCGAATAGTTTGTAAATCCGTGCTGTATTACTGAATCTTCACAAGCCTGACACAGCGCTAGAGGAAGGTCAGCTGACCGCGAGCCTAAATTAACTCTCACAGGTGAGTCACTTCTCCGCCGGCATCTCCGTTTGGCCTGATTCAGTCTCATTATGCCATATGCGCTGCTGAAAGAACTCACTCATCTATTCTCATTAGTCTCTGCGCCGGCGGACAGGTCACTGCGCAACCCAAAGGTGCAAAGGTGAGCTGCGGGCATGCTGGGTAAACGCAGCTGTCACTGTTTGCATGTGTGCTCCTGGCCCCAGCGGCCGCCATCAAGCCCGAAAGCACACCAGCACCCGTTTGTGACTGAGCAAATGACTTCCCATGATGTATCAGGCCAAAAATCCAAAAATATATACGAAAAAAGTTGCTGTTATTGTCAGAGAGCTGTTAACACAGATATGCAATGACTGAAATAATCCTTGTGCTGTAACCTGAAATTATTCTTTAAAACAATAAGTAAAAAATGTGATGTTGACCACAACAGCAGATTCATTAGAGACGCTTTTAACGGTAGATCTGTCATCTCTACAATCTACAAGAGCAGACTCAGTCACATTACGTTTGTTTTAAAGGGATAATTCACCCAAAAAAGACATCATTAACTCAAACCCATGTGACTTTCCATCAACCCTGAAGCACAAGACAGGATGTTCTGAGGAATGTCCAGGCTGCTCTTTTGCACTGCAAGGTCCAAAAAAAAGAATTTACAAAAGGCATCATGAAATGGGTTGTGAGCTATATTCCACAGTGTTGTTATTGTTAACTAAAACTAAAGCTATCGAAAATAATTATCATAAAATAAAATATTTTATCATTTATGCATTTTATTATTTTAGAAATAAAATATCATATTTGATAAAATAAAATAAAGATAATAAACTGTACTTTGAAAAAAATTGGAAATGTTGCTTTGGGAACTAACTAAAACAAAAACAAAAAGTTAAAAATATAACATTTCTAAAACTTTACTAATATTAGGCTGAAATAAAACTTAGAAATTAGAAAGATTTCAATGGCAACTCTACGAGGAACTGTAATAGTGCTGCTTGAGCAAAAGTCATTAATGAAAATCACGAAGGCAAGTCTATGAAACAGATGATGTGTGAACAGTCTGAATGTCTTTTTACATTTTATTTATCACTTTATCTAATTAAGAAGACAACCCCTCTGTCCACCCACCGCCCAGTGAGATAACTAACGATCGGGCCGCTTTGACGTGACGCTAAGTGACAGATCCGGCCGCAATTTACCGCCCTAATGAGTATTTAATCTGCGCTGGTGTGAGATAACCTCCCCGAGGGCTTCCACTCGTGTTTTTACCGCCGATAAGCTTTCATTTATCACCAATTAATGCAGCTTCCCGCCAGCAGCGTCCCGCGCTCCACCATCAGCATAAGCCCATCTGACAGCTGTCCATCAGCAACCGGCTGACGGAGGAAGAAAAATGAAAGTACGGTCGGCACGGCACAGCATACTACGAATGACAGATGCAAAATCACGCTGATCTCTGAGACAGATGGAAGACGAGACGGTAAGGGTCATGGGATGGGGGAGACGAACAATGTCATACACGTAAATTCAGCCGCTCCCGTGAGGAGAGGCAGCACCACGCTGTCATTTACAACATCAATAATTAAAATAGTTGTAGGTCCCATTAGCAGGGATGTACTTCCATGAATAGTTAATGATCCTTGCAGGCACTTTCAGCACGTGCCCCTGCGAGGTAAAGTACACTCTCGGTGAGACAGAAATAGTGTGCCAACCTGGCAACCTCTCTGAAGCAGGAGTGCTTTTCAACAGAAAGAAAACCTGCCGTCCTGAAACATAGTGACGGTCCTGCTTTGTGCTATTTTTATACATCCTGGTGCTCAGCGTTTAGAAACTGAAACCTTGCACAGGAACACAGAGAACGTCTCATCACAGAGGTATGACACATCTGTGAGTCTCACGAAACTTGTCAGACTTTGTCCCAGTCATTTATCACCTTGAAATATAAAGAAAGAAATGAGAAATTGTATTTTGCACACAGACAATGATGGGTTTTTTTTTGCTTCGTGATGTCATTTTTATAAAAAAATGTTAAATAAAAAATCAGCTGATATTTGGTCATTTAACTAAGTTAACTAGTCTATTTTTTGATTTTACAAATACATTTGAGGAAGACTAATTCGTTTTTTTTTTCTTTGTGCTGATACACACACACACACACACACACAGAGTATGCTATTATAGCACAACAGCACTACAACAGCTATAAAAAATATTACATAAATTATGAAAACACCATCATTTAAAAATTTAAATCTAATAAAATATTATATATATATATATATATATATATATATATTTATTTATTTATTTATTTTTTTTTTTTTGATTAAAATTAATGGTAATACTTTACAAAAACGTATTAACAAACATGAACAAACAATGAAAAATACATTTATTCATTTTTGCTAACATTACCTCATAAAAATTACCTCTAGCTAATGTTAACAAACACAACATGTGAATTTAATAACACATTAGTAAATGCTGTTGTTCTTAATTCATGTTAACTAATGCTGTTAAATAACAAATTGTCGTTAAAATAGGAGTCACTTTTTGTGCAAAGTAGAATTTTGTCATTTTTGATTTCGGAACAAAACAAGACAAAACAAAACAAAACACTTTCTTATTTCTTTATTTGGGGGGGAATAAACAGTCTAAAAATTAGCCGTCTATAGTGGCAAAACAGAACAGAACAAAGCAAGACAGCTTGAACCTCTCTCACGAGTCAAGCACAGGACCCCCGTCAGCAACAAAAACACGCTGTGTTGGATGAAAACCACTTCCTTCACAGACACATTAAGCCCCATGTGAAGTGAATTTCACTTACTGATGGATAAAATGGTCTGTCTGAAAGACAATGCAGACGAGATTCTCCATTAGAGCAGAATTAAGCCTCGCCGAAGCAAGGACAGCGAGATTAGAGAAGCAGACTTCTGCAGGCCTACACAGAGCGGGGGGGAAATTATATCAGCACACAAACATCAGATTAGAACTGTACTGCTTAAGCATTTATGTTAATCACACTAGACCATAAATCTGTGCTGCCCAGACTCCAACCTGCCTCAGATTAACAGAGCGAGAGCATGGCAGCACTCCAGAACATACAGCAATCCAGTTTATCTGAGCAGGTCTGAAACTGATACGACAGATACTTTAGGAGGTGTTTTAAACTCAAGTAAACACGAATGCACAGACAAGGAGGCCGGTTTTGGAATACTTATACCCCTTATTCATAACAAAAAGGAAATAAAATATTGCCATTCGGCCACTTTGAGATTATCATTATTGGTTGTTAAACAAGTTTAGTTTGTCAGCACATAAACATCCGAAACCAAACCAGAACAAAAGCAAACAAGAATGCAATAAAATCAATCTAAAATGACCATTCTATGTTAATAGACAGCATTTGAATCAACATTTTGTAGAGTTTGATTAGACGTAAAGCCTTTGGCATCAGCAACATTCTGAGATGATCAATACAAGTTGTTTATTTTAGGGAATACTATATTATTATTTTTCCAATTTTATACTATTTTTCAAATGTATTTTATAAACCAAAGTGTATTCATATTACTAGTTTCGAGGATGAAGGCAACCTATGTTGGCATCAGTGTAATATAGTGACACAATTTGCATGAAAAAAATTCTAGAACTTAAAGGAACAGTATGTAAAAAATGCATTGTAATTAGGGTTGGGTCGATAGACGATATCTTCTCTCACCTGCTCGCGCGAACACTGTTATTTTTGTCAGTCATGGGGGCGGGGCTTGGTGTTTTAGCTACAACTAAACACCCCCAAACCGCCACCTACGACGACGATATCATCGTCCATCGCGATGTTTCACATTAGACGTCGTACGATGCCAAATTGGTCAACATCGCCCAACCCTAATTGTAATAATCAATAAAAATGTCTCTGTTATGTTCAACAGGCATTAAGAAAACATGTAAAACATGTTGCAGCCCTCAACTGATGTTTATGTTTATGTCATGTTTTGTTTTGGCCTGAAGCGTCACCCTCCATCTATCTCCCAATCACGAAGTCAGTAGTGTTTCGTCATCCAGGTTGCCTGATCTGCATTAACGTGATGCGGCTGAAGCAGCTACTAAAAAAATGTCTAACATTTCGAGTACGAAACCTAAAAGACCTCGCAATGAATCCGAAATACGGCGTGACACAGTGAGAAATAAGATAAGAGTTTGCATTGGAGAAGCCTTTGAACGATGGAAATGGATAAAGGCTGCTTATCTGGCAACCTCTAGTCAACGGGAGGGGGAGGTGAGACACCGCTCAACAGTATTTAGAAAGTGATTGCAGTACCAGTTTTGTCCATTTCTTACATACGGTTCCTTTAACTTTTACACCAACAAAATAAACTGCAACTTGGGAAGATTTCCTAACCGAGCACGGTTACAGTCGTAGTATAGACTGCATCTCTAAAGATTTAGGTCTTTCTTGTAAATCTGTCCATACTCCTCCTCCTCGCATGGATTAGAAAGATTAGGACATCTCACAAGAATGAATTCCATATCATTGTCTCACGTGTCTGAACAGCTGTCGCAGGCCATGAAAACACAACCTTATCCTCCTTTGTCTTTAAATACTGATTATTATATTTCTTCTAAGATATCATCCAAGTCCAGTTTAATTTTCATCCGATGTCATAATAAGTATGTCTTTTAAACCAGAATTCTGGAGTCAAATGTGAGTTAAATCACAGATGCTTTCACAATATAGAGATAATAATTAATATTTTTAGTCAGAGCGTGATACAGTGAATATATGGGTCACTTCTGATGATTTGTGTTATTAAATGTGTTTTTCCAGGTGCACAGGTCTGGTGTCAAATATATTAGCTGGTCTGCCTGCTGTCTTGATTGTCTGGGATTATCCTGGGACGACCGACTGACCTGCACAAATCCTTTCCTCACTTCAATACAGAGACTGAACTCTACCTGTCATCCACACAGAATTTATGAACTTACCTAAAAATGCACTGTACCTGATCAAACTGTCAGCTTAAAAACACAAAAATACTGACAGGAAAGACCTACTTAAAATGTTCAAATACACCCTACTTGTCCTTTTTATTGCCAATCCCCCAGAAATACGCCATTTTGCAAATGTTGTTTTGTTGACTGATATAATGCCTTTTGATAATGCTTTGACATTTAGAATAATACAAATAACATGGTTTGTCACATAACATCAATCAGATGCGTTTTCTAAGTAGGCATGTTTGAAAAAAATAATGTACAGCATTTTTTTTTCAATATCTGAATTTTTGTCCATGTAAAATAAGTAGGTGATTGATTATTTCAGATACATATAAAGTTCTACTCATATACTGCATGCCAAAATGTTTTTTTTTTTTTAAATAAGTAAAGATTATTAGATTAGAAAATTATAATAGAATAGTATAATTACATAGAAGTGACAACTTTTTATTACAACTGACTACATGAAGTCACATAATATTACCAGTGCTTTCTTAGTAAGTACTTGTAAGTGCACATACTTTAAAATAAAGTGCAACGGAAAAAGGTTTTTAAGTCAATCCTACACTGAATTGTTCAGAGTAAGTTTCTTTCAATCTGTCGCCACAAGCCTAGGAAACTATGGCTAATCTAGTTATTAACTCTCCCTCAATAACACTCACTGAATCGATCTGTTAACTTGCAAACATGAATGTGAATACACATCAGACGGCGCGGGAACCAACTGCGAGCATGACGTCTGAGCCTGAGATTAAAAAAAAAACAGTGATGAGCCAACTCTATTTTGCCACTTATTAAGCAAACAGTCTTCAAGAACTTCCTGAATTCCTGCAGCTGCTTCCACACAGGGATTACAGAGCTCACTGCTCTATTTGCATTTGTTTAGCTCTCAGAAGACTTAAGCTCCCTCCGGCCGCAATCAAAATGCAAATCCAAATTGATATGAAGCGTGACCAATGGGAATTCCATGCGTTACACTGAGGAAAGAGGGACGAGAGGCCATATCTGAACTTCTCCTGATCTGTATTGCATCAACTGTCCATCATAGACTAACTGAAACTTGAATGAGCCCTACAAGCCAGAAACAAGTTTATCCGCTTCCGTCATCAATTTACATTTATTTTTAAGGTCTGGTAAGCACAAGCACAAGTTATCTTCATGTTTTATTCTTCAACATAAAATACATCAGTAATGTATCCATCACTTTATTATAGATGGGGTATTACTGGTGTATTATAGGTGTTTTGCTTACATGTGGGTTGTTCACACAGAACAGGTGAACTCATCTACTCACTAGCATCTTTTATATTTACTAGCTGCAAAAACATCTCAAAAGTTACAACTTGAAGAAATCTGCTGATTGTATTTAGGCTACATATAAGAATCATAATCTTCTCTTGGCCACAGAGCTTTTTTTATTTATTTATTTTTTGGTAAAAACCCCAAAACCAATAGAAAAATCACATTTTGAGTAAGTGCAGAGGTGCATGATATAGTTCTAGACAAAACGTGAGCATGCATTTACTCATCTCAGTTGCACAAAAACACATTTAATATTTTGCAAAATGAATACAGAACTCAGAATATGACGCTCTAATTAAATGTTAAATAACACAAACGTGCTTTTTGTAGTAAATCCCATGTCTTTGCTTCTGGCCTTCAACGATTCAATTCAATTATGCTTTATTAGCACGACTTTATAATTCACCTTTTCTTAAGCATGAGGGGTATTCACTTTTTAATTTTTGGTGTAAAGGTTTTTACTATATATTTGCAACAAATATCTATTTATGACACATAAAAAAATGTATTACTTTCACTCTGTAATATGTAAAAGTTAGAAAAAACATAAATATTGTACATGTACATAAATATTGTGTTACACTGTTCGACAACGTGACATTATTTCAACCAAGTTTTGCCCTATTATTCTCCAAAAACACATTAAAGTAGACACTTTACTTACATTTAATGTGCTACAATAAAACCACCATTTCTTTTGATGCAGACATCTAAAATAAATATTTTTTTTTAAATCATAAATTTTACCCATATATATATATATATTAATTCAGAAGGCATTGTCTTCAACAAAGTTTTCATCATATTGAACATCTAGAGAACATCATAGAAATGAGATACAGTAGGTTTTCTAGGGTTAAGGGCGTTAAAAATATATTAAACTTTAAACTAAGCTGACCCACTTTCCATATGGAGAACTATCCATTTAAAACACCAAGAGCAGGTAGCTTATAGAAGATAACTAAGATAAACAAATGAGGAACTATACAACATTCAGACCTAACAATCTTTCATAACCCTGAACAGGATAAACACGCT
This sequence comes from Enteromius unitaeniatus, assembly GCA_032359435.1. Taxonomy (NCBI): domain Eukaryota; kingdom Metazoa; phylum Chordata; class Actinopteri; order Cypriniformes; family Cyprinidae; genus Enteromius; species Enteromius unitaeniatus. The sequence goes on from JAUMHI010000061.1 coordinate 1,431,586, forward strand.
CCATGCTCATTGTCCTGATTCCATCACTGCAAATATCATAATTTATCTAAATGTTTCTCTTTAATGGTGTGGCCTGGTTCTGTTTCAGCGTTTGTTCTTTATAAGACACAGGCTGCACATCTGTAGCGCTCAGATTCCAATCGTGTGAGTGTCTGAAGTCTCTCGATTTGAGCTGAATAAGAGAGGTCAAAGTGTCAGCCATGTGTACAGAAGTACGGGTGGCCATTTATAATTCAGCAGCTCAAGTTTGGCAAAGAGAGACCGCAGGAGTACGTCAGCGAGGGGGAAGATGACAGAAAATCCCTGTCGTGATGAAAACGCAGATGAGAGGTCACGCGTCGCGCCTGCATCCATCTACATAATTATGTCAGAGGCGCTCGATGACATCCAGAGGATCCGCAGAAGTTTCAACAAATCATTAGAGAGCAATTGGAAAGCATGAAATTAAAGTAGACCAGTGGATGGTTTATGAAGGTAAGGAGTGATTCAAAGGAGATGGAAAATGGTGGTTGCGATGATGCATTAGAGCAGGGCTTCACGAACCCCACATGCATTTGGGAACAGAACGTGCGCTAAGGTTTTGTTTATTTACACACTTGCAAAATGTCCAATGATAAACTTTAACAACGTCGAGGCATTTCACCAGCATTCCGCCAAAATAAAAGCTTGAGGATCTGAAATTGTACATGTTACAAAACGAGCATTTAACACCTTGTAACATTTTGAACCCTCAAGCTTTTATTTTGGAGGAATGCTGGTGAAATGCTGTGAACTTGTTAGAAGTTTATGTGACGTTGGAAATTATGCGAGTGTGTAAATAAACAAGCGCCTAATTTCCAACATCGAATAAACGTCTTGCTTGAGGATTCAAAATGTTGCAAGCTATTAAATGCTTGTTTTGTAACATGTACAATTTTGAATCTTCAATTCTGTTCCCAACTGCATGAAGGATTCGTGAAACTATAATTATCTACAATTAAAACCATGAATAAAATTAAACTATTTAGAAACTAAACTGTAATTATCAAATATTATTTTTTGTTGAATTGTTTAGTAATAGTTACATTCAGTCATGAATTTTTATCATTAGAGTTAAACCTAAAATAATAAAATTAATAATGACAATAATTAGTATTAATTTTTTTTATTTAATTTTTTATTTCACTGTACAATTGTAAATTAATTTACAGGGGTTTAGTCCAAAACAAACATGCAAATGTTTATGAAATAATTACTTAAGTTTGAGAATACCTGCCTAAAAAATGTATTTTTCTTGAACCACATGCAATAGGCCTGATGTTTATTGCTCAGTCCCAGAGAGCATAAATAATTATGGTACAGGTGACCATAAGCTCTTCTAGCTCTGGTTTGATCACTATAATCTTGTGCCACTGAAAAGTCAAAAGACACTGTAACAGCAGGGAAATCTGCATTTAATCTGTATGTTATACATGCACTCATGCATTCTGAACACATACAATCACACTGAATGTGTAGACAGCACTGCATTTAATCCTCAGACATCCTACCACTGCAGCGGGTTCTCTTACTTTAGCTTTGAGTTTTTCACACACAAACACATCTGGATGAAGTTAGAGCAGTTTCTTTTAAGATCCATTTCATGCTATGTGACCTGCATCAGACGCACTTGAGAAACCCGGTGAGTTCGGTGTCTCGCACACAGACGGTGGCGGAAAGAGCAGAACAGCTGCTGTCGATCAGATGCTTAAAATGCCTGAGGATCCATGTATACCGCAGTATATAAACACCTCAATGCCAGTGATAAGTGATAGTAGCAACAAAACATGTCCTGCTATGGTTACTGCTATTATAATGACACACACAACATAAGCTCTTAATTAGAGAAAAGACCAGAGAGGAGTCCAAAGTGTCCTCATTAGCTTCATAATAAATGTTCCTGGTCTTACTGTGCATATTATTCAAATGAGGGGGAAAAAGGTCATCAACCTCAGACTTCTTAATTTTCCATTAACTGAAATTAAACTAAATCCTAACAAACATTTTTAGAAACATTGTTTAACAGCAATAAAAAAATTTTATAAATAAAACTACCTGTGTGTGTGTATGAGTCTGCAAAGAATAATAATAAATAAAAAAAGTACTCAAATTTCTAAAAATGAAAAATAGAAGCTAAATAGAAACAAAAATGGAAATGTGTAAAAATTGGGGGGAAAATAAAATAAATAAATAAATTGTAAAGACACATACATGCTTTATGTATTTATTTATTTATTTATTTTACTAACACACATTTAAAAAAAATGTGTGTGTGTGTATATATATATATATATATATATATAGAGAGAGTAAAAATATATACAGTAAAATTAATTAAGATTCTATAATAGTAATGGTAAAGAATGCAGCGCAACAAATCTCAGACAGAAAACTGCTGCCGTGTTCTATTTACTTTTTGAAAAAAAGGGATATTTGCGTTATTTGTTTTTATTCATTTGTACCGTTTATACTTTTTGTGTAATAATTACTTGCTTTGCAGTTTGTGGCAAAATATTTAGCAGTGTTCACATGTTGTTTATTACTGCATAGAAATTCATTAAAATAGTTTAATTTCAAAAAGTTGATTACAAACTGCACCAACATTTTTGGAATGTTTTTTGTTGAATAAAATACTATTTTTTCCCAACATATTTTATCATTGAGGATTCATTTCATTCAAAAAATCTTGTCTCGTAACGTGGGTTAAGTGTCTCATCACACCCCTAATAATAGTACTGAAACACTACTAAAATAACAGCACACTAATTCCTCTTTCAAAGCAAACACAGAACTAAGATCCTGTAAAGAATCTACTGTATGTATATCGCTGGTGACAAAATTTAGTCCTAGACCGCAAAAAGAGATTCAGGGGAGTGAGTTTGTATTTTTCAGCCATTTTGCACATTTGTCTGAAATGCTTTAAAGCCTCTCAGCGAACATACAGGAAAGTAGAATATATTCTCTAGGGAAAAATACGTCTTAATCCTAAGAGTATGTACTTTATTAGCAACAAACAGTATCTCTAAATAATGTGTAGCAAAATCTGCAGAGTCACTTAAAAAGGCTGGATCGATCTTTAATGTCAAGGGCTGCTTGTGAACAGATTCAGAGAAAGACAATGATATAGATCTAAATCCTGCTTGCAAACATTCAATTGTAATTTACATAAATTTAAATTCACCAGAGACAAAGGTGATTTTAGCACCTGAGGTGAGTCTGACTTCAGTGAAGCAACAAACGCAATACAAATACAACCTCACCATGCAATCAAGACGGAAAGCAGCTATAAGTCTGACCAATTAACCCACCGTCTGACTAATAGCAGCCCTTCTGCAAACCGTCAGACTGCTTGAATTCATTAGCGTTTCATGAGATCTATGGTGTCATGCGGTCTGTGTAGTGAATAGCAGATGAACGTGAGTGTGACCTTTATTTTGTGCTGTGCCTGAAGATGAAAGAAAGAAGAAAGTGGGTCATGTGATCTGCTGTATTTCATGCATGTGCATTTAAAATGACCTCTTGCTTTGTGAACGTGCAATTACTCTCGGCACGTCCTGGAATATCTTGCGTGTGATGCAATAAAGAGGGTTGAGAAAAAGGGTTGGCGCCGGAGCTTACTTACAGAATTGCGTATGTAGTTCATGCAAATACATAAACATTTATGTATATATTTTGTATGCATTTAGACCAGCAGGATGCGCTTAAGCACTAAGCAGATTTAATTTGTAATTTGTGTAATATCACGAGATATGCTATATGATATATACTGGTTTCCCGAATCTCTTCTTACCCTGACAGACTGGAAAACTAAAAACCTCACGTGGGACACATCAGGCATGTTGGAATGAATCGTGACATTGATGGGTGAACATCTGATGAAAACTACGGCTCAACAACACATGAAATCATACAGACGCTCTAAACCACACGGTTACGTCATTTGTGATTGTGTTCAACACAAAACGCTTTATGACAAACTGATAAAATGCACAATTCTTATTTTTTTTTTTGCATGCAGTATTTTTGTTTTCTTTGCAATTACAAAATCTACCAACAACCTTGTTAATGAACAATGGCCATTTTTAGTTTGCATGTATTTTTTGCCAAAATATAAATTTAGGAAACTACAGTTGTTGTTTTTTTTGGTTTTGTTTCAAAATGGAAAGAATAAAAGGCATATCATATATGTAGGAATATGGACAACAAGGAAAAAAATTGCAGGTAATGACTGTCCATCAGTCTGTAAACTGAGATCGGTAATTGAGAATTCCAATGAATTTCAATTCAATTGTGATTTAATTGTAATAGGATGTAGAATAAGTTTCTGAAATTCTAAATTTTGCAGAAATCTAAAAAGACAGACAGAAAGAATAAGAAAGAAAGATAAAGTTACATTAAAGTAAGACAAAACAGCAAGAAGAAAAGATAAAAAGATTAAAGAAATTTAAATGGAAGCAAAATTCACTTTTGTTGTGTGTACACATCCATCCTATATTGACTAAAATCCAGCCAGCATTTCTTTTTTTAATCCTTATTTTAAAGCCCCAGTGTGCAGCGAAAGATAACATGTCTCAGATTAAGTGATTGAAGAGTTTAGTTGTTGGATGTAATACTAAATACGACAGTCGTCATTTATTCCCAATATCTGAGCTGCTGAAGACGCAGAGGATTAGTGTTACTTTAGTTTTTAAGGGAATGTGGTGATCCTGATCCTACATGTTCGTGTGAATCATTCCTGATCCAGCTTTACGTACAGAAAAAGTGAGTATAAGAGTTTTTTTAATGAATCTTTTCAAATCTGCTTTTCTAATATTGTGCTAGACAGCCAGTTTCGCAGCTGTAGTTTAACGTCTGCTCATACCTCCACGGAAAAGAAGGGTGGAGTCAGCAGAGCTCATTAGCATTTAAAGCTACATGGACTTGAACGGCTTGATTAAAACAGCTGACAGGGTAAAGAAGATGTTTTTTTACACGACCATTAAGTCATTTAAACCAAAGTATGTTATAGACTTTTTATTTAGACCCTAAAGAATCATATTAACTTGTGGAAAATGGACAATCGGTGACCTCTTTAAGAAGTAAAGATAAACAAATGGCCCGTTTTAAAGCTCTTCTCTAGGGCACAGTTCTGATGTGCATTTGCAGCCTGTCCCAGAAGTCATGTGCTGTAATCACAGCGAGTGAAAGGCAGTGTCAGTGCTGAAAGACCCATCAGAGCTGCGGTATCAATCAGTGTCTGTCCATTATCAGAGCTCCTCACGAGGTGTGAACATCTCCTCACAGAACAGCACATCATGTGTGAGCCTGAGCCTCTAAAGGATGCAAGGAAAAGGCCAAGCAGTAAAGAGGCTGTAAACAAGAGCATCTGATTGGCTGTTGGAAGAGCTCTCCAGCGAGCTGCACAAGAGCACTTGAGAGTGCAATTACTGCCAGAAAGGCTGTGCAGATTCACAACGGCCCCAAAACACCAAACTATGAGCTGTACACGGGAATGATGGGGCTTAAGAGAATATTAACAGCAGCCAGCAAAAAGTAATGATCACCATTAATCAATAACTACTCCAAGTTATTTAGAAAATATCTTCAATGCATTTTAAAGGTAATCAGAAGTTTTAGAACATAGTGGGAAGAAAAATAAAAAGAAGAATGGTAAAAAGGTAGGAATATTTTTTGCAAAATCAAAAAGGAAGAAGAAAAAAAAGAAAGGTCAAAAAAAAAAACAACCCCAAAAACGAAAGATTAAATATATGAAATCTGAAAAAATAAAAGGTGAAAAGATGGGAAAAAGTAGAACATTTTATTTTAATTTAAAGGCAAAAGTTTATTTATTTATTTAATAGTAAATAATTTTTTTTTATAAATCAAGAATATTTACTAAATGGGAGAAAGATTAAAAAAATACAAATAAAAAATTTAGAAATATATAAAGAAGTTAAATTGAAAAGTTTAGAAGAAAAATCTAAGTTAAAAAGAAATAGGTAGAGATGAAAATGTAAAAAAAACAAAACAAAAAAAAAAACAATAGCAAAAGCAAAAAGAGCCGATAAACAGAAGAATGAGCAACAAACAACCAGCTAGCAATCATTCAGAACACATCGGCAACCAGAGGCAACCTCTTAGCATCATATAGTCACTGAAATCAAATCATTCAAATCATCTGAAACCTTGCATTAAACAGTAGTAAAATAAACTGGAAAACTTAGATGTTTAAGTAGAAAAGATTCATGCACTAAAATTTACTACGTGTGATTTCATGCACCCAAAAGAAGTGTCTTATTTTCCACGCAAGGCACATTTCTAACAGAAAACACATTCACAGTCTGCTTGGAGAGCTGCACACACACAGAAATTTATACCGTCTACTCAGGTTTAGACAGAGCCGCTCAATCTTGAATCTATAACCCGTTTGGTATAAAGTTCATCAGGAGCCGACTGAAGCCGAGTGGAGCTGTTTCTAATAAATACTGGGTGCTAAAATGCGCTGATCGATTCTCCTTGGCTTGAAGCAGGACAGTAATTGGTTTCCAGTCCCAAAATGATAAACATGTGCTGACCCGGTGTATCTCGTCTCATCCAATTGGGCTTTAAACATGCAATGTGCATAATTCAGCATGCATTTCTGTCAGTGTGTAATTTGTTTCAAAATAACGAATAATATTTGTTGATAAATTGCTATGGGGCCTGTTGAAGAGGCACAGCAGTGAACATATAGAGGATGTGAGGATTAATATCCAATATTTACCTAAAACTGTCATGTTGAGAATATTTTGTGATTTTTCGCAGGATATAAATGTCACATCTTGCTTTTCCAGCACTTCTGGAAAACATGTGATAAAAACTGTCCAAACAAACAGTAACATGATCTTTATACCGTTAGTTTTGTGCATTTTTAGGTTTGATATTAAGAAAGACAATGTGAACATCAAGCAATATATAATTTTCTTCTCATTCTTCGTCCAAATGAGCTACATCCTTAATTGAAAAAACTATTTCAAGTAAAAATTCTAAATATAAAATGCTTATATTGCCACAGGAGGTGAACATATGTGTTCAGATGATTTCAGTGACAAAAATTGCTTACTAAGCTTGTCTGTGTAAAATTGTGTCCAATGTTACATCCTTGTATCTTGGCCGTCATAACTTTATCAAAACAAGGTTGGTTTTGGGTTTTATCACTTTAAGATCATACAGAATGCAGGTCCATTTCACATTACAATGCAACTTCTTGTAGAATGTTGCCAGTTCAACCTAAATTCTAACATTTACATTTTTACATTTGACATCTTTAAATCTAAATCTTCATGTAACCCTGATCTTTTTTGTTTATTTAAATAGGTGAGTGAAAACTATTTTATATGATAATCACCCCAAATCTCCTATAGAGGACCTGAAACATTTTGAATCTACTTCGAAACACTGGTTTTAATAAAAATGGTTCTTTTGAAAATCAATCTTTAATATGGTCAAAAGACTAGAAAATGATCAATATGGAATCTTTTAGCAACATCGCCCAGCCCTTAGACCACTCCAAAGGTTTGGAGAACGACACACTCTAAAAAAAACTTCAAATCTCTTGCATTATGCATGATGGTGAGCCATCTGTTAATATTCTAAAATGCATGGTAAAAACAATCCTGCCATCGTTATAACGTAAAAGAAATTAACGTTATTTCCTTTTAGACACGTTTTATAAAGCACCCACGTTCATGAAGGATTAACAGAAACTGTGTCAGCGTGTCAGAAGCTCTCTGACCATAAAGGTCTGTGGGTTACACAGGTGCATTTGCACAGAGACCAGTAACAGTTACTCCATAAAAGCTTCCGATAAACAGTGTTCACACATGCATAAATGATGCACAAGTTGTAGTCACATAGTGCTGCACTGGACTAATGCCTAGTACGGTGACTGCCTTCATCTCTTCATCAGATTTGTTTGGCCTGACGACTAATTCTGCTGATACAGCCTATTTAACATGGAAACAAAAATAGCTTGAGCTGAGAACACAGTTTGAGAACGTGACCAAGGTCATGACTCAAAAAGAGAGAGAGGTGCAATCAGGCCACGTCGAGCTGCCCCAGACGTGACAGCTGCTTTGAGTGCTCTTCAGGAAAAAATACACTTTTTTCCCATTGAAACGTGGCGGAGTGTAATCCGGAGTTGTTCTGCACATTTCTAACCATTACTAATTAAGAGACTGAAAAATCAGCTCTGCAGCAACTGAAAATGATTTCAGAAACAAAACAAACAAACAAACTAATAAAAAAATTCACTGCTTTTAATCACTGAAATGCAATTTAGTTGATGGCCATTTTTAATGTTCATTTAATTTCAGAATTGGCATAGAGAACAGTAGAACAGCAATTGTGATGTAAAGTAGTACAATTAAAAAGAAAAATTGAGTTTTGCCCTAAAAACTTGATAGATAGCATTAAAGGGTTAGTTAAAGGGTTGGAAAATTCTGTTATTAATTACTCACCCTCGTGTCATTCCAAATCCTTAAGACCTTTGCTCATCTTCAGAACACAAATGAAGATATTAAGACGTAAGTCACGGGAGACGAGGAAATTATGTTATTTTAGTTTTATTTGTGCAAAAAATGATCACAAAAGTGTTTTTGTTTTTCGATGTTTTTACTACGTTTCTGGACCTGGGGTCATTTCAGTTGTGTTGCTGTCTATGGAGGGACAGATGGCTCTCTGATTTCATAAAAAAATCTCTTCATTTGTGTTCTGAAGATGAATGAAGGTCTTATAGGTTTGGAACGACACAAGAGTGAGCAATTAAAGGCAAACAAAGGCAAAGATAAAATTATAAGTAAGAAAGTACATTATAGATAGAAAGAACAACAGACTAATGAACAATAGATAGATACTGTAGATAGATAGATAGAGGGATAGACAGAAAGATAGACAAACAGATAGATAGACAGGAACAGATAGACACAGACAGACAGACAGAGACACAATGATAAAAAAAAAACTCTAGATAGCTAAATAGAAGGAACAAACAACTAAATGAGTGAATGACACATTAAATGAGTGAACAACCCAATGAACGACATCAGACAATCAAACAAAAAATAAATCGAACACGCAAAGGAGCAAATGAATAACAAACAATCAATCGATAGATTTAGTAAATCGCTTCATGTCATTCCAATCCAAATTCTGATTGAACTTCATGTGAATCGAGGCCAAATCAATTCAAATTTCACACTCATTAACTGAAAGAAGAGCATGGGTCGCTTCTGAGAGCTTCTCAGTTCCCACAAAACCACTCTTCTCCAGCGTTACAGGTACACAACACAGCTTCCTCTCTTTTGTGCCTTACTAATGACATTTCCGCTCCAGCTTTTACCTCCTTTGCACCCGCAAATTACCGCCATCTCCAGCTTTCACAGGCCGCGGAAACACCTTCCCTTTCAAGTCTTTGCGCTTTAATTAAGAGCCATGTGACTTGCATGCGTCTGTGAGCTGGCGGTGAGCGCGGCTATTCTCTCGGCCTGATTGAAATGCAGCACACAGCGTCTAGACGCTGGGACCAGCTTTAGCATTGTTCAGAGCAGAATGGCCACAGTAAAAGCCTGGTTTTTGAACATCCGAACAGGGGGAGAGGAGGATGTTTGCACGGGTTCGGATGAGGCCTCTTGGGTTATGGTGCAGTAATCCATCCAGAGAGGCTGTGAAAGTGACCTTCAGTAAGTGCTTTAAAACACGAAGCCCGTCTGCTCACAGAGACATTGCCAAATCATTTTGTTTATAAAGATTAATCCCATACCATTATGTCTTTTATCATGTCTGGTAGCCCATTATAAGACCTCGTTTCCCCACTGGAGATTTAGGTCAGAGACACAGAGGCTTTAGAATAATGCTTACATTATGAAATCATGCATCATTGTTTATTAAAGCTTGTTATAAATTCACAAGGCATTTTAATGAAGCTGGTATAAGTTTTATAAGGCAGAGGCGGTAGTTGAGCATGAGTTGTGATGCTTTTTCATCTGAAGCTGCCTTCGGCAGTGCTGCACAGTGTTAAACAACTTTCTTAAATTTGTCACTAGCATTCCTAGTCAGACTCAAACACCATGAGATGAGTTGGGATGCACAAAAATCAAAGCAAATAATGAGTTAGTTCATCACTTTCAGTTTTGCAACACTACAAGAATACTTATAACGAAAGAAAACAAAAAATAACAAAATTTACTGTACCATTCTTTTCCTGTAACTTACGTCTTCCGCTATTTTAGAGAGTATCATTTATATTATACATATATATTTTAGGGGTGGGCATAGATAAAACAATTTTTGGCACCTAAATAGTGACTAAAAGTAAAGCCCCATTCGGACAGGACTAGTTAGGTTACATTTGTTTTAATTATCAAAATTAAACATGGGTTTACTACAAATAAAAACCATAATAGTTGAACTAAAGTAGCCACACATGAACATAGTTTTGCTGTATTAGCCATTTAGCTCCACCATGGTATTTGTGATTACACTAATTGTAACCGATCTGAATGACTATGATCTCTGTGACGCCCAGATGTACAAAACACACCCTCTCATATCTCTAATAAACACGGAGGTGTTAGTCTCATCCGAAATGGTACATGAAGATCACAGATGTCAGGTGATAAGAATCGAAGCTCACAGGTACTGTACAGTAGTTTATAAAACTAGTCCCGTCTGAATAGGGCTACAGTGCAATTCGGCTAGGTATACATTCGCGCTAAACTATAAAGGTGAAAGTCATCATAGCTTGCGTAGTATAGACCCAGATCCCAACACAACTTTGTGAATAGATTAATGCGATATGTTTTTTAATCGTGCGATAAGAGTCTCACGTCAACGCTGTGCGCCGAAAACAGCCCACCACTAATACATACATACACACATATATATATATATATATATATATATATTATATATTATATATATTTTTTTACTTTTCCACCTTTACAAAATAAAACAAACAGAAAGCGGAGCAGGGAATAAAATAAAATTAAATAAGTAATAAATAATTAAAAATAAAATTGTAATATTAATATTAAATAAAATAATAAATAAATGAATTAAATAAAAAAAAATATATAAATAGCTTTAAAAGTTTAAAGACACTTTTCAGTGCCTTAAAAACTCATTCTTACATTGCAAAATGAGCTCTAACAAATTATATAAAATAATAAATAAATACAAAGTTAACAAAACAGTTACCAAAATGTTACCATAAAAATTTAAATACTAACAATTGATTAAATTCTAGTAATTTATAGCCTAACCAATCAGACATATTTACAAAAGTCAACTGTGGTTGCAATCTCCATTCAGTGGAACTCATGACCACAGTTAAATAACAATAACACCAGCTCTAGAACACTACATAACAACTAGGTTATACTAACATCTAACTCCAAATATAAAGTTTTAAAAAATCCATAAAATGCCGTATAATCCATAGCTTTTATGTTTAAGTACAAAAAAAATATTTAGGTCATTGTGAAATTTTTAAATGAATAAACATAAGTGTTATAGTCAGACGGTGATTTCAGGATGGTAGAGTCCTTCACTGGGAATTCAGAAATTAAACCACGAATAAGGCAATCACAGTACATCTGTATGGGATTTTAACTTCTGGTTCCTGACTCCAGCGCTCTATAGCAGTCGTCTTCTCATATGATACATGAAGATATATTGGACTGTCATTCACGCTTCTTATCCAGTACAGCACAATTTATCAAACAACTTACATTTTGCTATAGCTCATCCTTTGAGAACTGCAACAGATACACGCGCACAACTTTACTTTTAACCTATATCTTCACATGGTTCATGGTCTCAGGAGACAAAATCTACATGAAAAGCACATTGCAGCTTCCTCTCGCTCCGCACTGACCATGTTCTACAAGCAACATTTCAAAGTACATGTCAAGATATGTGACAAAATGAGGGCAAAGGAAGAGGAAATACAGATCTGGACACGAGAATAAGCTTTTTGCTTCCTTTAGTGTGTGTGTGTGTGGAGGTGAACAGAGGACAGGTGGTGGACTAAGAGGGCTGTGTGTTGAGTAGAGGTGCGAGACGGGCCGTATGCCCGCCAGACGGCTCAATTTTCCCATCTTGAAATCCCATTTGGGAATTTGATTGCACAAGGATTGCGTGTTTACAAGGACAGAGAATCATGTTCCATCTTTCAAAGAAGACTAGCTGAAATCCATTCAGAAAGGAAGCATTATTTTTTTTTATTCTGAAAATGCAAAATGTATTTCAGAGTTAGTTGGAAATAATTATAATTTAGGCTAATTTATTTAGGTTTAGGCTATATATAAACAATCAATGATCGACCAATCAGCACACAGCATATCACTTGCTTGATATTTTTGTCTTTCATTTGCTGTAAAATATCGAAACATTGTTGAATCAAGAAATAGTACAAATTTTTCATTTTTTGTATCAAAAGCACTTAAAACAAGAATGGATACCTGTCAATGGAATAAGAAAAATAAACTTAATTTAACAGAAAAAGCTATTTTTTTTAATTCTTACGAAAAATGTCATTTATGTAATTTTGCTTCTCAAGTAAAAGTATCTTGATCTTAGATATTTGTATCAGATAATAATAAGAAAAAACTAAAAAGCAGTTATCAAAACAAGTTTATTTTCATTTTAATTTATACATTTTACCTTACGCTATTTTGCAACTTTTTGCGAGTTAAAAAATGCAAGGTTGATTAATCCACTAAACAAGAGGACTGCTAGTGGAAAATACTGTAGTTCATTTCTGTGTATATTGCACTTTATCAACTATTATTAACAATCATTTGGCCTAGTATTTAGATCAGTTCTCCACTAAAAATAACAATAGCCTCAGGCATGTCCTTATTTAGATAGCAAGACAGCACTATCTATTATAACTCAGGCGCTTTAGAGGAGCAGCTCATCTTATGGAAAATTTCTTTGTGCCAAGAAACAGGTCTCAACGGGACGGTGGTGCCATGTGCCCGCCCCACATCCGAAGGGAGTGGTCTGTCCGTCCCAGAGCATTCTGCCCGCCTCACAGCAAAATCATACAGAGACCCCAGGCATTTGAGTTGTCATGGCTACGTGGCCTAACCAGCAAGATTAAAACATATGAGCCGACTAAGATGTGTGAGCGTATATCCCCCCCGAAACAAAAGCGCACAGACGCAGGGCGGGTTCAGCTCACCTCTGAGAATGAGAGGTGTGAGGGAGAAGTGTCGGACAAAGCAGATTACTTTCTATCCTTCAAGCCGCCGCAGCGGAAGTGTGAGAGTGCAAATGTTCAACGCAGACACAATCCATTAAAAACATGCTCAAAACCACCACAGAGTGTCAAATTACATGCCTGATCTGCTAGAGATGCGCTAATACAGAAATGTAATTTAAATCATTTAACATTCATGGCAATGGTATAAAATTCTGGATGAAATCATCTCTAATAGTTCAATATACAGTATGCTAATCATAACACTACCTGGTCTCATGGCATTAACATACCTTGGTGCACTTTTTAGCGAGACACAAAATATGTACCAATAAGTACATATCACAGCTATTTCCATAAGACATGAACAACATTCCTTTTCACACAGATTTATAGAGTTTCGATTAATAAAGCGAAACATTTTCACAAAATTACTTGAAGAATATAATGTTATGACTTCAAAACAGTATTAATATGCTTGAAGATTTGAAAACTGATGCTTTTGAAAGTTCATCACACATTTCCAGTTTCACATCTATGGGTTTTCAAAGAAGGTAGGTTTACTCGGTAGCTCACAAGATCTAATTGAGAGGCGAGGAGGTCCGGTTTGAATCCTGTGTAAATACAGTTCAACAAATCTGTGTAAATGGAAGTTGAAATGACACGGTTGCATGAACAAATGTGTTTTTATATCAGTTTTGCATTTGTTAACACTAGGTTGGATTTGGTGTAGGGCATATTTCCAACATGATTAGCATTAACTTTTAGCAACAGTCCATGGATATCTCAATTCTGAACCGCAGCAATACATACCTATATCAATGTGCAGTAAGGTACATAAAAACGGTGATGCACAAAAAGTGCACAGAGGTACATATTTTTTATGAGACCATGTTACCAATTGTTAGATAACAATAGGTAGCATCTCATGTATTATTTACCACTATAAACTCTGCTCCAAATCTGTATTGTTCAATTAGTGAATCATTAGACTGATTCAATCCGATACTTCATGAGTCCAACAGTGACGTCAGTGAATTCTTTTCCATTGATAAATTCAAAAGAATCACTCACAGGAGTCATGTACATGAATCAGTCTACGCTAGTCATGCTGTATGTTTGCAGATAACAACTAAGGACATAAAGAAGTCTCATTTATTCGTTATCCATGTGTTAATTCTTGCTAATCACATTCAAGAACCAAATCTTCACTCTCAATATTTATTCACATTCACGGGCTGATAACAAATATGATGGCCAATTTTGCAAATTTAAATAATTTTGCATACTTCTGACTCTGAACACAAGCACAAAGTAAGTAAATATACAATTTTCAAGAGAAAATGTTGATTAAAACATTTTAATAAAAATGATAGACAACTGTTTAGTGGGCCTACTTCTTAAAATAAGCCCCACAAAATAATATAAATAAATAAATAAATATAAATAATAAATAAATGCCATGATTCTAGCTACTGGTTTTTGTTTAATCAAATCAAGGCACTAAATAATATGGATAATATAAATAATAAGATGAAAAAATAAGGTGTATCTCTGGGTTGTATGACTGGGTTATTATTAAAACTATAAAAAGTCTGTATATTTATATATGTATATAAATGCAACAACAAAAACTAACCAAAATATTTAATAAAATATAATAATAGTATTTCAAAGGAACTAAAATAAAACTGGTTTAACAGTGTAGTCCATTACTGCCTTCAAAAACAGGTATGACAAAAAAGCCACTCTTTGAGAAATACTGGGCTCATGTTGCATATTTGATGAGAAACTTGCACTTTTATACTATTCTAGGAGTAAATAATTACATACTACAGCTCAAGCAGACATTATTATTCCATGAAGAATGGGGCTCAGACCCGGCAAGAGCTTTACATCTCTCAAACGGCCATCTGAAAAGACACACACAGCTGTCAGCTGTGAGGAACCGAGGGGCCACGGGCCCCATTCACCGATTAGCTTCTGCTGGACACCTCCTGTCTAAAAGCACTCGCTGCTCTCCAGAGGAGCCGCAAACTACGAGCCCATCGTTTTCTCTGAAAGACGCCGGTACAGTACAGATGACAGAGCGCTCTATTGTTTTGGAAGTGGCAGTGGGGATTTGTCCAGTCGGATGGTTTTGTATAACAGGACACTTCCCTGAGGCCCCGGCTCTTGGAGACAAAGGAAAATATTTACATGTGAATTCAGCGGAAAAGTACATTACGGTTGTCTTCTCCATCACACGTGCGTTTTGCTTGGGAAAATCGAGTGTAAAATGAACACTGACTGATATCCCACTGAACATAATGAATCTCGGATGTGAAAGAAAAGGCAAACATTGCACATTTCATTTACCACCTGTAGCAGCTCCCAAAAGAAATGGAAAGAGATTTGACACCTGGAATATAAAGAAAATGGCAACAAAATTGGATGCTAAATGCTTTGGGTTCTTATATCCAACAATAAAAAGTCGAAACTAACCAAACACAAGAAAAA
>JAUMHI010000061.1:1452719-1477368 GCA_032359435.1 Enteromius unitaeniatus
GTCCAGGGTGCCAATCATTTTCTCAAATCCCTCTTCTGCTAAAAGTGCGTTCACACCTGAGGTGACTTGGGTGAATATATCTCTCTATTCGCGTGTAGTTGGACGCTTGAACATGTTGAGTTTACGCCGGTTTCACACTGCGTGTGTCAACAGGGAGTAAGCAGCGCGGATTTTTTTCGGCGCCCATGTTAACGGATGAGAGCTTTCACACAGTGCGTTCATTCGCGTCTGGTGTGAACACGTCTGGTGTTACGTCCACAAATGCATTTGTTCATTTAATATAACCACAACATTTGCTATAATGTAATAGCATAGCCTGACATCTCGATATGATTAATCGTGCAGCACTAATACACACACACACACAAAATGATGCAACTGGTCTAGCGAGAACTTGGCAATATCCTGGAGATAGTGGTATGATGCGGCGCAACAAATCTCCGACAGGAAACTGCTGTCACAGTATCATTGAGGATTTATTTGAAAAAGTCTAAAAATCTTGTCTTGTCTCGTTCTCGTGAGCCTAGTGTCTCGTCTCGTGGGATAAGTGTCTCATCCCACCCCTAATAAATAAATAAATAAATATTAATATTAATAATAAATAAAAACAAAAACAAAAAAAATTATATATATATATATATATATATATATATATACACACACACACACACATTTATATATTTCTATTAAATTGTATATTAATTTACAATAACACATATACACATATGGGCTGTTGTGTGTACATTAATGAGGAATGTGTGTGTGTATATAACTGTTTTTCAAAACATATACTGAATGTGTACATACATGATAAATAAGTGACGTTTTGCAATTATCCTACCTCACCTGCCCAATCAAACCATTCCTCCCACTATAAATAACCCTGTTTTCCCTTCCTTCCACATCTCGTCTTTTGTGCATCGGTCCGCCGCCCTCTCGACTCGCCCCCCTGGACAGCACGCCAAATTTGCATTCATTTTTGATATGAGGAAGCGCGAACTCGTGAAACAGTGCACATACATATATCTTTTGAATGTGATTAATTGTTTGAAAGCACTAATTTATCAGTGTAATGTTCTGACAAATAAATAAATATTTTTTTAAATCACTGTACTCAGTGAAACTCAATAAAATACCAACAATCTACCAATAAAAAAACTCTCAATGCAAAAAAAATTTATAAATGTATTGTTATGGAAAATAAATACCGTTTCATGTTTTACAACCCTTTCAGTGACTTATCCTGACTTCATTTTAACAAAAAAACTGAACTGGACAAAATAAAGTCCAGCTCTATGTCTTTCTCATCTTGTTTGATTCAAAAGCAAGTCTCATTGCAGGCATAAAATGAGCTGTGAATACTGTTTTTAACCTTAAACTAATTCGTTTGGCAGTAAAAACAAATTTAAACATTTAAAATATTTTACAGCAGGACAATTGATGCCTTAAACTGGTTTTAAGCCCCAGTGTGAGGCATTTCCTAACACAACTCACATATGATGAAGGGACATGATTTAGCAAAAGCCCAGCATGCCGACGAGCCACAAGGATAAAAAAAACAAGATCTGAAAAGCCAAAACAACAAAGCTCCAAAATACAGCTTAACCAGATTAGAGGCTCTGTCAGGAAACAGAGTTCCAACAATAGTCCAGCTCATCTCAACAAGCCAGAACGATTTCTATCCAAAAGGTTATGCACTGAAGTTTAGTACTTAGGGTTAAAGGTTAGTTCAACCTGAGCAAATTTGCATGACGTATGAAACGCTGCAGTTTTTTTAAAAGAGTGCCGTGTGGAAGAAAAATCAGGACGCCGCTTCCTAACGTAAAGAGACAGGGTCCTTCTGACTCACTAATGAAGCCAGAAAGAATATGCTATCGATGTCTTGATCTCTCTTGCCACATGCCACAAGGACCTGCTCACCCTGACCAGACACGATTCATCTGTTGTGACACACGCTTCACTTACACAAGCTTTTTTGGAAAGACACCAGTTTGGGAATGAATACTTCATCCAAGCAAGTGCAGAAACACTCATCCATTCATAATGCGGGTCAGACAGAATACGAGCTGTGCTTATTATCAACTTCCCACTGCCAAAAGTTATCCAAACACACTAAACGCAGCCTGGGTGTCTCATGTTCTGCGCCTGTCGACACCAAACAAACCGGAGAAATCAGTAGACTTTGACTGCGTGGAAGAGATGTGACCCTGAACCGGTGTCAATTTTTCAAAATTGAGATTTAAACATTATCTGAAAGATGAATAAGTAAGCTTGGTGAGATGAACAAATAAGGTATTCATTGGTGTATGGTTTTATAGGATATAGGACAATATTTGGCCGTAGGACCACTTATTTATTGTACAGGTCACAAATGTCCTCAATGAGTTAAAATCTGAAAACAGGTTATCATGGAACAAGTCATTTCTCACTATTATTTAGAATAGGATTTGCTTTTTTTTAATGGCAACGCACTCGATTCCTGGTATAAAAAAATAAACCCGATTTTCAAAAGTCAAGAAATGTGCTCTATGTCTGAGGAACTAAGAATGAACAATACTTTAATTAATATTAGTTCATGTTAATTTTAGCATTTGCTAATGCATTATTAAAGTCACAAGTTGTGTTAATTAACATTAGTTAATGCACTGTGAACTAACATTAACAATGAATGACTTTCATGATTTTTATTAACTAATGTTTACCTTATTGTAAAGTGTTACCGGTATAACTGTATAATGTTTATGCAAAAAGCAAAGCGCCTTGTTTTCATTAAGGTCAAATAAAATTTGGTCATTGCACACAAAGTCCAACATTTTTTGCATGTTGGAAAAAATACGACCTCATGTTGTGCCGATCACGTTTACACACTGCCTTTGAAACTTTTGTCCATCATAAAAACAAAACAAGCAACAACAAAAGTTTCGTTTTCTGCATTTTTGCATACGTAACAAGACTTTGGATGGAAAGGATGACAAACGGATTCATGCACAGACCGAACCCCTTTTATCCAAAGAAATGTACAGTGTTTTATCAGTTAAAACATGATTTTTTTTTGGTATTAAACCCATGATCTTGGCATTGTTAGCAAAAGCCATACACACAAAAAAATAATCGCCAAAAATGAATTAACAACAACAAAAAAACTGTAATCTAATATAATTTAACACAGAAAACTGTAGACAGAATTCAAACACTATGGCTTCAGTATTTAAATCTGCCAAAGACATGACATGGGTTTCCACAACTAGGGTAAGTAAATCATTTTGGGTGAACTATTTCTTTAAGTCTTAAACTTGGTGTTAAATGCAGTTCTTCAGTTCAGATTCCTCTCCGTCCACGGATACGCTTTGGAATAAGCCTGAAAAACCAGGAATACATGTTTAAATCAAGCTCGCTGAAGCGCACCACGTTGTTAGTTGCAGCACAAACGCATCTCAATTTGCAAGACAATTTGGGAAGCAGCGGTTCGCATACCGTGAAACCAAGGAAGCAAGTGAAAACATTTTAAAAGTGGGCCGCTCTTTACAAATGCAAATGGCAGTAATGATAATGAGGACTTTGGCATGGCATGAGACATTAAATGGCTCTCTAAGCTCAAAGCGCAATGAAGCCATCTGTCACCAGAGACCCGTCACTGATAAATGTGCTGATAAGACGGGATAATGGAAACACGACTCGGACAAGAACAAAAGCGGCGGTGGAGTCCAGTGACAGCTCACCACGGAGGCATGACAAGCGCTCTGCTACAGGTGGAGACGCCGCTTAATGAGTCCCTGTCTGCTAATGAAGACTGTTTATTATATATGCAGATATGACGAGGGACAAATATGCATAACAATGGAAGACAGAGAGGGGCTCAATTTATTTAAAAATGTGTAACCTTTATGTTGATCTATAAATGTCATTTATATTCAAAATGTGGTACTCACTGGCAGAGATACTGCAAAAAAATATTACAATAAAAGATGGAGAGGGACTCAATTAACAGTTAAAAAATGCGTTCCCTTTACATTTAACTGTTAATGGATTTTTATCATTTAAATCTGAAACACCAAAAAAATAACCAAAACAAACCCTGCATAATGAGCGTTACATTGCTTGCTCACTAACGGATCCTCTGGAGTGGATGAGAGCTCTACAGCAGAAATACTGCAGAAAAAAAATCATTACATATATATATACTAATATTAAGAGGAATTTATAATTTGGTAATAGGGTAAACAGTTGAAGATACATTTTAATATGCACTTTTACTTTTCAAATGAATTTTTCTTGTTTTAATAGTTTCAGGTATTTTTACTAGGAACTTTAGTTTAATTTTGTCATTCTTATTTTTTTTGTTTTAAACACACATTACTCTAACTGTGGTAGAATTACATTTTAAATAAGATGTATGTAATTATAAATTATATACACATATTATTATTATTATTATTTATATAAACATATTATACAATATGCACAGTAAACAACACTTTTTAAAAAAAATGTATATATTAGAAAACAATTTTGTGAATGTATGAAATGATGCTTCATGTTTTAATTAGTCAGTGCACACAATAAAATCACTTGAAGAAATCATTAAAACTAAAGAGTGCTGACCTAATTTTTTCTCAAGGTCCAAAAAAATCACTTTCAGAAAAACAACAGAATCTGATCATGTAAGAAAACAAAAAAACATGCACTGCATTAGCTTGCCTTTTATTTAAAAGCTCTTGAGCTTTGAATGATGCTCAGCTGAGATAACTGTGCAGTAAATCACTCTATTAATAGCATTCAGTGTAGTTAATGGATTACACTTCTTGTTCTCTGAGTTATCGATTAGAGCCAAGAACGCGCCTGCTCTCAAAGCCCTAGAGTGCACTAATGAATAACGACTTCAATTAAGATTGTCTAATACTTCATCGTTTCTGGCTGGATAAAATCATCTGACTTGGAAAGCATCATGCCGTACTAGACCAACAAGACCTCAGAAACAAGCTCAAGTTTATGAAAAGATATATGCCACTCAATGCAAATGCTTGCAACAGTGATGGACGAATATATCAGCCAGAGCAATTACGTTTTGAGATCACTCATCTACATGGATGGAAGTTTTTCTCTTAATCAGAACAGATTTGGGGAAATTTTGCATTACTTTGCTTGCTCACTGATGGAGTGAATGGGTGCCGTCAGAATGAGAGTCTTTAAATTAAATTATTATTCTACTTTAAATGATTGTTTTTGATTGTAAACAATGCAGTGCATACTGCTCCCCATATTCAGATGAGTTAACTTTTTATTGGAGAAAGCAATGCTATGGATAGAGGATGTGTAGTTTAGCGAGAAGCAATGGTTAGAAGTTACTTAAGGGTGAATAAATATGCGTTTCTAACTAAATTTGCACGTATGTTAATTGACGGACTGGAGTGGTGTGGATTATTGTGATATTTTTATCAGCTGTTTGGACTCTCATTCCGACGGCACCCATTCACTAGTGAGCAAATGATGTAATGCTAAATTTCTCCAAATCATTTGCCATTAAGACAAATGCAATGTTGAGAGTTATGTTAAGAGGGTAATGCACTTTCAGAACTGGCCATTAAAAGAAAACCTAGTGTTTGTCGACCACCACAAATAAATATAATAATGAATGACATTTCCCAGGGACATTCTGCAGACACAACCTTTCTTGGATGTTTATTACTCCAAAAACGAGACTAAACACACACACCAGGTGGGTAAATTTCAAGCCAACGGGTAACCTTTGAGAGCAGGAAGAAAATGTCAAATTCTCCGCAGCAAAACAAAGAGACGGCGCAAACATTTTCAGGTGATGTGACAGGAGCTATAATGACGTAAAGGTTAGCACTCACTTTATACGAGTAGGGCATTTTGCTCAGATCAATTCCATCCTTCACCAGCTTATCCCTTATCATTATCTTCAGCTTGAGTTTGGGATACACCACCGGCTCCACCAGCGCTTTGATATCACTGGAGAGTCCGATCCTGGGCCTGTCCCAAGTGGAATTGACCCAAGACTTGGTGACTGTCTGTTTGCAGTCACTAATTTGAGGGCATGTGCCATGAGGAAGCGGTTCAAGGGTAAAATAGAGTCCCGGTGACACCTTCTTGTCTTCATCCCGGAGTCTCTCCACGGCCCGGAGAACCTTCTCCCGGTGATGTGGAGAGAAGACACCGATGGCATCCAGGTCAGGGGCTCCTATCTGCTTGCACACCTCCAGGTCATCATAACCATTGTCAACAAATGACTCCACGTACTGACACAGCTGGAGGGTTTTTAGCCACTCATAGACGATAGTGGGTCCGTTATTCATCGTTCCCAAATCAGAGGACATTCCCAAAGTCCATATAACACATTCTTCCCATCTCCAGTGCTAGAAATATCAGCACAGGCAGTCCATCAATACTAAACAAGACTTTCCAGTGCCGAATTCACTAATAAAAGGCGTGCAACATGCTTGAAAATATGAGAAAATAGTACATCTCGAATACAATTTGGCTTCTGTGTAAAGAAGCCATGTAAACAAAGTTTAAAGGGCATCATATTTAGATCAGTAGCATTACCTTGGTGACCTGCCGTGCCATATCGATTATGAAATGAATCCCTTAAAAGCTTTCTAAAAGTGCATCTCATGCCATATATATCCAAGTTCTTGAACGACGCAGCAGATACACTTTATTCCTCACAGCATCAGTTTGTGTTTGGAGAAACGCCGTTTGTATCCAGTGTCAGTGAGTCGCTTTCTTCCGCGTGTCGGTTTATTTGCCATTGATCTGATCCTTAAATAAACAGGGGGAAGGAAAACAGAGATGCAGCTTGTGCTGTGCTGCGAACCAGACAGTCTGAGTAATTCAACGGAGCGCCAGACGCCAAATTGAAGTTTCCCTCCCCTTCATTCTGATGTAGCTGCTGTTTGACTTTGGAGCCCCCTGCAGGCCTGCAGCAATATTTCCCTGAAGTCAGTCATGCAGGTGAAAATATTAAATGGTTGACCATATGTAATTATTTTCATGCATTATCAATTGCCCAAATAATTTAATATTCTCAAAACACCTGTTTATTTTGATTATAATCTTATATATATATATATATATATATATATATATATAAAATCTTAATCACATAATCTGTGTGTTGAATAAATGTATATGCACATGCTTCTGACTTCTACCCATATTATACATAAGTTACTTCTTCAGAACTGAGTTCAAGGTGTAAAACTATGACATCTAGTGTCCAAAGTATGCAAAATGAGGTGCGGAATCAAAACATCTGTAAAGAAATCTTTCGGTTACATTTATTTTCCATTGCACGGTTATGTCTATAAACATGTTTCCTAAACTGTTGGGTGGCAGCAGATTAAGACAAACATTCATGTGAAAGTCTGAATAGTAAAACTGTACAATAAGTCAGCTGTGATGAGAGAAACCGCAACCCCCATGGAGAGTCTTCCCCAAAATCGACCTTTTTTTTTCCTGGAGTGTTACAGTGATGATGTTCAGGGAAACTCAAATAACAATGCTGCGAGTATACTATCAGGAAAAAAAAATCAAATAAAACTCCGGCTTCATAATCATCAATAATAGAGAGTAAATACTTATGATTTGTTCCTTCACAAAACAGCTCACTAACAGGACTAAAGAAAAAGAGGCAAGATATGATGTAGATGGATGTTTCAAGTTTGTAAACACGATACCATGCTGCCTTTTGTGCAAGAGAAATCAGAGGATGAACAGTACACAGAGATGGCCAGTGATTTCAGAGATCTTTCCCTCTTCCACAGACAACCAAGCAGATTCAGAGAGAATATATACACAACCAGTCTTAAAACGCACCCTTTCCTTTCAAACAATATAATAAAAGTATTCATTTGTAAATAAAAAGTAAATTATATATTTCTATATATATATATATATGTATATATTTCAAATGTATAAATATATTAGAATATCATTAAACCAGCAATGAGGACAAATCTGAGAGTGTGAGCCACATTTGCACAAAGCATCTGACTAATTTTGGTCCTTCTTAAAGAAACAAAATGTCCAAAATAAAGCCCAATACCAACTACAAAAATATTACTAATTAAAATGACTTTGATGTCATTACAATATAAAACATATAGTGCAAAACCACACAACTGCTCATAGAAAAAAAAATATATATGAAGCAGAAAAGCTGGATTAGATTTTCAGTTTGTCAACACTGAAATTTGCAATTTTGGTAGATATTTACACAAACACCATGGCAACAGAAGGAGTAGTTTGCTATCGGCCGATCTTTGCATGTATGTAGAGATGCCATGACACTGATGTTTTAAATGATAAGGAACATCCTCTCCTCTCTGTGAGATCAACTTTCACAGCAAAGCATCTCTTTGGAGTGTAGTCCGATCACGGCCGTCATCTTCAGTAACTCTGACTGCGTCAGCACTCTCAAGTTTGTCTTCAGAAATATTCATATTTACAGCATTTGGCAGCAATGTGACAAACAAAAAAGCAAAAACAAAAACAGAAAAGCCTTCGTTGTAATAGTTCACCCAAAAATCAACATTTGCTGAAAAGGTACACATCCTCAGTCCATCCAAGATGGAGTTTTGGAGAAATGTAGCATTACATCACTTGTACACCTGCAGTGAATGGGTGCCGTGAGAACGAGAGTCCAAACAGATGATAAAAACTAAATATAATCCACATCACTCCAGTCCAACAATATCTTCTGAAGTGAAAAATATGTATTTGGCTAAAATATGAGTCATAATATAGCTTTCTCCAGTAAAAAAATAAGTGGTCTTGCCTGAATCAGGAGAAAATATGCACAAGTAAAGTGCTTTATACAAGTGAAAACAGCTCCGAACACCACTAAAAAAATATGTGGGAGAAATATGATTTCAAAGAACATCTCGGGATGGACTTTTTCAGTGGAAGAAGCATTATTATGGATATATCTTTTTGAATATGCACTTGTTTCTTGCAGACACACAGCTTTTTGTTTCATTGGTGGACCCTTATGGATTATTTGAATGTTTTTATCAGCGGTCTGGACTCTCATTCCGACGGCACCCATTCACTTTTAGCATGCGATGTAATGCTAAATTACTCCAAAACTACAAACTCATCTTTTTCTTGGATGACCCGGGGATGAGAATGTTTTTAACAAATCTTCACCCGCTAGCTCTTTCATATGCCCGATAGGAAAATAACAAGCATCAACAGATCTGACAGATGCTCCTAATTTTAAAACACAAATATAGCAGCAAATTCTTGCACCTCATAAATAAGAAAACACACTTAAAGAAAACATCCCAACATATGCTTTCAAATATATTGAATCTTTAGTTTATATAAACGTGAGCATACACATATTCTTGCATACATGTATGTTCACGGACACACGTATACGCACGAGTCGAGGTTAGCATATATTCATGGGTCGCAAAGCAAAGGCAGAAGGTAACGCCCATCCGTGGGCTGCTGATCGAGAGTATGGAGTTGCACTGAACATTTAGTGGTCACCTCCACTGCAGCAACAAACACAGAGATAGATATATTCACCTCTCTGTGAGGATGACAAACTCATGCATTAGTCCATCCCAAAAGGCTTCTTAGAAAATACACAGAGAAATCCATTCATGTAGTTTAGAGGAGGAAGTCACCAGGTACTGTACTGAGTCTCGCATAAGCCTCGAGATTTCCTCGTCCAGGAGCAGTTGCATCATGGGAAATAAGGAGGAGGAACCTGTTTTGCATATGAAGAATCAGTACTCTCGGCACATTCCACCAGTGTCCCTCGTGTCCGGAGAGCGGGCGGCTTTCTGACATGTCACTCATCACAAGGCACATAATCAAGATCATGCCTCACACTTCCCATCTCTCACTCGCACTCCTTCACGATAAAAATATCCTGCTCCTGCAGATCAAAAATAATTCACGTGCTCCAGATCTCGGTGTATAACCAGCAAATATCTAGCAGTTATACCTAGTGGTGAAACCTTTTAAAAGCACGTCTGGGTCATACTTCACCCCAAGAAATGACAATGAAACCAATTTTTTGCAATGTGTATAATCAGGCACATTTTTATTCCGTAATGAAACGACATAAATAAATGTAGCAAAATGTTAAAAATGTTTTTTTTTGGATAAATATTTATATATCATAGTGGTATGTGTACTGTTGATCGAAAACAATATTACAGCACAAACGAATGATCTTACAAAAAACCTATTTGTCTTCATGCTAAATCTATTTTGATGTTGGTGTGAAATATGAGCCAGACGCGTTTTTAGATGTTCACACTAATTAGATCTTTATACATACTTGAAATGAACATCTTTCTCCAGTGTACATCAAAGTCAGAGCCCTTCCCGAAAAGCTCTTTTGAGACCTGATCAGTGTAAACCAATACGTCTTTAGACGAAAGAACAACAAAACGATGCATGATCAGATCAGCTTTGCTGCCCAAACCCGTCTGCAATTTCACATGGCAAAATAATCACATGATATGTGGTAAATACAGCAACTTCCAGCCCTTTAGAGGTGAAATTAAATGGTACTTCATCACACCTTGCGTAAGCCTTTTCCGTAGCTAACATGATTACTGGGTGAATCTCATGAAATCTAGTTATGCTTCAACCTATTATTTCGCCGGCCTCCTAAAAATAGGTTTTCTTCAGGTGAAAAAATAGGTGAAATATTAGCTAGATGAGATTCATCCCGATTCCAAAAACAAAAAAAGCACTAATTTCCTAAATTAAATCACTAGACATGCAACCTATTCTTGTTCTAGTGACAGATTATCAGAAGCACTAAGCTTGGCAATGCTGCAGACGTTAGACCTTCTTTTGTCCTATTTCTTGCCCATTTCATTCATCCTAAATCTTTCATTTCCCAAAACGCAGTTTCTTTGCAGACAGAATGGCAGTGAAAATGACAGCGTGGCGGATGAAGGTATAAGACAGGGGCAGCACCGGTGATGGGCATCCTCTCCCCAGACAAGATCCACGGCTTTGTTTTAAGGAGAGGAAACTCAACTGCCACCGAGAAGGGAAGGAAATCCCATCCTGATGCGTTTGGCCTGTCCCGTTCCTTCCCCTCCTGTCTCCTCTGTCTTTCCGCAGCTCCTCAGCTCGAGGTAATGCCGCGTGACGTTGTGCTGAGCGCAAGTGGCAGTCTCTGGACATCACAGAGAGAGAAAGATACAGGAAGAGAAGGAAGAAAGGAGGATAGATGATGGATCGGCTGTCTTCATAGGAAGGTCCGCTGACTCCCTGCAGGGCCCTTAGAGCTGGTACCACTTCTTGTCCTTGTATTTCAGCATTATCTGGCGGAGAAAGGCAGACGGTTTAGTCTCTCTGAAACAAATATCAACACAAATCTTCAAAAGAAACTGTGTAAATAGAGTAAATCAGTAAAAGAATACAATTCTTAAATTGTAAATACTGCCCTTTTTCAATGAATCATCAGTAAAAGATTATAAACTCTACATTTTTAATCTTATACATTACTTAATGTTTTAACAATTTAGCAATATTATCATTGTCTATAGTGTGTACGTTTTTCAGCATACAATAGATTACAATAGAGTTAACTTGAGAAGCGAAAGGAATGTAAGATATTAAATCTTGTTTTCAGAAAACATGATTTAATATCGTACATCATGATGCATCACAAATTAATATGTTTTTTTAAGAATTGATATCTGAACTGGAAAAAGCTGAGTAAGAAAAGCAGTGTTTGCTGTGAATGATTGCACAATCCTCTGTATCCTCTGTAAACACAGCCTCTGTATCACTTCAAAAAGCAGCAGTCTTGGTGAAAAGCAAGTGATGGTCTCACATCATGCGCGTGTTTGGAGAAGGAGTCGGCGCTGGCCATCATGGCTGCTGTCCTCTCCTCCAGCTCGCCTAGTTTCTGTCCTCTCTCGTCCAGAGCTATCCTCGCCCGTGCCAGCTCTCCCACCACACCGGACGCGGCCCCCTTCATGCCCTCCATACCACCTGGACCTGGGATGTGCTGTGCCAGGCTGCGTGAAGCTTTACCAGCAGCCACCTCTCCGACTAAGCGAGAACAAACCAGAGGGATATGATTCAGTGCCAGCGTATGTTTTTCCAAGCAAGAACAAATCCTTAAATAACTTAGAATAGAAACATAGCATCGTCCCTTGCACAAATTGAAAGCTTGTCTACCTTTATCTGTGGTATCCACTGAGGTAACTCTTTTGCATCCCATATTTTGCCTGGTTGTTTTTGCTTTTTAATATAAAAGCAGTCATCTACTGTATATAATGTATTCATACTTTTATTGGCCAAAATTATTATTAGGGGTTTGAGCGCATAGTGCCGAAATCCTTTTGTAATTGTTAGGATTTTTAGGGGTTCGAGCTCATAGCTCGAATTTGGTATGCACCAACTTGGTCCAAACTGGCACAAGTCTATATGAGGACATTGGCGCATCTCAAAAAACATGGCAAACCAATGAGGTTTGAGCACTTATTAGACAAGGTTAACGAAGGTTGATCGGCACGAAACTCATGTTCAACTCATGGTCCTAAAGGCCTGTAAGAATTTTGAAAGAAATCGGCCACTAGTTGCGCTAACAAGTTTTTTGGCTTTGTAATTACATGGAGTTTTAAACATCCACACATTTTATAGATATCCTCATAATTTGGCTCAAGAACCATTGCTGTGAATCAAATTATCATCAAATATGTTAAAAAGCTACTTTTTTTGCAAACTATTGCCCTGATCTCGATCAAACCACTGCAGTAATAATCTATGGACCCTCTAGATCAATAATTATCAAATAAATTTAGAATTGTGTCCTTTGGTTAGCTATAATTGGCTCATTTAAAAATGGGGCCTGACCGTATAAACCCAAAGGCCTATAAAACAAACTAAAACTTTATGAATCTTTATGAAAACGTGTCACATGACATAACAATTATCCAAAGTTTCATGGAGATCGGACCATAGGTGGCACTATAACAGCTAAAAATACCTCAACAGTTTTTCTATAGAAAATGAC
The DNA here is from genome assembly GCA_032359435.1 of Enteromius unitaeniatus. Lineage (NCBI taxonomy): Eukaryota > Metazoa > Chordata > Actinopteri > Cypriniformes > Cyprinidae > Enteromius > Enteromius unitaeniatus. The sequence continues at coordinate 1,465,747 of JAUMHI010000061.1, forward strand.
CCCAAATTTTAGAACATGTTCAAATATTCCCACAAACATTAAATCTTTATATCATATGATAGGTCTCCTAATTCTGAACCATTGCTGTCAATCAAATCATTCATTATTTATTCACAAAAATGTTAAAAACCTACTTTTTCAAACTAGTCTCAGGTTTGGCACTCAGTCTGGACCGAACCAATACAGAACAATTCTTTGGACTCTCTAGATTAGTAATTATCCCAAAAAATATAGAATTTTGTACTTTGGTCAGCTATAACAGGGTCATTTAAAAAGGGGCGTGACCACATTAGGGTTGGGCGATGTTGACCAATTTGGCATCGTACGGCTCAGACTATAGGTAGCACTATAAGGCCCCAAAAACACAATATTTCCAGAGTAAATGACCTTAAATCACTCATACATTCACTTATAAACTATATATTCACATAATATCATAGATCTCCTCGTTCTGAACAACTTTGCCTCTGGGTTTAAGGATGTAAATCAAACAGTTTTGACAAAAAAACACTACAATAATCATAACACTTAAACACAGTGTTGTGTAAGAAGTTGTAATTAAGCACTAGATGGCGGCAGAAGACCACTAATGGGTTCATGAAACACTAAACCAGTGTTTGCTGATGGATACATTATACAATCACTTTTATAACATTTAAAATCACATTTATTTGAAGTTTACCATTTTGCCAGATAATCATTACAGTGAAACATGAAGATAACCTATAAACTCTGTAAAAGCGAAAACTTGCAATAAATGTCATATATCATTTACTTCAAATATCTAAAACTGCAAAACAATGCGTGTGAATGTATGCCCATGAATGAGTGTTTGTATTAATATAATAGTTTAACCATTTGATTTCTGTGTGTCTGTCTGTGTTGGTATTAATATTAGGCCTGCAGCAACGCGTCGATGACGTCGACGAATCGATTCTAAAAAACGTCGATGTCAAATCCAGTAGTCCACAAATCGCCCCCACTCCTCATACTGCTTATAATAAGTGAATAAGTTATAGCTCATATCCTGAATACACTGTTTGAACGCACATCGGTCAATAGAGTGAATACAGACACATAGAGCTTAAGTTCTTAAATCCAGGTTGCCCTATACAACCTCAAAGGCCTTAAAAATGCATGAACCCAAGTAATTGGTGCTTGCAGCTATATATATATATATATATATATATTTTTTTTTGTAACAGTAATGAAAACATATATTAATTTAAGCAAATAACATGACAAAAATCTGAATTAACATTAATGAAAAATTGTAACTAACAAATAACCTACTCCAATATGCAATGCAATGCAAGATGCAATATGGCCCGTTCTTAATTACATGTCTTTGTGGCTTTCATTATATTGTTTTTTCTCTATACCATACTAAGAAATAAGTTTTTTGTCAACAAAAACTTTTAACGTCAAACCTTTGAAATAAAAGGTTCTTCAACAGTTCTTCCCAGTTTTAATTGATTAAAAACAGTATAAACATCAGACGAAAAGAATTTAACTTTTTTTAACTTTATGTTTGAGTGCCAGATTAACACTTACACAGATCCTCTCTGTCTAAGGACTGAGCCCCGCCTCCAAATAAACCCTTGAAGAAGCCTCGGTTTGGAGCCTCTGGTGTCTCCACTGGAGTAAACAACTCTCCAAGCATCTCCTGCAAAATTAAGCACCTCAAAATTAATGCCAAAATGGCAAATTTTGATAAAACGTTTCCAGGTATGATAAACCAATGAACAGAGCCTGACCTGCAGGTTATCACAGGTTTCCTGGCTATAGGTGATTCTTTGGATCTCAGTGGGCGATGTGAGGTACAGGGCTTGGCCTTGGTTTGAGAAGCAGAAGGTTCTGGCTATCCTCATGTCTGTCAGGGGAAGGTAGTTCACATCTAGCAGTGGCCGCAGGCTGGGCAAACTAAAAATAAACAGATTGTTAACAGACTCGATACAAAATATTAAATGGCTCTGAATGTCAGTTTAATCATGTTACCTGAGGGTCATGATATGGCCATTGGCACAGAAGCAGGCGATTCCGACCCCTGCAGTCGTCGTCACTACATCTGTTCGAAGAACGAAGGAGGTCTCTGTAATGTTGTGTTCATAGACACAGTTTTGGGAGGGCATTGCTACCACCTTAGCCTGTTTCTCTGAGCAGACTACAGCGTACTGACAATCCGGGCCCTCCTGAGATGAAGGAGGCGAGGTGGGCCGGCGTCTCCGTGGCCGCTCTCTCTCCTCCTCAGGGGCATTGGGCTCATACCAGGACTCGTAAACGTGGGGCAGAAGGGTCCCACTGACATCCAGCTGGGTCATGCGCAATATAGCTCCCTTCAAGCGAACTACTGGACCTGTGATGACAAGAAGTCAAGTTAAATGTATCTGTATAGTACTTACTGGTTGCATTTATCAGATATGAGTAACAGTGTGTTAAGCAATTAAGCAGCTGGAATTTGCTATATAAGTGTGATACAAGCATGAAACCAACCATTCTCATCAACAGCTGTTTCCATCAAAAGTTACGAATTTAATTTAAAGCTGTGAATGTAACTTTGTAAAATTGGAATATTGCATAAAATTGATAAATAAAACACTGTCCATCCCATATGTTCAGGAGAACAAAATGGTCACTTCCTGGGAAAGGAATTGGGTCGAGTTCCACACAAGGGTGAAAATGTTTTTCACACAACATTACTTATTTTAAGAACACTACATTAAAGTTGGATCAGCCTGAAGTGTGTGTTTCCACTTTCATTTAGAGTGCGACTCCAAATCCAGCCCTTCACAGGTTAATAAATTTGATTTCCATTGATAATTTTTGTGTGATTTTTGTTGTCAGCACATTTAATTATGTAAAGAACAAAGTATTTAATAAGAATATTTCATTCAGAGCTAGGATGTTATTGTAGTGTTCCCTTTATTTTTTTGAGCAGTGCATTTTGCTAACATTCAGTTTGATCATGCAAAACAAAAAATAACCTTTTTGCCGGCAGATTTATCTAAGTTATCTAAGCACATGATCTATGTAACATTTTTAATTGCAAACCTAGAAATTTATTTGCTGAATGTGTTTCCATCACAGTTTATGCACTTTTTAAAGGTTTCATACGTGAATTTATCCGCTTCTATCCTTTGTTTTTTATGCAATATCCCAAAATTTGTGTTGCAATATGTGTTAGAAAACATAGCTGATAATAAGCACATCTTACCACAGAAAGAGACGCCCACAGGCTGTTGCATCCTCTGCTCTGGTGTGGAGGGCACAGTGAGGGCGATGGCCAGCATGCTGCCCAATGAGGTGCCCACCCACAGGCTTGGCACTGCCACAGTCTCGCTCTTCTTAGACAGGGAGTCACAAAAGTAGAAGGAAGAAATGACCTCGCGTGACTCTCTGTCAATGCTCGCCACACTGGAGCTGCGTGAACGACTGAACGAGTTGTCCCTGGCATCTGAGGACACGGTGACCCATCAGGAACAAAAAAAAAAAACAATAAGAGGACAATTACCATGACTATTTAAAAATCAAATCTGAACCACCTCAGGACACCTGAAATTAAAGGACAAAAACGGTCAAGCCATAAAGCAGTTAATACATGGATGATACGTTCTTAGAAAATACATAGTATTAATATAAACTTTATGTTTCAGTGTAGCGTGTAATGCGCAAGACGTACAGGAATTGCACACAAACTTCTGCCATGAAATCACCAAAGCATTTCCTTTAAGTATGAACAAAACTTGCAATCATCAGTTGTTGCAATCAACACTGTTATGCGGTTTCATTTTCACTCTCAGAGACCCAGATGCATTCAAATCTTATTGCATTATAGTTGTATAAAAGCAATGCAAAGATGAGTCTCGCCAAAACTGACAAAAACATGTCCTTTTCTCCTCAAAATCAAAAGAAAAAATATTTTGGAGTGAAATATGGCCCAAGCTTTTTGCTTGATTTTTACAACAAATCAAAACTAGAGAAATAAACTCAGGTTTCTGCTGGTTTGACGATGCTTTATGTGTGCATTTTGGAAGGATGAATTATTTTTTTGTTTTGTTTTGTGTAATGTTTCTGTATAAATTTGCTGAAATCAGGGAAAAAAAGGCGAGGGAATGTTTTTGTTTCACCAACTTGGATGACATTATTCAAGACAAAAGGCAAACCCCACACGGCAGGCTCCAGTATGAGTTAGTATGACCCAGACCAGGTCAGGTCAGCCTAAAATAGGGCCACTCACTGGGGTCACAGAATGAGGTCTCATGGAAAGACACTGCACGTTTCATCTTCATTTCCTTCACTGAACTCTGTTGTTTCTTACCAGAGAAAGAGCAGTAACGCCGCAACCTCCTTTCTATACGCAGAACAGTGTACATTATAGCTAGCTAATACAAATATTGCACCTTAAATCATTTGCAAAACATATTTCCATTTCAGTCAGTCTATAGGCAAGGAGAATATAGCCAGTCTATATTCTATACAGACCTATGTTAAATATATATGTGTTATAGACAATAGAAGAACGATATTGCATGATATCCTGAAACATGATTTAAGGTTATTTGATATAGGGGTTGGAGATATGACTAAAATTGTATAACATGATACCAGTCATTTTATTTCATGGTAACAATATAAATCATGATTTAATTATTTTTGCTTTAAATAATGATATCAACATTTTTGATACCAAAGAAATTACTTCTTAATTCTTTTCATGAGTGTATATATATATATATATAATTATTATATACATTTATGTACAATATATATTAAGCTGCTGTCACTTTAAGAACTGCATGGATCCATACACAGTTACACGTTTTCTCTCAGCTGTTTGCTTTCACTTAAAGGCATAATCTGAAAGTTTATGCCACTAGAGGTCGCATTTTTTAAACAATAACTGAGGTGAAGTTCAGTGACGCAATGGCAGAGTGTTGAACATTTGGAAGACGTCGTTTTCACAAAAGAAAAGCTTACCCGTCTATTAAAAGAGTCTCTGTCCAGGCCGAGGTTTTCGCAAGGCTCTCTCTATTTCAGAAACGCACTATATTTGTTCTCAGTTTATTTTGTTGACTGTTCCAATATCTTCTTGCCTTGGTTTGTATACATCTACGTTTTTTGGGATTGTGGAGGGTGTAATTATGATCCATGATATGGAAATGCACAATAAATAACTACCAGTTGTGCATTTGTCCACATGTGTTGCCGTAGTATTCATAGGCAGAAACTGAGGATAGTGCGGATATTGCGTCCTTGATACAGTAGGCGTAAGATCTAATCTTGTCTACCAGTATAATCGCACACCCCTAATTTGTTGCATGTGAAAAATGATTGCATTTATAATCCGATTTATTCAAGCTCTGCATAAAAAAGGCAACTTGTATTTCAGACCTGTATAGTTTATTTGGGTAGTTCTAGGTTAAAACAAGCTGAAAACTGGACCAGACTTCACGCTGATAAAATAGGTAGACTGACTGAAGTAATGCTCAGTTTATGTGAGCATGGAAGTATTTGATCCCCTGAAAAAGATGCACAGCTACTCCTAGAAACTAAAGTGAGAGAACAAACGCTTACCATCTCTCTGATCAGCAATCATGTTAATTTTCCGGGATATCTTAGCTGGAAAAAAGAAAACATTGTTCTGAACATATAATCAAAGTCATTCATCTGGGAAATGATGGCTACTAAAGTTCAAGAATTTAAGAGAGGACAAATCAACAGGTTTGAGAGAGAAATAAGCAGGTTGAGATTAAATTTATCAGCTGGAGGATCATGATGTAGAATGAAGCCAAAGAGCAGCCACGAGCCCATCAGCAGCCTTAAAAAGAGACGTTTGTTCATCTAGTATGTTATAATCAGAAGCAACTCGATCATGCCCGGAAAATTGCATTGAGATTAGTGGCAATGAAACCAGCACCAATCAAGAGTCACAGGAACACCAGGAGCCTCATTTCTCTCTAAAATGTCTGTCATTGTGTGTGATCGCCCCGTCTATGATTTCAGATGTTCAGTAGAGATCTGTGTGAAAACATGATCAAAATCAAAAATATGTTAAATATCTGACGTCATTTTCATCGTCCTGTGTATTTTTACCCTTGAAACGCACCAGCGCAGAGTAAAAGCCTGTAATGTTAAACAAGGTTAGAAAAAAGCACTCCTTCAAGAGACACATTTTTAAAACGATGAGTATAAAACAGTTTTAATCTAAAATGTCAGTGCATTTTTACAACCCTTTTTTCTTTAGATGAACATGCACTTATGGTTCATTCACTACTACTTTAAAAACTTTAAATGTGGAAATTAGGGCTCTCACCATTTAGTCACACCTAACCACCAAGCAACAGACACACAAAGCTTAAATTCAGCTCTACTACGCACTTAAGCAAACCCATTTTAATTTGTTAGGTTAGTTCATTTGGTTAGTGCACAAGTGCCCATTAGCACAGAAACTGAGAGACCCAGACTGCTGTAATATGAACATTATACAGTACCAAAGTCACTGGCAACAGTCTTGGATATCCGCTTGCTTTTGGACTTCACTGGAAAACGTATTGAATAGAACCAATCAAAGAAAATCAAAGATTTCCTAGGACAAAAAAAAGCTGTTTCCAAAAGGATTCTTTATAATGTACTGTACCCATGTCAATGAACTTTTGTTTGCTGTCTTCATCAGAATTGCACGGTGACCCGGAGCCTATAGCAACAACACAGTCTGCATAATAATGTGACACAGCCGATGGGGTCTTATGTAACTTTTGGCAACTATATGCTTATCAAAGTCAAATTCCTTGTAAATGAAATGCACTTAGTCAGCACACCTGACTGGGATTCTGATGATGCTTGCAGTGTTTTTAATTTTTTGCCGTGCTAAAGAATTTTTAACTATAATGGAGCTTCACGTCCAGTGCTCAGCATTGTGGCGTTTGTCAATATGTCTGTCTTTAAGTCGCAGTGTGCAATTTCAACATGACCAATGGAAATGCATGGGATTACTAGTTTCTTCGAACCACGCCGACAGCGGTCCTTTAGTTTAGTTTAAAAAAGACACAGTCCACACAAAACAAACATGTCATCACAAACTCATCCTCATCTTGTATCAATATTGTTTTATTCTCTTTTGTTAAACACAAGTGGCTAATACTTGAAACATAGATTAACTACATTTCTGGAGCTTGGCAGTATAATAAAAGTGGGTGGTGATTTATGAAAAACAAAGGATTTCTGTTCTGCCTCCTTAAATACATGCTTAGAAGAGTGAGTAAATTATGACAGAAGCTTCATGTTTGGGAGAATTGTTCCTTTAAGGGTCTGTCAATCAATGCTCTCAATAATTGTTGTTTTACTAGTAAACACAAGGGAGAAAGAATGAGGGAAACTTTACCTGAAGTTGGTGATTTGCATCTCTCCTCTGGTGCGGCTGATGCATCATTACCATCACAAAGACCTGTTGAAACAAACAAGTCTAAACCAAACAGCCTGGCTGACTTCAAGCAATAAACATCATGTAATAATAAATCAACACAAAAATAGACTATAGTGTTAAACAAAGAGAAAAAGAAGAATGAAGACAGATATAAATGTGACAGATACAAGTGCCATGTGACTTACTGAGGTAAGAAGAACGAAGCTTTTTCACAGATTCAGAATAAAAGTTAGTGAGGCCGGACATGCAAGACTTCTTATGCAGAGTGTCTTTACGAAACCACAGAGAGAGACGAATATTGAAAGGGTGAGACAAAACAATGACACAAAATCAAATGAACAGCTAGAAGGCCTTTGAATTGACAGAGTCCAGAGACTGGATTCAAGGCAGATTGGACATTTGTTCTGCCTTTATTATTTCAATAAACGAGTGAAGAAATAATTGACAATAAATGCACAAGAATGCATAACATTATCACGATAATTATTGCTCCAGATAATTAAAAACCTCTCTTCTTTTCTCTCACAATTCAGCCCTTTTTTTCCTTCTAAGGCAGAATTGCAAGATACTACCTCTAGTGCAGAATAAAAAATTGCAAGAAAAAAAACTAAATGAGACACTTAGAACTGGAAAAATAAAAGGGACTGAATTGCAGCTTGTTATTATTTTTACATGGCGCACATGGATTTCAATACAGCAAAGAGGAAAAATTGTGAAGCCTATTACCATTAAAAAAAATTATAAACTGCATTTTCAAATGCCTCTTAAAATTGCAATTGTAAACTGGTCAGATTTACTAACACTAATATTAACGCGAAATGCCACATGGCCTTAAATTCAGTCGGTCGGGATCTGTGTATTTCAAAGACTGAAACTTAGATGAGTGAATAACAAAAAGAACAAGCAAAGACAGGGGACAGAAAAGAACAAACACCGGCGCCCCTTTCTGAGCATATGGATCTGATGATTTTCTAAGATCGCTGCAGATGGTTCCTCGGCCAGAGACGACCACCTGCAGTTTGAAGGATGCAGGAGCATCATGGTCCGGAGACTGACACTGCTCAAGACGAGCATGGGCTTTACTTAATCAGACAGAAACACAGATAGACGACATGCAAAAGTTATGATTAGTAAGAGGATGAGGCTTTCTCTTAGATGTCTGTTCACCTGCCGAGGGCTGTCTGGTTTTGCGGGGCGAGCGTGGTTGTCTGTGATGAGGATCTATGGAGCCGTACAGCTCAGCTGTGCTCACGTTCAGAAGCAGTGTTTTCTGAAGGTAATCAATCACGGCAAGTCCATTACCATTGCCAAAAGCAACTCTGTAAAACACACAAACAGGTTCACACTGCTGGTCAAAACTAAGAAATTATTAAGACGTGCAACAATGGTGCATTTATTTGATCACAAAAATATATTGTGGCTTGTGCATTGTGCATGTGTTTGAATTCTTAATTATTGTAATAAAGAACAATTATGCATGCATGGCTGCTAGGCTTTAAAATGATGGATCATGACACATAAAACTTGTTTGAAAGATAATGAACATCTGTTGCGGAAAGGCAGTGTTTTTAAAAACTCTGTAAAGACACCAGAGGTTTGGTAAACGAGCTATCGTTGTGGTTTTGTGGACCTACAGGCCATATGCAGAGTTGACGGCCAGGCTGGTGATCTGTTGTGGCGGCTCCCCGCTGACCCACACCAGCTGAATGAGCAGCTCCACCTGGCAACCTGGAGACTGTTTGAGAGGAGAACTCCTGACCCTGGCCAAGTAAGACGCAAGACACAATTAACTACCTGCTAATATATGCACATACTAAATCAAGTGGTCAAACAGGCAGACATTTAAGCAAAAATCTGGTCCACATGGCCAAATTACACAAGAAAAGACCTGAACAAGAAAAAAAACATGCCGCTTGGGGACGAATCTGAAAGAGATGAAAACAGACTGTACTTGAGACAGGGCACATTATCTCGAAGGCCATCAGATGAGTTGTTGCTGCTGGTGGAGGGGTGGGACTGAGGCAGGCTGGTCTGGGGGCTGGATGAGGTTCCTGGGGTGGAAACAGCTGACGCCTGCTCGCCTCCACCCTCGGGAGACTCCACTTCATTCAGCTCACACTGCATACGCACCTCCAGGAGCTACAGGCACAAGACAACTGCCATCAGATCTATACAACCATGTGCATGTTCACAGATGAAGACGCAGACTTAAAATCATTTAATGACAAAATGAATGATTAAGTCAGAGTAATATAGGCAGCTGACATGAGTACTCACAAGTACGGGTGTGCCATTGACAAAACATAATGGGGCAGTTTCCCGAACAGGGTTTAAGACTAGTCCTAGATTAAACTAAATGTTAAGAGCTGTCTAAACTGGAAAAGGCTTGCACTGAGATATCTTAAAATACATTATTGTCATTGTTTGGTCTTAAAATGCTCACAGATAATGCATTTCTGTAGGATGTTTCTAAATATTCTTAAATGTCCTAAATTAGCAAAGGTCTAGTGCTGGCTTAATCTAATCCTGGCCCAATAACTCAATATTTTCTTTGATTTTAGTGATAACGAGTGTCTTATTGTGCTGGTATCTTAAGATCTCCTGATGTTTGTGATATTCTTCATATTCTATGAAATAGTCAATTCACACTGATAGAAATTAATCTTTTTCCATAAGTTTTAACTGATTTTTAGATTTTGTGGGCAGTTTTACCTTCACAAAGTCATTTTTTTCTAAAAGTGTCCACTGTCTTTTGAAAACTGATATTTGAAGGTATTTTAATAAAAAAAACTCTGAAAGTGAATTTAAAAAAAACGCCAGTAGGTTGCAGTAAGTCCCTGTAAATAAGTGGGTCATTGTAACTGAACCAAATCATTTAAACGGTTGATTCATTTTGAAACAAATCATGTTGTAAAGTAATGCCGTGGCTGTGTTTGGTATTATTTTTTGCTGTCGAAATAGCGCAAAAACATTTTACATGTTGTGTCTAATGTGTGTTAAAATCATTTTCTCTAATGAGATAAAAATATAATATGAATAATTTGACCAGAAATTATGGATACAAATGCCAAATGTGACCCTGGAGCAGTTTTATTTGTCTTTTTACACATCTTCTGAAAGCTGAATAAATAAGCTTTTCATGCATGTATGGTTTGTTAGGACAGGGCAATATTTGGTCAATGCAGTTTTTTAAGCAATACATATTACTAATTAAAAACTTTGATGTATTTGCAGTAAGAAATTTACTAAATATCTCAATGAAAAACGATCTTTACTTAATTTCGCAATGATTTTTAGCATAAAAGAAAAATTTTGCCAAAAGCATACAATGCATTTTTGACATAAGATTGAACTGCATATGGTAACACTGTTATTAACTCTCCTGTAAAGTGACTCACCAAACTAATGTCTAATTGAGAAATCTCTTAGGAAGCTTTAATATCATACAATATTACAAAAAAAACAGCAGGAAGATATTCTCCAGGCTCAAGAAGAGTTTTACCCACTATTAATTATATTTGTAATATTTATGTAGAGCTACTTCCATGTTCATTTATTCAGTCCTGCGGTGACACCTCCTCATTAAAAAACAAGGTTTTTAGCATTAATAAGCATAAATAAGTGAGAGCTTTACTCGTTTGTGTGGATGCAGCATATGGTATTCTAACTGCTGGAAACTGTGTGTCAAAACAACTCAATGCTTAATGAAATATCCTGCAGTTTGCATACTCAACTCCATCTAAAACGGCTTTAAGCAGCATTTTTCGTAATTGCATTATAATCACCATGCAATTTTTAGGACCTCGTATTAATATTAGGCATTTGTCATATTACAGGACCATTTAAATAAACAATCTAGTGTTGTCAAAAGACCCGGTACTTCAGTACCAAGACGGTACTAAAAAATGTAGATGGTTTTCTGAAGTAGATGGTTCTTGCTGAGCTACCTGAAAAGTGTGCACTGTGCAGTTGCGTCTTCTTCATAAAAGCACAGAGAGATGGCGACCGGCGGTGCTACTGATGAGGGGGTATTTTGTTTTTGAGGCTGATGACAAGCGCAACATGATTGATCACCAAAAACCCATCTGCAAGCGGTGTCATCGAAGTTTTATGTCAAAAGGGGGAAATACATCGAACCTTATAAAACACCTCAAACATTGCAATTTGCTTAGTTAATCGTTACTGTGCGTTCACACCGC
>JAUMHI010000061.1:1483101-1494831 GCA_032359435.1 Enteromius unitaeniatus
ATTACTGCCATTGTGTGTCTTCTGAATGGGACACCAATCAAGACTACTGAGGACACTTGAGAACATTGTCCTGCCCTCTTGTTTCTGAACAAACATTCATTTGAAGCCTTCATGGTCTGTTGATTAACAGAAAATGCAGAAACTCAAAGTACATTGCTACTTATTAAAGGCAAAAACTTTGAAAGCCCAGGTAAGGCCGGCTTTTGTATTATCTGAAGAAAATGTAAGTGGTGTTTGCCTCTGCTGCTACAAAAGCACAAAAGCTTCTTTTTTGTTGATAAGTGCCTCTCATCAAGTAAGTAAAATGATGTTTGGTGCATGCTGTGTTCCCAAATGCATGTTAAAGCAACCCATTCTCAGAGAAGAAAAAAAAAATGTATATCTCACGAAAATATGTTATGGGGTTTCACATCAAAATATGACTGTCTGTTATGATACAGGAAATCGATTTCATACATGTCCACTGTAGAGGACATCAGAACTTAAAGCATGTTTATTACTCATTTTGGGAGACACAACAAACGAACAGAGAAAACAAATTCTATATCAATATTCCTATTAAATATAATTATAAACATCTTGCTAATTATTACTGCCATTATTACATTTGTTCATTCTATGACGCGCCAAAAACATATAATATATAAAAATATAAGGAAAAAATGAATTGATGGCCATTTTACACACATTATGCATTCATTTTGGATTTTTTAATTGATTTAAACAAAAATCCCCACTGTTGCCTTTACATGTCCATCTATGTCTTTTTTTATGACTTTTTTAATATGGCATCATATGTCACTACATATGAATAAAATATCATTTTTTAAAAATACATACTTAAAAAACAATTCTTCTAGACTACGTAATGACATGACAAAATACTAAATTGACAAAACAAAATCCAAATTTTTCCTGGTAGCCCGGAGGATATATATAATTTGTGAATCAATAAGCACACTAAGTCATATCGCAACAATTGTGCGTAGTATATTTGTATACAGGATGCTTACCTCTCCCGATTAAATTTAAGAGAATGGAGGATGGCTGGAAGTTTTTGCCTCAGATTCCATAAATGAATACTGTCATCTGCCAAAGCACTAACCAGCGCCCCCTATGCACCAAACAAACAGGAACATAATGAAGTATTACAGAGTTCTACATCACATCTGAACAGATTAAAGACCAACTATTCAACAAAAAGTTGCAGGCAATGTGAGGGAGAGGGATAAGACCTGGAGAAAGTACAGAAGAGGAAATATCTATACAGATGGTCAGGGCAAAACTCACTTCATTGACAAGGAACTCCAGCTGGATGACGGCCGATCCGCTCTCATGCTGGCAGTAACACTCCACTCCTGCTCGGCCAAATCTGTAAGCTCAGTTAAGGTACATACATCTCTGAAAACCTCAGAGTCCCTGTCAGATGTGCTGAACACCGAATATGAGTAGTGTACAAAAACGCACAGCATTATTAAAGGGATATTTACCACACTTTATCTACTTCCAGAACAGTATTTCTCTTTTGAGATGAATGTCCAAGCTGCAGTTTTCATATAGGAAAGCTAATAATAAGCTCTCAATTCTTTAGGAATCATGCAATGTTTTGTGTAAGTTGACTTCATCACTTTCTGACCAAGATCTTGCCTTAGAAAGTAAGAAAACAATGGATTACAATATACGCTCTATTGCAGGACTATTTAAAACAACTGCAAAAATCCAGCATCTAAAAATACACACCTTCATATATCTTTTACCATATGAACTAGATAGTGAGAAAAAACTGGCCACAGACAATGTAAGTAAGCCACCAGAGTTCAGCACTAAAGGGAATCTGTGTTCCCAGAGGTCTGTGCGTCATATTACCGAGGGTCTTGTCCATTGACTTAACTAAATGGATTATGCAAAGTCTCTAATCAGAGTCTTAAGTCTTGCCTGTGAATGCTGCTTCAGCCCTCTGGAGTAATGCAGAGTAAATGGGAGTAAATGCTCCCATAAAACCCTTCTCCGGCAGGAGTGTGCCTTCCTGTGTGCGTTTAGGCACAAATGCGAGTTCTGTTCCATATCAGGTTGCAGATTCCAGCGTTATATAATGGATGACTGTTGTGTTGTTAGATGTTTACTCTAATGAGTACTTTAAAATCTGTTAGATTGAATATAATTTAAAAAAAAAAGATACTTTATAGCATTCACTTTTATGAAGGTAGGAGTTTTCTGAGCAATAAAAGAACCTTTCAATGAACACTTTTTAAAAAAGAACTTGTAATAGCCTAAAGAACCTATTTCCACGCTAAAGAGCTTTTTGTCCAAAAGGATGGATGTTAAAAACTGTTCAAGGAAACACAGGCCAATTATTCAAAACAGGCGAGCAAAAAGAGCCCTGTGTGACCCAGGGGCGAAGGCTCAGAAAGCTTCTTATCTGCCAAGAAGAATCACTGCAAAACAACATATGGACGCTGTATGTTGTTACCTCAGGACATCGAACACACTTCTCATGCCAGGGAATGAATGCTAAAATAGTTGACACTATAAACAGGAAACGGGTTTCGCATCCGTATTGAATCAGCGGTTTCCTGCAGCAGTGTACTAATTTCCTCCTGAGTGACTTACAACTGTGAAAACATATTTATAAGACTCCACAAGTAGAAAACTTAAAGTATGCTTGGCAGCATCTAATATGTAAACTCTGTGTTCTTCGCTCACACGCATCCTAGCACTGCAAGCTAATGCATCTCTGTTAAACAGATCAATTATGGTAAACAACATTGGTAGTAGTGTGCACAGGAAAAGAGCCATTACACTGAAGATGAACTCACCTTGCTGACACGACAGTTTGTGAACAAGACAGAGAGTGCAAGAGGGCCATAAACTAAAAACAAGATGCAACTACTGCCTGTTTCATGCATTTAGTCATGTTAATATTTCACAGCTTCTTCATAAAATACACAAGAGATTCACTGATCTAGAAACTTACAATTACTCTGGCACTATTAAATTTGGTTCAAATCTCTAACCTACCAATTTGTTTACATTTATATAAATATTTGGTAAGTAACAAGATTCCAGAAAATCATAAAAAGTTTAAAAAGCTTTTTTTTTTAAGTTCCCTGCAGTTTATTATAGAAACAAGATCAGAAAAACAGATACATGAGATATTATGGACATGAAAAAGCTGTCAGGAACTTCAACTATTCAGTTGTAACCTTTGTTCAGACATGCACCAGCATTTTTTAACTAACCAGTATGATGGAAAAACAATATTGTTTTGGTCTCTTGTGTAGAACAACAGTGTTTCACTATATGAACTTATTTTGAAGGAAAATCAAACAGAAACATTTAATGAGAAAAAGTTGTTTCAGTGTTTTTGTAACTTTGTATTTAAGAACTGGCATTCTGTGTTCAATCACCCAAATTAATTCCCAAAACTTTTCAGTCTTCAGCTAAAAAATTGTCATTTTGGTGCATCATTATTGAGGATATTCAGTTCTCTCCTACATTCATTTCTTGAGATGCACGGATGGGAAACCAAACAGGGATGTTTACACAGCAGACTCGCCTTCACCATATTTGGCAAATGGACTGAATAAATAACAGAGGGCTGTTATAAATAAGTTGCAGTGGACCACTGATTCATTATTTATTAATAAATGTAAGCATCAAGCCCTTGACCAGCCAGTTTCTCCTCAGCTTGGCGCTGGATCAGATCCCGGGGTCAGACAGCAGCTCTGCACATTCCCTGGGATCTGGAGCCGACCGAACAAACGCTGTTCGATTCTGGATATAATGATCACCACAAAACAGGATATAATACACTAAAGATTAATGCTGTCATATACACATATTAAAGTTTTCATTTACCTAAAAACCAAAAAATGTGCATACATTAATTAATTTAGCAGATGCATTTATCCAACTTGGATCAATTTGAACACTGAATTTAGGAAATTCTGCATGCTGTTCAGGTGTCAAGGATCTGAATACACTAAAATTAACATTCCAGCTGGGCTTTGAACTAGGGCCACATTACTTGACATTACTTTCATTACAATTTGTCAATGTGATAACCAAAAAGTAAAAAATGGAATGTAAAAACCTATGCCTACAAGCATCTATGCTGATTCATATCAAAATAATCTAAGGCAGTACAACAATAATCTACTTCACTCTTTTGATTTTGGATTTGTTCTTGCCAAAATCCTCTCTTATTAATATTTAATATACAACAGTTATACATGCTCTGTAACATTTCAAATGGGGAATCCACGCAAAAGTTTTACTTTCTAAAGCATCATATTGCCGACCACAATGGGTGACTCACTTCAAACAACAGGGGCTTCCGCTGAGAGCAAACAGCAGCGCAATCTGATAAGGGTGCTGTCATACTATATGCCCTAATAATACAGGCCTCAAGTGCAAAAGATTACAATGTAGCTAAAGCAGACAGGCTTGTCAATGTTCCTACAACCGCTGACATTTGTTCCTGGGAACTAAACAGCCCCAACACGGCAGTAAAGCAGCTCTCAAAAGAGAGAACAAGGAGGAAGAGAGGAGATGAGAATGAAGACGAGATGGAAGGTGTCAAATACTCAGAAAACTATCCAGAGGTCCAGAAACGATCAAAGCCTTACATGCCGGTTCAGCACAGCAAGAGCTGTACATCTTTAATAAAACTGCCATCGAAGCATAATTAAAAATCTGTCTCTCTGGCCAAGAACTGCTTGATTAGTTCATTAAATGAGACTCAAATATATCTAATAAAAACACAATCTATTAACTGGGAAAGGAAGCTCATCAAGACAAGATTGTTGGCCTAAAGTCTTTCTGGAATGTTGTAAAAGTTTGAAGGTTGTGAGTTAATGGTATGTGGTTGCTAAGGTGTTTTAAATAGCTGCTAAGCAGTTGTTAAGGGGTTTGGAATTAGTCCTGCCATGATTATTGATTTATTACCTGATGGTGGTTATTTAATCTTATTCCAATTATTTGAGTAAAGCACACTTTTCAATCATATTGGGCTGGATAGGAATTAAGACTAGACCTTTGCTAATTTAGGACATTTAAGAATTTTTAGAAACATGTCTTACAAAAATGTATTATCTGTGAGCATTTTAAGACCAAACAATGGCAATGATGTATTTTAAGATATCTCAGTGCAAGCTTTTTCCAGTTTAGACCGCTCTTAACATTTATTTTATTCTAGGACTAGTCTTAAACCCTGTTCGGGAAACTGCCCCATTGTGTATAAATAAAAGAAATGTAAGCATTTCAGGAAATTCCATTTAATAAACAGGTAGTAAGAGGAAAAAAATGATCTAATAAAGGGAGTAAATAAAATACGATTTCATTCATACAAAGTCTTAAATTATTATAGATTTAAACATATGTAAAATATAGTTATAAAAAACATACACATATAAAATAAAAAGAATGAATTACAGAAACTTTATTTTAATAGCTCTAAAATAAATTATACATTTTCTAATTTTTTTTTAATTTGTTATGCCTTTTCAAATATGATCGTTCATGCAGTGTGTCATGTAGCTGTATGTGAACATAAACTATCTGTAAAGTTGTGATGCTGACAGTGCACGATAAATAAAGTTATTGTCTATCAAAAAAATAAAAAAATAGTCGGCTCACATTCGCCTGAACGAGTCGTCAGCAATTCACATCTTTCTCTGTCACGGATCCACGTCACAAAGTAACATATTTGCATAATGTACGCCCGCGTTATACTCCGAGAACAACTTGACTCTCTGTCTGTCTGTCTTATTAGTTTAAGTAATGACAAACTATGGCTTAATAATGGCATTATACAACGTTAAAGTTCTAGAGGTGTGTCCGATTCGTTTACAAAGCACCTGATAGCCATCTTTTCTATGTATTGACAGGTCTCCAGAGCATTCATTCATTTGTTTTCTGACACACGCTGTAGCGGTAGACCAATCATAAAGAACTGCGCTATCTGACCAATCACAGCAGTGATGGCTCACGGAAGGGAGGGGTTTAGACAGATTGATTCATTGAACTGCTTCACCGGAGTCGTTTAGAAAAGGGGTCAAATTAAACCTATTTTTGGAGAAAGCTAAAGTGTTTTTGACCTTGCATACATGTTTTAAGAGACTCAATATAAGCAACCTTTAAAATGGCATAATATGGCACTTCAACAAATCCAAGTTGCTAATAATGCTATATTATTTCAGGCTTGCACTTTAAGCGACAAACTGAACAGAATTAAATCATTAAAACAATTATTTGTATGACAATTAATTGCCAACACAATATTTGTGATTATGACTATGTGGTTAAAGATATCACAAGATGTTCTGACAGGTAGTTGCTAAAGCAGAGCTAAGCGAAGACATACAGACACATAATGGCTCTGTTAGGGAGCTGTTGAGGTGCTCTGAATGGTTGCTAGGACACTGCTTGATAGATATTAAAAATATTAATAACTAATATCTACAATCTGGCTTGCTACCACATTATTGACTCTTTGTGCAATGCAATGCAAACAAACAAAAAAAATGTAAAAATGCAATTATAAAGCTATTTGACCCTTCGGCTTGTACTCTCTCGCCCTCGTCCAAGCCAAACTTCAGCCATTAGTGTGTCTCAGAGTGATAAAGTCGAGATAGGATCTGTCCAAACAAGATTAAGAACAATAATCAAACAGGCCCTGGGTGCCTTAAACAAACTCTGGAGGAGTCTCAAATGGCCGTTATTTAAAGCACTTGGAGTTGGATGCTGCCAACAGCAGCCTACAAGTGCAGCAGAGAGGAGAGGGTCATAGATCGCGAGGCAATCAACGCTGAAACGCCACTGATGATACTAAAAATAGCACTAATCGATTCGATTTATACCACACTAAAGCCTAATAAAAAATTCTTCGAGCATGAATTGTAAAGCACCACTGGCTACGTAAATAAGCAAGGAGAAAACCAAAGATGGTATCAGTTTTCAGCACACATTTCCTCCACTTGGTGAGATCTGAGTGGCACTTCCTCATTCAGACACATTTCTTAATCCACAATACAGAGTGGTTTGATTAACTGTTATATATACAAACCTGGTTAACTGTCTGCATTTCCTCTAGATATAACTTTAAAGCTTAATTCAAAAGCCATCCGTGTATTTGGACTAAAACCTTTTACTGTGCTCCAAGCCCTAGTAGGTGGCGTCAACTGATTTTTTTACCACAATATTTTATAATCAAAACCTTTTCTAATCTAAGAAGACAAAAAAAACATCATGTGTTGTGGTGCATTTTTCAAAATTCAGGAAGAAGACATGGATTGACATTCTAATACATTTTTCATGATGCATTTGTATTAAATCATAAACACAAGTAATATTGTAACAGAAATGCATCCATTTAGAAAATGGATACAAAATGTCAAAGAACAGTGCCTTTTTGTTACATCAATCTCAAATTTGCAAAACAAACATGGCTTTAATTTTAAGAATTATTTTATAAATAAAATAACATTTTAGTACAGTACATTAGAAAACTTTTACTCTTTGCTTTCACTTTTAGCAATAATCTAAACCTTCTTTAAACCAACTTTAAATTATGTATTCAGTGCATTTTTACAGAAACTGGCGAAGTACAAATAACCCACCTACAAGTACCTGCAATATTCAGATCTCTAGATATGGCTCACTTTGGAGAAATTTTTTTTGCAAACTTTTCCAGCACTTGCTTAGTGGGAAAAATCAGTTGAGTTATGCGAAATAACTCAAAAATAAACTGTGTTATACAGACCTAAGAGCTCTATGTTTTTGTTGGGAGATTGAAGCAAAATATTTGAGTCAATTTTTATATTGTTTTCTTTATATAAAACCGAAATAATATATCTCATATACTCTTTAGCACATTAAATGATTATGCTAAAAAACAGCATTAATCAATTCAATTTATATCATACTAAAGCCCATTAAAAAAGGAGTCACATGCCTTACAAATAAATATAACTATAACTCACGCCAGCAGTGAAAAATTGCACCATTTATACAAACCCTTAATTCACCAGCTCATTACGAAATCATTACGCTCATCATCATGAACATCTGGTAAACATCTTACAGCACAATCAAGACTAAACTGTACAGAAACAGATTTAGTGCATCTAATGTACTCTTTAGGTCACAATGTTGTGGCTCAGAAACCTTGTCACATGCTTTTAACCCTGCATCACCTGACTGGGTAAAGTTCTCACAGCATTAAGCAGCACTCATCTTCAGTGAAATCGTTGCAAAAGAAGAAAGGATGAAAGAAAGTTGCATTCTCAAAGAACAGGAGGCGACTTCCTCATTTGGTAAACCACAGTGGTTTGTGGTATTTCTATACACAAATGCAAAGAAAGCTTTCCTCATCCGACTGACGATGCAAAATATTTTATGCTCGACTCAAGTTTTTCAAGCTTTTGTGGGTTGAAGACAGAAAATTCTGATTTCTTGGTTTAAACATGCATCTTAAAAGAAACGCTTTAATGTTTCTTAAACACTTTTGTTGGCAGCGGTTTATTAAGCTTTTAAGTCTTTACCATGCATAAAACTTAACAGAGGATAATCAGAACAAAAAGCATTCAACAACAATCTATTCGTCAATTATTCATGCATAAAACCTCACAGACGCACTGTAATTTGGGAAAACATCGCCGAGCAGTGACGAGACTGCATATTAAAGAGCGCTTAACTGTTTTCATGCCGCCAAGCATCTCTAACAACAAACTGCTAGTATTTATCGTAAAGCCAAGACAGCTAAAACTCCTCCAAACTCCTCAATGTCCAGCAAGGTTTCGTATGAAAACACACAGATAGAGACACAAGGGACCAATCATGTAAAATTAGATATTTACTGTTAGTAAACACCTCATTGAGTTTGTGTCAGCTGAGCCGTGGCGGTGTTTCCCAACGCTGGGGGCAATGAGGCAAATCGATACATCCTGTCTTTTGATAAATAGCCCAATCGACTGAATGACAGTAAGCCCATCAGCTCTCGCTGCACATTAACACATCCAGGCAACAGCTGAGCAAGAGGAGTGAGCCAATCAACTCCACTCTCCACCACACAGAACACTGACCTGGTGGGTGGCTTGTGACTTTCCACAAGGACAAAATGCCATTGATACAGTGAAGTCTTAGGCAGCCTACTGCCTGCCATTATAAAAGCGTAATAGAGGAGCCCTCCCACGACCTAGACTGAAATCTGACAAGAAGTCTGGCCTTCAACCATGCAACCTTTTTAGGTATGGACAGGCGGTAAAACTTGTGTATTTCACAAAATAGATGATGACATGAAATATTTTCGTGAGGCAGATAAGCATTGTGACATTCTAATACATTTCTCATAATAAATGTTTATTAAAACCTAGAAATGTTTAAACAGACAGCAAATAATTCCTGAATAATATTTCAGAGGGCCCTGTAAATTGTAATACATTTGTAATAAATTATTACATTTTAAAAAGTTTTGAAATCAATTGATTAGAGCTGCTTTTGATTGTTAAAAATGTATTTAATTCCTTAAACTGGAATGCATTAAAACTAAAAACTGAGAACATGAAAACAGACTTAATGGTAAAATGCATTAATAAATGTTAATGAATTATGACTTTTTGTTTGCTGAAATTCAATTTAACAATGAAAACATAATGCTATATAATCTTTTTTTTCTTTTAAAGAAATGCAATTTTAATAAAATATTTAAATCTTTAAATATAAATTAAAATGTCATAGTGATAAAAAAAATTGCTTTTCTCTTTTCATTATTTTCAAGTAATTAGGTATGCTTTTTGATTGATGTTTGATTTTACCAATTGACACTGAATCGACAATGACTACTTTTATTTATTTATTCGTTTATTTGCATGCAACTATCAAGATTATAAGAAAATACGGTATTGCATGTCATAAACGTATTAACCACACAACACTGATTGTTGAAATAGGCAGGATTGTATCTGTTTGCATTGTGATGTTCTAAGTTATTATCTGTTTTGGATTGTGTGAAAACCAAAATTAAACAATGGCATTAAAAATATACACAAATAACAATTCTACCATTGCACAACATATGCCACCCAGGTCTATTCTGTAGCCATGTTTCTTTCAACAGAAACAATGACGTGGTGTATATCTGAACACGAAAACATTCAGAAATGAGCTGAAGCAGCTTTGTTGAGTGTGTGTGGCTCTAACAGACGTGCCCAGCAGGACCAAAGATGTTTCCAGCACGTGTGAGGTGGCTTTCTGGCAGATAGTCGACAGCACCAATGATGAGACGAGCTCTGCAACATATGGCAGTGGAGCTGCTCATGCCACAGTGGAGATATCATTAATGAGCGCAGCTCCTCTAGGAATAAGGACCCTGCTTCTAGGAAATGTGCCTCTGAAATGAGGCTGCTCATATACATGACTCTGTGAGAAACGGGCTGCTTTGATTTTTACCGCCTGGAATCAAACTGACCTTCTCACTGATGACTGAGCATATAGTGCATAAAAGTATCAGCTTCGAAATGCTCAATGTTTATGTTTTGCACGTTGTAGGTACTGTAGATATGCATATATACATATACATAAAATGACTTTTTTAAAAGCAAGAAGCCACATAGTTTACTATTACAAAATATATTAGATATTAGCATTATATCAGCTACCCTGCCTTAGATATTGCCATTAAAATTGTTACTGAATAACACATCATTTGATCAATAATATTAGGCTTGTTGATTTTCTAACGCTAATTTTTCATGTTACTTGAGTCAGTAGCTCCTATGATGCTTCTCTAGGGTAAATATTCATATCTCCTGGGGGAACAGCAACGCTCTTAGATGCTGATTTGCCAGAGGATGTTATTACTTGTATTTTGCAACTTACATAATCATATGTTTCTGTGGAGTTAAGTTTTCAAAGTTTCACTTACTTCGCGCAACAAGACTTCCAGCACAGAAGGGTGGGAGGACTCCTTTTGTTTAAATATACACAAACATTTGACACTTATTTTCCCCCAGTTAAGCTAAGCTGGGTATGTTGCCAGCCCTCAAATAAAGGATACAGTCTCAGGGCTCCACTTTGTGTGCCAATAGCCAGAATTTTCTGCACAGGGTCAAAAGCCATGGAGGAGGGTTGATAGGGAAAGCCATGTCGCACTGTCTGTGAAGCAGAAGATGATTTGCATTAAACTACAAACACGACAATGGAGTTCTTAAAGGAACAGTTCACATAAAAATGTAAATTCTTACTTGCATTTGGATCAAACTTGTGTTGACTATGAAGTGCACTATATTCTAAGTCTTCTGATGCCGAAAGATTACTTTTTATTTTGTTTAAATAATATAGGTTAATATAAATTATTTAATAAAAAAGTTATTATTTAGCTTAAGCTGGCAAAAAATGAGCAAAAAAAAAAAAAAGTACTAAAATTATTAAAACCTATTAGACTAAATCTGAAAAAAAACCTGAAAACATACACAGAAATAAAATCCTTTTCAAAATAATAACAATATCTCTGATAACAAGACTAGGAAATGTAAAGCGCATGCTTTTAGGGAGCTTTACAGACATCTTATATACATAAATGTCTAAAACATTGGCTGTTTGTGTTCCATGGAAATACTTCATGACGATCACTTATTAAATTTAACAATTCAAATTTTTGGTGAACTCCGTTTTCTTAAGAAAACGAAAAGACCTGCGCAAAGAAAACATGACGTTGGTTTAACACTACAT
>JAUMHI010000061.1:1494931-1512841 GCA_032359435.1 Enteromius unitaeniatus
TTTTTGGTGAACTCCGTTTTCTTAAGAAAACGAAAAGACCTGCGCAAAGAAAACATGACGTTGGTTTAACACTACATGTGAAGGAACTGAAACAAGTTAACAATTCAGGATAACAAATCATCACATGAGGTTCAGACCACAGAATGCTGAGAAGCTGAAGTTGACAGCTGACTAACAACTAAACTACTGCAGTGGTTCCACAGTACAGTGATGATATCAAATGGGAATAATCTAATATTTACCATGTACTGAATGACTGGCACACATACGTACTCTGGTATTACAAGAACTGTAATGTCTAACCAGTCTACCAGAGCATTCATGTAGTGATTACAATGAAATATTTAAAATATTGACCCTGTACATATGTGAGAGATAATATTTTGATATATAAAATGCCTTATTATAAGGGTAAAAGGCATAAAACATAACATTATTTGAAACTTTACTGTATGTAAATTTAGTTTGTGAAGACAAGACTAAATATTTATTATGAGCAAATGTTGACATATGTAATATTTGCTCATTAAACTAAAAAAAAAAAAAACAGTATTCAGTTCTCATATTTTTTATATTTTGTGGTTTTGTTAAGGCAATTTTGTTATAATATTGTTTTGAATGTTTTTTACTTTTTCATAACTTGATTCTTGATGAACAGCACAATTATCCATCATCTTAAAGCATACAGAACAAGTGACAATTAAGAAACAAAAACATAGAAACGTATTATAACAATAAGTAGATAGACAAGACTGGCAAGCCTTGAAATATGACATTAATGAGTCTGTAATTCTTCCTCACCCTAACTTCAGTCAGTTACACTCACTCCAAAAAGTAATTTGCAACTTCACCTTGATCTTAAAGACTCACCCAGTGAGGTTTCAAACCCGTAAGACCTTCATTCATCTTCAGAACAAAACAAATTCAGATATTTTAGGTGAAATCTGACCCTGCATAGACAGCAACACAAGTGAACCGTAAACATAATAAAGACATCGGTAAAACAGTCAAACTAAATACTTTGTGGCATGAAAAAACAGCTTAATTTGTGTTCTGAAGACGAACAAAAGTCTTAAGTGTTTGGAACAAAATTAGGTTCATGACAGGATTTCCTTATTGGGGTGAACTAACCCTTTAAATGAATTTGGTCTTAAAGTGTCCCTATTATGCCTTTTCAAATATGATCTTTAATGTGTAGCTGTATGTGAACATAAACTATCTGCAAAGTTTTGCGCAGGATAAATAAAGTTATTGTCTATCAAAAAAAAAAAAAAAAAATAGTCGGCTCACATTCATCTAAACGAGTCGTCAGCAGTTCGAATCTTTTTCTGTTATGGCCAAACGTCACGAAGTAACATATTTGCATAATACCCGCCCACGTTCCGTGCCCCGCCCACAAACAGAACAATTTCCACGTGTGTTCACGCTGTCACTCAGTAGGCAGTGGGCGTTTCGTTTTCCCGAGGACGGCGCCATCTGACCAATCACAGCAGAGATCGCTCACGGCAGGGAGGGGTTTAGACAGATTGATTCTTCGAACTGCTTCACACGAGTCGAGTCATTTACAACTGAGGTAAAATTAAATAATTTTCGGAGAAAACTAAAATGTCTTTTCACCCTGCGTACACGTAGACCTGTTTTAAGAGCAAAAAAGGCCACCTAAAATAACCGCCACCTATTCCTCAACCGTCAACTCTGACGTCACACCAGCGATTAATCTCTAGCTGGTTATTTTGTTTTTAACCCGGTTGAAACCCATCGACCGTTGGCCAGCTGTTTTTGTGATTAAGTCGAGTTGGCGCCACTCACTCACCTCCACACTCGGTCACCCCCCAATATGAGACCACAGTAACTAATCCCACCTTGCAGAGCTGGAAATGCTCTGACTGCAGAGTCTCCTGGATCATGTCATTCTCCCGGTTTCCCGACTGAGGGGACGCGGCGGCGGCGGAGGAGGAGGAAGAGGACGCCGCAGTCAAGCCGTCCAACACCTTCCTGATATTAAACTTCTTCATGTTGCCTCCAGCAAATGCGAAACGAATGCAAAATGTGCATCAACGGAGTGAGCATAAACAGACGGTGGCGGACACTGTTGTTGAATTCGTGCTGATGTCTCACATGTCAGGCAGTGTTGTCATCCCGGCTCGTGTCATAATCCCACACGCATTCCCGAAACACGGCCGCCGGCTCGAATGTCACTTCTTTTTCATTTTAATCGCGACACGGGCGGCGTAATCCAGTTAGATTCGGCCAATCTCGCCGTGCTCGGTACGCGGAAACGCAGAGCGCTGCAATCACCGCGACGCGTCTGCGCTGTGGAGGCGACACCCGGATGTGCGCGAGAGCCGCCGCTGTGGCGCACTGACTCAGGATCAGCGAGCTTCGCCTCTGGCGGGGGTCTATAATAACCTTCAGGAAAGTCAACAGTTACAACATTACATGCTGATTATGATGAAGATGAGGGCCAGCACCCAATATTCAATTAAATCATGGCTTTAATCGGATTTATGTTAGTACACCCAATAATAAAAATTATTTTATATGGAATTAATATTGAATTAATTCAATAATAATCATAAATAAAATACACACACACACACATATATATATCATAAATAATAAAAAATATGACATGTTATTTAATTATAATTATATATTTTTTATTTAATAAAATAACATTTAATTGTTAACATTGTATACAAATATTTGGGGTTAGTAAGCTATTTAATGGTTATTAAAGATGTTTCTTCTGCTCATCAAGGCTGCATTTATTAGATTAAAAACCAGGAAAAATTGTAATATATTATTTAAATGTAAAATAAGTGTTTTCTGTGTGAATATATTTTAAAATGTAATTTATTCCTGTGATACAAAGCATCATTATCAGTCTTCAGTGTCACATGATCCTCTCAGAAATCATTCTAAAATATTTGCTGCACAAACACTGTACAAACATACAGTATGTATATTTGAAAGTATTTACATGTAAAAGCATTAATATATTTATTTTCTTATATTTGATATTATATTTGATATTTCATCAGAAAAACTTATTTTGGATGTGATTAATTGCGATTAATTGTTTGACAGCATTTATTTATATATATATATATATATATGCTGTTACTGTTATTATTAATAATAATAATATATAACAAAATAATAGTATTTAATGTTGTCATGTTACTATTATATTTTAAAATTAATAAAATCAATTCTATTTAGATTTAATGTAATAATACAATCATACTGTTAATAATAAAATATTAATACGCTAAAATAATTTAATACTATTTAAAAAAATAATAATATTAACTTATTATTTAAATAATTATATTCATACGTAATTATAACACTTTTATTATTAATATATATATATATATATATATATATATATATAATAACAATAATAAATATTTTGTAATAAAATAATACTATATAATGTCATTATTATTGTGTGTGTTTGTTTGTTTAAAATCTCTCTCTCTCTCTCTCTATCTCTCTATATATATCTAAATATATATTACTTTAATTAAGAGGGGAGACCAAAGTAATAGTTTTCCTTTCTTATTGTCCAGAAAAAAAAAAAAAGATTAGTTATTTGACACTTTCTGACAACATAATCTAAAGCCAGCACTATTTGCAGTATTGCAGTATATTAAAATAGAATTAAACAAATAAGAAAGAACATAGAAACATAAAAAAACATGACAACAAACAGGAAATATTTAGCTATTGTTTTGGACAACAATTTCTAAAATGAACATATAAAATGTGAAAGCCTTCCCTAATCTGAAATTTCTGAAAAACACTCTTGACCTGTCATTTAAAATCCACCTACAGTACAGTGTGTTATATACAGTAACTCATGTCTGTGTTAATGTTAATGTGTTTTTATATTGGAAGACACAGTTCACAAAAATCAAAAGACAATTTTGATTAAAAAAAAAAAAAATAGAGAGAATTTTAGTTCAACTGGAAGTCAGTAAACTTAAAATATTAGTAACATTAATATACATATACATTAACACTCAAAGTGCTTTAGAAAAGAGTGCAATTAACAATATGACTAATTAACTGAACAGCTTTCTCTATGTTACTGTACTGGTTGTTCAGGTCGTCTGGGACTCTCAGTCTGGGTACAAAATATTCTCAATGAAGCCCGTGGCAGACACATTTGGCCCGTCCCTCCTGTAATGACTGCTGTTTCTGGATGCTTAGTTACACACCGTCTCCAGGGTCTCCTCTCACCGTCTCAGGAGATTAATGATGTCATTTTTAATCCTACACTATTTTTAATGCAAAAAATATTACCAAATCTTAATTAATGCGTTTTGGGATAGTAGATCATAATTTTGTAATTTGCATATTGGCTGCTTTATCAAATTATAATGACTTTAACAATTTAGAGTGACTTTTATATGTATATTTTTGCTTCATTATTGATAAACAACAAACATGTTGTTAATTTTAAGCAAAAAAATCATTCAGGTAAACTTTTCATCTAAATACTGACCTCCTTGACAGTAGAACTGAATTAGAGCACAGTCACTCACTAGATGGAGCCATAATCATTCTTACATCTCAAATCAGCACGGACATTAATGATGTTGAATATTAAATAAAAAAAACAGAATCTCTATATTATAAGAGATAATGCATTAATTATTTAATAATGACTTAATTATCATCAGCATACTAACTAAGATAAGGTCCAATTAGTCAATGTTAGCA
This sequence comes from Enteromius unitaeniatus, assembly GCA_032359435.1. Lineage (NCBI taxonomy): Eukaryota > Metazoa > Chordata > Actinopteri > Cypriniformes > Cyprinidae > Enteromius > Enteromius unitaeniatus. The sequence goes on from JAUMHI010000061.1 coordinate 1,499,666, forward strand.
CTAACAAGCAAAACATTTGATACAGTATTTATTCATATTTGTTAATAAAAACACAACTGATTGTTAGTTCATAATAGCTCAGATCCGTTATTAATGATAATTATAATGAAGGTTTAAGACAATCATCCACTATAAAGACTTTGCTTGGTCATAATTTAGTAATACCAAGATATGATTATATTGAATCAGTAGGCTAATATTTACATTTTTATATAACCGTTATAATTCCTGTATAGAAATATAAAAACAATTGTATATATAAATATTATTACTAGCACTATTATCAAAAATGTAAAAAAAAAAAAGTCTACTAGTATGAATACAATATAAATCTAGTCAAATATTTATTTAATTTTACCACTTTCTCTAGTGGCCAAAAACAAACAAACCAAGAATTTTAATGAACAACATTTCAGAGAAACTTTAGTTTACTTGTGTATTGAATTAATTTACTAAACTATTAATTTACTACAGCACAAAAGCCATCTTAAAAGCACTTTTCTTTGTTTAGTGTTAGCTGACATCCATTAAACAATATCAGATTCAACTTTTGATTAGATTTTTGAAGAATCTATTAGTTAATGTTGAACATGAAGATAAATGCAGCATATTAGTATACAGTATTTTTTTAATGCTGCTATGTAGTTAACTAATAGTGAAAACAAATAGATCTTTCTTGTGTTACCAAAAAAGTGAAAATGTTAATTCATCTTTTAATTAGTTTAACTATTTTAAACTTTCTGTTGGTGAAAATTACAGATTTGTAACGTGGACCACATTTATACAGACTTGTCAAGGTCAAAAACATTTGCTAAAAGGTCATGTTTGCTTTGCTTTGCAGCTCCTTGTGTGTCCTGTGGACTCTCTTCTGCCCAGCTTCCCTCCTACTTGTGTGATTCTCAAGCTGTGTACGTCAGCACAGTGATCTTCCGCTTCTCCATTGAGAGCCATCTGCTCACTCACATGGAGCTGCTGCTTTACCCGTCACACACAAACACAGTCTCTAGTGTCCCATGAAAGAGTTTGCTGGGGGTAAGTTGTGTCTTGCGTAAAGGGGAAGGTTGATGGAATATCTGAATGATTTATGAGCGCTTATTTTGCTGCAAATTACTCACAATGACCTCGCACCAGACAGGAAAAGGTTTAAAGTTCAGAAAACAATTTGGCCCCCAAATGTCTGTGCAGTATTCAGTGGAGCGCTGACAGCCAGACCAATGGTAACAGTATTTATTTGCTCGAAAATTATTGTCATTATGAACAGAGCTACTTACACACTTTACCCCAAATGTACTGTACCAGTTTGGCCTTCATTTAGTAATTCATGGATATTTTGGCAAACAATTTTTATTTTTAGAATGTATAAAATATACCACATAAAGGTTTTAGAGTTTATGGTTCCAGAAAGAAATTTTGACATCCATGGAATCTTTACATTTCATAAAAATGTGTAAACAGCTTCTTTAAATTTGTTAAAATGCTCTTCGCACACACACATCTTAAAGAATTTGTTTCTTACAGACACACAGTTTTTATCACAAGAGGTTAAATGATGGACTGAAGTGCTGTGGTGTGAATTATAGTGATGTCTTTATCAGCTGTTTGGAATATCATTCTGACGGCACCCATTTGCTGCAGGGCATCCATTGGTAAGCAAGTGATGGAATGCTACATTTCCCTAAATCTGCTCTGATGAAGAAACAACTCATCTTCATCTTGGATGGTCTGCATGAGGGGTGAGTAATTTTCAGCAAATGTTCATTTTTGGTTTAACTATTCATTTAAAACAGCGATATCTGTCTGTGAGATAAGCAAATAATCTTAATTCAAAAGTAATAAAGTTTATAAATATCTTTAAAGAAGGTATTTTTCCTTGTTTTCTCATTTAATTGTAATATATTTTTCAAAATACAAGCCTTAAATTATTAGTACCGGAAACAAGTCATTCATTGGCTGATGTTAATGCAATTATTATTCTAACTTATGAGACCACAAGATGAAAGAGCAGAATTCTGAAGTTTTTGAAGTGTATAATACATGTAATATTTTTGTGCTTATTGTTGAAGGATTTCCCGCAAACACTCAGCCTCTGAAACTAGGTCTGAAGTATGTAGGACACAGACTTCTTGTCTTTGATGGTTTTCCTCTAAGCAAAATATCCACTTCAAATGCAATGTGCGTTATAATGCATGTGCATCTATTAGAGCACAACATTTCAAGCAGCATGAATCAGTCACATTTTATTCAAAACACCAAAGAGTTGCTAAAAGTTTCATGAGTTAAGTTCAATAATAAAGACTCTCAGCTTCATCAGGACAGATGAATTAACTCTACAATATTTGTAAACAACTGCAGCGGAGGGGCTCAAATAAGTGGTATGTAGAACAGATCCCTAGACGCACACCAAGGACGCTACAAAGTAAAACTACGGGACGGTGCGGAACAGATGGGAGAGTAAAAATATCTGCCCTCCTATACACACCATGTCAGCAAAAACCTGCCTTCAGGCTCAGCGTTCAGACGATGAACCAGAATGAGACCACCAAAATAATGAGCGAGACCACCACAGTCCACTGTCTAAGCAGCAAATTACTGACAGACAGAAAATGGAAATGGCATTTTAACAGAAAAACTATAAAATGCCACAAACATCCTCTGCAGTGAATGGGTGCCGTCAGAATGAGAGCCTATAATATTACTTCACTATAATACACAAGTAATCCTATTTAACTTTAAATGTTGTTTTAGGCCAAAATATGCATTCATTATCCATAATAATGTTTCCTCCAGTGAAAAGGTCCATCTCTTGTTGTCCTCTCACATCAAAATCATATTTATTTCGAAACAGTTTTGGACTGTTTTTTGCGCATAATGGTATATATTTTGAGATGACTTAAGCAAAATTGTGGACTCGTATTTTAGCCTGAAGTTAAAACACCTACATGAGTTGTTTCTTTTCATATCACATGCACTTAAATCATGGACTTGTTGTGTGGTGTGAATTACTTGTGGATTATTGTTTTTATTAGATGTTTGAACTCTAATTCTGACGGCACCCATCCACTGCAGAGGCTCCATTAATGAGCAAGTGATGTAATGCTACATTTCAGCAAATCGGTTTTAATGAAGAAAACAAACTCATCTATATTTTGGATGGCTGGGAGGGGTACTTTAAAACAAAAATGTTTGCATGTTTTGTATTTTAATGTCACATTTCATAGTGTTTTATATAGTACAATAAATACAGTCTCTCAATGACTCAAACATTGGCACATTTTACAATAATGTTGGTATTTTATTTACTTTTTACATTGTTATTAATTTAATTAGTACTTTAATAATTAGAATTATAAGAACATTGATGAATTAGCTTATTCATTCACCAAAACGTCCACAGAATAATGTATTCAGTTTTATAACCCTGCTTTCATTATTAAACAAATGACTTAATTCACTTTTGAATAAGTTTTTAATTGAATCACAGTTCATCTTCAGCAACAGCATTATGACTCAACAGTGCCTTCTGGTTTCCTTACAATACTAGAGTGGAAATCTGCTAGAAAAGGTAAAAGCGCTACACCTGTACAACCTGCCTAGCTGCACTAACAGATGAGAAGTGCTTAGGGCCGAGATGGGAATGTTTCTGGTGCCTCTGGGGAACCCGTCAGACCCGTGCGACAAGATGCACAGCCACGTAAAAACCGCTCAAACCTGCTTTTCCATGCAGAGAATCCAGATATGCTGGCAGCGGATGTCTGTAGTGAGTTGAAGCTGTTATGGAGGCTTGAACGCAGTATTGTTTGCTCAATATAGTCCAGATCTCTGGGGGGAGCATCAGAACGCCGGAGTTCTTCACATTCGCTCAAAAATGCACGGCAAATTTGGGTCACGCTGGGAACGGCTTCCTATTTCTGTGACATTAACCATTGTGTATGGAAGCTGTGCATCATGTTGTGTTTCATCGCTCCCCTGACCTGGATAATCGCCGTATGAGGCATATTTCTCTTATATGATAAGTGATAATAATTGATCATTTAATAAACTTGATAAAATAGAGCGAAGCATTGGACTTGATTAGTGTATGTTTTGGGCTTCTCAGTTACTAAAGTTTGCAGAAGTCATGCACTGAAATGAAAATTCTGCCTCTTTTTGTCAAATAATGTAAGGAGAGATATACAGTTTTATGCTTGATGGAGAATTTACTTTGTAATACAGAACCCCAGTGGAACATGGAGTATTATCCTAAAGCTACATTTTTCATCCATTTAACTGCATTAGATTTATTTTTTATTTCAAACTCTGTCTCCTATTGCTGTTTTTCAAAGAAAACAAACTTTTGACGGCTATATGTGAAAATATAGGCCACGTCCCTGTGCACGCTGCTTTCTGCAGAGAGAAACATAATGAATTTGGCATCTTGACAGTATTTCTGTTCACTCCTGAAACGTTGTAAGCTGAAGTGTGTACGGCTGATCTCGGTTAGTCTCCTTCCATGCTGATGTATTTAATAACCCGTGAGCATGGGACAGATTAGCAGGGGAAATGAGACACATCGCCACAGAGGTATTTATTACAGACTCAGCATGAAACTCATTTAACATCATACTTGTTCGTGGCCCCCACAAATGTTTAGATGAGTATTAATCATTGACAATAAAATAAAATACAGATGATTTGCTATACAGAAAGGATGATAAACTGGAGTTCTGCACAGTTATATACTCTCTCGTTAAGGAAGCTTCTCAGACTGGGATTGAGAATTAGCAGCACCCTCTTAGAAAAAAAGGTTCAAAAATGAACCTTTTTAAGGTTCCCCAAATGTGGGGAAACGCACGTCCTGATTTTGCAGAGTTAAGCGTGTTCCTGGGTTAACATATTTTGTTGACCCTGGAACAACATTTTATTTCAAAATTTTAGTTTTGACCATATCTCTACACCTAAACCTAACCCTACCCATGAGTAATGCCTAAAATCAGAGGAAATAATAGATGACTGACTCTTATGTAAGCACCAAACACCAATTGTAAGCCTAAACTTCACAAAAACTATAAACTGGTTCTTCAAATCTGATTGGCTAATCACAATGTTGTTCCAGGGTCAATAAAGATGTTGACCCAGGGACATGTGGAACTCAGCAAAATCAGGTTCTGCGTGGGGGAACCTTAAAGGTTCATTTTTGAACTTTTTTTGAAAAGGTTCTAATAGGAACCTTAACTTGAAGGTGCATTAATGACCCTCTTGGGTTCCATATACATAAAGCATGCTTACATAATAATAAAAATGTTAGTATTGAAGTATCACTGTATTTTAGAAAACCTACCTCTACAATGGTTGCTTGATGGACTTTCTTTGCTAAACCTGCAACAATTTTTATTTGTTTCCTCAACATTATTCAAGGGTGATCTTTCTTCTTTATTTGTTTTTAAGCACATTCTCTCAAGTTTTTTCTCTCAAGAACTTGTCTTACCTCAGATATTTGTGCTGCGCGACCACTGATTCTGTGCGATGTGTTACGCAACTTAGGTAGTAAGCTCGAAATATTCGGCATGGTTTAAATGTTTTTGATTGTTGTTTTTATTTTCAAAATCGAAACAATATAATTATAATAGTAATAATAATAGTAGCATAATAATAATAATTAGGCCTACTAATAAAGAAAGAAAGAAATACCAAAAAAGGGCCTATTAAATAAAAAAAAAAAAGAAATACAAAAAACATTTATAACCTTACACAGATCATGCTTCACATGAATCCAGTTCAGAGGTCTGTCCAATGTTGTCCTGTTCGTCACATCGTACACAACCAGTGGATCCCTTAAAGTACGCACGGTTCAGTCCCCTTACACGCTCTTGACCTAAATAAACCAGAAAAAAAAACACTTTAATCAACAGGCACCAAATTAGCCTTTGAGATGCAGAATTACACTTCTAATTTAAAGAGGGGCAAAAACTGAGTTTACAGCCATTTCAAATGTTTTCTTGCCTGGAGAATTATAGTCAATAAATATGAATCTGAAAGTGAGACTGTGCCAATAAATGGTTAATAATCATCCCCTTTAAGGACTAATGGCACTTAAAAACGTAAAAATTAAATACATTTCTGTCCTCTTTTGCACCTGATGTCATTTGTGTTATACATGTATAACATTATTAGCGTTTTAAGCCCTGATGATCTGTTATGACCTATTAAAATTAAAACCTATATATTCTATCTACTAATTTCAGGTTTAAATATAGACTTACCTGCTATATCCCAAAGTTGTAATCTGACTCGTTTGTGACCATCCCAATCGATCACCTTCATGGAAAAATTCACACTTATTATCTATACTGTAGTCATTTTCAGTTCCTAGAATAGATTTTTCACATATTGCTTAAAAAAGCTGGTTTTCCCAACTTCATGGTCTCCAATCACCAAAACTTTAAATAAATGTTCAGTGAATCCTAATTCTGAGTCTCCTGGCATTTTCCTGGATAGCGATAACAAATCGCATCTGCGGTAAATGACCTAGTTCAGATTTATTCTGCCGGTCCCTCTCGCGTTTTCCAACCATGCTAGCAAGAACACAGGCGAGAGTTCCCAGCATTAAAAACCGTAAAACAAAGATTTTTCAAGGTAAATCAAACGTCAAAGTTAATCCATTTTCAGGATTTCAGGTGCAAAGCATGCATAAAGTGACAGTGAGACACACAGGTGTTGAAGACGGTTCTTTAACATAGTCATGTGAAAGCAATAACTGGTCACATTTTGAGAAATTATTAACTAAACACCAACAGCAGCAACAACCCTGAGAGCTTATTTACAAAATATACAAGATTTATCATAAACCTCATAAAACATGCCCACTAAACATAAGCAATTCTTGACAAATACAGCAGAACTAAATGTAATAAACATCTTAAGATATAGCTACAGCTAGGCTCATACAATTATTGATTCTTTTAAAAAATATAATAGCACAGTTGTTTTAGCTAAACTATATATCTGACATGTTGCACTGCAACAGAAAAAAGAAAACTTACAGCCTAATCATTTCAGATAATATCTAAAAAGTTACCCGATTACAATCCTCTATAACTGCTTAAAATCCCATAATGATTTAGTAACCGTCATGTCAAATAGGACTTAAATGGTCATAACAAGAGGATATAACTGTCTACATCATGGTACATTCTGGTGAAACTGCTGTCGGTGGCCCTGCTGAGCATTAGGGGATCTTAAATATTTATTAACACATTGACTTTATAAAGCGTATAAGCATTTGGAGCAGATATGAAAACATTTAACCAACAGTTAAGAGAAGTTACCAAATACAGACAATAATGTAAAATGTAAAAGTCCATGTAATAATATAAACTCTAACTTTATGTTATGACCATTTAAATCCTGAAATATATGTTATATATTTAAATTTTCTTCTTTATAAAAAAAGAAATCACACATAAATATAAGACAAATAATATATACACTTCCTATTGCACTTAAAACACAAAAACTATACAAAAAGTACATAAAAACAATAAAATACAGTTGGTTTTGACATCGGCACTTAAAAACTACTGAATATTTGCTACGTTGTGCTAACTCTAACCCTTATTGTAGTTTACTGCATACATATGCTGCATGATTTGATGCTTTAACCAGACCTAAATCTGTTTGATTGATAAAATGCAGTTTATAAAAGTTATGATTGTATAAAACACCTTAAAGACATTAAATAGTCACTGATAGAGCACATTGTTTGAGTTCCTAAATCTTCTTTACAACGGTGGTTGTTTGATCTATAATGAGCTCAGAATATACAGCATTACAATGACTGGTGTTGGTTTCATGTCAACTACTGCTGCCATACTAAAGCAAGTGATAGTGACACAAATCAAAGGGCACCTACACATTTGGTTCCTGCTTTTACACAATCTGGCACTAACATTAAGGTCCAAAACTAACTTTTTTGCCACGCCTGCCCATGTTCTCACAGTGAGCGTGAATTCACTAAGTACAAGAGGTTTCTTGATCCTGGAACAACATTTCAATCAACCAGAATTGAGAAATATTTTTTCTGGAAATATCAGTTTTAGGCTAATGATCAGGGTGGGGTGCTTTTACACCCCTGCTAATCAGCTATTATTTCCCACTGATTTTAGGTATTAATTTTGGGTAGGGATTGGGATAAGTCTATATATTTGTACAGTAATATTGATCCAGGGTCATGCTTGGCAAAATCATGGTGCCCGTGTTCTCTCTTTGTTTTTTGTGTCTTGCATTATCTTGCTTGTGTAGAGAGGTCCTCTCTTCTAACTAATGTTTTTGGGGTCCAGGATCCTCAGGCGAGGACCTAATCACCCACTGGACAGTGCATTGAGATTGGAAGCACGTCTGTGAATTCTGTTCTGCCCGCTCCTTCTTGCCTGTCACCCACCTGGCATGGGCACTTTAAAGCCCTGTGGTTCTCCTGTTATTTTATGTTTCTGTTTTGGGTTACATTCCCTGAGGCTATAATAAACTTTATTTATTTGTTTGGAATAGCATTTGAGTCCTCCTGTCCTCATTACACAGCATTGGGTGACTGCTCGTGTCAGCGGGTGAATTGAGAAAAATTACAGTATTTGCTTTGTTGTTCATTTCAGGGTTATTATTGCTAATGAAAATTAAAAACATAAAGAAGCATTAAATAAATTAATCAATAAATAAATACATAAATATAAATCAATTAATAAATGGTAGCTATATTTAATAAACTATTAAAAAACAAACTTATTTTATTTCATATGGTTGCCGGGACAACATCTACTTTTCATTTAGTTAAAGTACGAAATTAACAAAAATAAATAAATAAATAAAATTATATAAACAATTAAATGAAAAAAAAAGCAAAACATAATAAAAATTAAAAAAACACTAAATTTATTGTATGATTAATATGGTAAAATTAAACTGTAGAAAATTAATTAAATTCAAAATATTAATTAAAAACTAAAATAACTGAAATAGAAATTAATACAAACTATACAAGTAAAATTAAAAAATAAAAATGACAAAACCAATTAAAATGAAAACAATATAAAAACTAATTATTTTTAATACTAACTCCGTTAAAACAAGTAGTTGGTACACAAGCTTCCAGGTGATAGATATACATAGTACTGCCAACATTTGATGTGCAATTTGCACTTGGCAAGTCTTAATTTTGGACCCTGCTCAGCATACATTCACTTCCATACTCTCTCTTTAAATCAATATATATAATGTTAAAGCTCTCCAGTGCAGGCGACGTACAGCCACATTATTGCACAAACTAGTACAGTAGCTATTATTTCACAAAGCTGGAGTGGACATGATTTCCTAAAGTAAATTTCAAAGTGTTGATGAGCTTTGCTTATAGTCTCTGAGAATGACGGAGGCGTATGTCACGCTCGGCGGCGTGCATAAGATAGACTCGGACACGGGGGAGTTGGGAACAGGGCTGCCCGAGCCGAGCGAATCCCGAAACGGAGAAGGTGGCATGAGGGCCACAGAGTCCTCCATTGCCATTTTAATCTGCACCAACTCCTCCTCGTCGTGGATCTGTGCATTGTCATACATGTAGCCGTGAAGAAGCCCGAACTGCTCATTTTCAACTTCCTCCAAAGGGGAGGGGGGTTCGTCCGGGTATGCACCCAGTTGCATGGACAAAATCGGATGCGGGTGCAATATTTGGGGCTGAAGGGGCGAAATCACCCCGTCGCCCGGCTCAGGCAGGCTAATGATCTCATCCAGATCGGGCATATTTGAATTGAACTTGAGCACCTCTTGATCTGCCATACAATGTTGAGGGAGTACGATGTTTTTTTGTGGCACGTGTTGCTCGGGAGTGTAAAACGTCATGTCGGCGCCCACCTCCTTCATGGGCTTGCTGACAGGTGACGGCCTGAGAGCCATCAGAGGAGGGCTGCCCGAGGGATTGTATCTGATCGGGTCGCCCTCGTCCTCCTCAGCTACATTGTACAGAGTCTTGGTGCTTAAATCAGAAAACTCCATGCCGGGGTTATTGTAGGTATTAGTTAGGGGTTTGATGACAGCCGTCTGATTGGATCCGGCTTCCTGCCTCTTCACATGTACAGACAGTCTGTGCCACATGTGTTCCCCTTTCGGAGGATGTCTTGAACCTGGTTCAGACCATGACACAGACTTTCCATTAGAACTATGAACAAAATAAAGACGGCTGTTATTTCACAGGAACCGAGAAAGGTGGACACAAGAACAACATTTCTGGTTCGTGTAAAAAATTGTGTAAAAAAATATACTGAATATTATTATTCAGATATTTGGCATGTGCTTAAAGATGTTTATTTTTACAGATCATTATAATATGACCAAGATCTTAATCACAGTACACTGTAAGCAATTTTATGTTAAAGTATTAGTTTATAGTGAGGTCCAAAATCAACTGAAAATTTCATATTTTTCACATAAGTTAGGAAAAAACTATTAATTGTGAAAAATTCAAATCCTGCACTATGAGGACTAAACAAACGTATTTTGAGTAAATGATCTTTTCTCAACTAAACTTGGAGATGCTCTTTGAACATCTCAAATCATGCCAAAGAACAAGCTCCTGTCAAGCTCCAAGTGCTGCTGTCATTGAAAAAAGAACTCAACTGTGAAAAATTCTTAATTTGTGTGAGCATTTATGCATGAAATATACACTTTAAAAATTTAAATATATTTTAATATAATACTTCATTAATAAAAATGCATAATAAAACATTAATATATTTAAATATTACATTAAAACATTGCAAAATAGAAGCATTACTATTAGCACTCTAAAACTTTTGGACCACACTTTATATCCCAATATACATTAAAAATAAAAGCAACGTCATCTCATTCTATTATGTTATTTTGATAAAAACAAATGAATTAGTCTGGCATCAGACTAATATTGTAAACAAACATGACCAGAGCCATTGCAAGACAGACGATATACATATACATATATTATGCATACTATATTATGCAACAATCACAACCATAAATTGATTAGGTACAAAGATCTAGCTCTTGATTGGGCTAGTCTGAAGTCTTTTTACTCTATTTTTGCTTTATTCTTTATGTGTCTACTTGTATAAAAATGATAGCAAAATCTCTTCCAGTTGACAAATTTTTACCATTATCTAATACACACAATCATACCGACCAGCCACTACTCAATAACTGTAGTGGAACAATAATAATTCTTGCTCTTTACCATTACATACATTTAAAGCTACTATAGTCCCACAGTCTCTCCCAGCCCTGCTGCTCAGACGCCCCGGGTGTGCAGGTTTTAATTGTAGTTGACCTGCAAATCACAAGATGTCTGAGAAAGCTGTTAATTGAAGAAGCTCCTGAAAATGGCATGATCTTAAGATCTGGAGAGAAGCTGAAATAACAGGACTGGACCCATGGGCTCTAATGCAACAGGATGGAGAGAGACTGCGCTTACACAGCTGAGCTACTTACTTGGCATTTCCAGATGCATTCTTCTTGCGTTTGAACATGTTTAGCAGACTGTTGCTCCTGCATGCAATTTTCCCGTCGCCCACATGCATGCGCACCACATCAGAGGTGGTAAACGCGCTGCGTACGTTCCTCTCAGGCTTGGCGATGATTATGTACATTTTTGGCGTGAACATGCAGCCGAGAGCCACTGTAACGCTGAGGCTCACGGAGAACGATGTGGTGATGATCTTGTAGTTGGAGCCGAAGTAGATCGGAACAAAGGCCAACCAGATAATGCAGGTAGTGTACATGGTGAAGGCGATGTACTTGGCCTCGTTGAAGTTGGCAGGGACGTTGCGAGTTTTGAACGCATAATAGGTGCAGCTGAGAATGAGCAGGCCATTGTAGCCCAATGGTGCAACCATGCCCAGATTGCTAGTGTTGCATATTAGAAAAACTTCTCGAATACTGGGGTACGATTTAATGGGCTCCGGAGGCTCCAAGATGATCAGTGTGACCTCTAAAGTCAGTTGCACGCTGATGAGGATGAACGCGATCACCACTTGCGCCCAGGCACTCATGAAGCGTGGTTTGCGCGTGCATATTTTCTTCTTGCTGCCGGCCAGAATTCGAGCGATGCGGTTGGTCTTGGTGACAAGGGCAGAGTAGCACATGGAGGCCGAGAGCCCCACGAGGAGACGCTGCAGGTAACATGAGGCTATGGTGGGACGGGCGATGAGAGTGAAGGGGCAAATGTAACCCAGGAAGATGCCAGCCAAGATGATGTAGCAGAGTTCACGACTGGAGGACTTGACGACTGGCGTGTCTCGGTACAGTATGAAGATGAAGGTAACAAAACTGGTCACTAGGATGCCCAGACATGAAAAGACGACTGCTGCGATTGATTCAGGATGACTCCACTCCAGGTAGCGCAGAGGAAGGGGTTCACAGACTGAAGAGACAAGACAAAAAGATTAGATCCTATGTGAGACAATATGGACACAATGTAGTAATTTATTAATAGCAGTGTTTGCTAAGGCAAGCATCCCTATTATTCTTGCTTGTTTTGTGCTACTAATGGTGTGCAAATAATTTTCTAAGCATCAGACTTTTTTATCTGGTAGGTAGACCATAAATAAGTATACCACTTCAGTTCAGTTCAGGTTCAGTAAGAAAACACCCAGGAACTATTTTGAACAGCCTAGCAACTGGGCAACACATTAAAACACATTTGAGCACCTTATTAAGTCGTGGAAACGACTCTCACAATTGGCCTTGGGTTCTCTAGCCATGTAGCAACAGTCCAGAAATACTCAAAACACACCTGCATAGATTTTCCCAATTTTACTGTGGAGTCTTTATGAATTAATGCCACCAATAAGCAAACACTGCGGCAGTCTAAGGTTCTAAAGAGGGACTTCAGCAGCCCGATCATTCAGACATTCTCAAATAATTGCTACGATGCCTTTTGTTCTGAACGCTTAGACGATAGTACTTGCACTGTCCAATGTATAAAGACTGTGTCTGTTCCCCGAAAAGTGAGGTCAAAACATACATTTAATGCAGGATCTACAAAAAATCTGATCAAAATTAAACCAGAAAAAAACTAAATAGATGAACAGAAACCATTTTTAAAGCCTGGGCTCCTAAACATTAGATCACTTGCACCCAAAGCAGATATTGTGAATGAAATGATCACAGATAATAGTTTTGATG
>JAUMHI010000061.1:1542001-1557619 GCA_032359435.1 Enteromius unitaeniatus
ATCTGATCTGATCATCATCCAGTCTGTCTGGAATGACAGGAAGTAACAGAACAAACTGAGACAGACTCAATCCAGAACAACTGTGGCAACATCTCCAAGATGCTTAAAGAAAGACCTAGAAAGCTGCCTGAAAAACTACGGGCAAATGTACATCGGAACAGAAGCTGTTTTACCAAAAGCTGTAATACCAGATATTTATTTGATTTAGTTAATAGAAGTTAATTGATCTATTTATAGCATTATTTTTGAAAGCATCCTCATTTTACAGCATTTTTATACGAGTGTCTAAAACTTTAAACAGTCCTGTAGCTCGGCAGGTAGGCTTTTTTTTAAGTATCTTGGAAACCTGAGAAAACTTTAGTGTTTAGTTATTTATGTTGACTTTTTTTTTTTTTTTTTTTTTTTAAATGCCATCTGATTTAATATTTTGTATCTAATGCAATGACATACAGATTTATAAGATTTATATACTTAAAGATTTATAGACTTAAAGCTGCTATATATCGGTCCATCACTAATGAAAAGACCCACTTCCTAGGAACATGCTGCCTTACTCTATAAAAAGCTAAATGTACAGAGACTGATTCAAGGCCCAGAATATCTAATCCATTCTCCTGAGCTCATGCGCTGGCGTGTCGGAGTAATCTGCTCCAGTGCGCCTGCTGCTCTGCATTGAAGATTGATCTCTACATAAGCCAATGCTTGTTTGTGGAGACCCCCGGGGCTGGTGCCACCACTCTGAGATCAGTCGACACAAGCCTCTGCAGCTCTGTACAAGCAGGTGCTCTGACCCCCTACCACGCTCAGTGGATCCTGGGATAACTGGGATGTCATCTCTGGATCACACCCAGGTTGAAGGTCTATAGTTGTGTCAAAGTTTTGGTGGAGCAGCTCTTCACATGACAGAGAAGATCTGGGTGGTCCGCTGGGATTGTGCTGTATGGACCCCCTCATAGCACTGGGTGATGATGAGAGTCACACCTGCAGGGGCTCATGGGAAATGAGGTCCTGATGCAGAGACGATTTGGTATGCTTAGAGATGTGAGCGGCAAGAGTGAAGTTTTATTTCTTTTCTGAGGCTTTGAGCTGTCTGGAGGTGTAAGTGTAGCTCCAGGGGTTGATGCTAGTTGAATGACATAATTCAGAGAAACTTGTGAAGGGTGTGTTTTGACTAGGTCACTGAACTCTTTGATTTCTGCTACACTGGGTAGAAAAGCAGCTCCGATTAATCTGAAATGACTATTTCAAATTAGGGCTATAATTTAAAAAAAATCCAATGTCGTGATATGATTTCTTGTGATTTTCAAAATGTGCCACACATTCCAGAGAAAAGTGTGGAGCTGTGTTCACTTACTTGCATGCAGTTTATGATCCAGTTTTTTTTCAGTGTTTTGGACTGGCTTGGTTCACAGTAAATACTGCTCCTCACAAACTCCGTCTGTGCATCTGATCATAATGAGAAGAGCTTATAATACCAGCCGCTGTTCACAAAAGAGAAAGCTTTAAGGGCTCCTTGTGGTTTCTTACTTCGGAAAGTTTGATAGCAATAAATATCAGTATTGTCATTTTTACAGTTGTAATAATAACTGACTTTTAGGTAAATATTACAGTAATATTTCTGTGTTTAGTATTTGGACAGGATAAAATATGCATTTTAATGAGATTGAACAGTGTAGATAGAGACCCCTTTATTAATTCACTTGGTGAAGGTAGACTTTGTGGATGACTTTAATGAATGAAAGCGTTTGGAAAGTTGAAGCAGATGTTCAGTGCAGCTGGCCTAGTTATCCAGTTGCATTATCCTAACCCTAACCGGTTATCAGTAATCTTTGGGTGATTATAACACACTTTATAGCCTGGGGAAGATACTACTCATGTGTTTCATATGTACCATATAGATGTGGGGAGCATAGGAATGACTCTTATAGTGTCTTTGACTATAGGCGGTATGCGTTATTCTTATAAACTCTGGTTTTGGTCAAAACTGCACACAATGTTTTTGAAATGTGGTCAGCACTACCTTTAACACTTGGTTATGAAGCGCTTTCTTTTGAGGAATAAGCCTTACATTTTGATGCCGAAGGTTTATGTCAAGTCACATTGAGTTAGAGCAGCTTTATTGAAAATTATAAATTTAACGCTTGATTGTCTGAAACAATGACATTGTTATTGTCAAACAGGGCATTGTTATGTTAAAACATCATGGCAGATTTAGTGGTAGACAACAAATTTTAAACTTACCTGCATGTGATTTATCCACCTTATTTTGCAACGCGGAAGTAAAAACAATTACTTATTTCCTTATAATGTGTTAGACTTCTGTTTCAGGAGCCGGTAGGTAAGGAGCGTGTAGAGCGATGTCGTGGGAGCACACACAGCCAACTATTAAGCACCGCAATAATGAATATTTACCACACCCGTGGTGCAAAACACATTGGGAGGATGAAATGAAGAATGGCCTGCTATAACGTATGAAGGACCTTTTTAATTATGTGACGTTTTGCAAAATCTAGTTTTGAGAGGAGCATCAATCTCCTCATCTAACCAGCCCAATCAGATCCATCCTTCCCACTATAAATATATATGTGTGTATGTGCCTATAAGTTGAAAGTAACGTAAGCTCTTAAAACTCTTTTTGTAAAATACTACAACGTTCTATATTTCGATAAAAAAAAGGTTTTTCACTGGTTTATCTAAGGTAGCAGTAGTATAATCTAGTGGTTTTATATACACAGTACAACTGATTTATTTCCAGACCACTGTCAATCGACGCGCTTCTTCGGAGGGGCGTGTATATCATAGCGTGGCCCACATCCACATTCAGAATTCAGAACATTCGTGGAATTATGATCAAAACTAAATTCTTGCGGGTATTTTTTACGCTTAAACCAGCTGTTATGACACCCCTAACTACACAAAGTACGCCAGTATTTCTATGGTCCGTATTAAAAGTAAACACAAAACTACGGAATCTCAATACAACTACTACTAGCGGAAGCGCTTTACCGGAAATGTAACACATTATAGTTTGAAAATGGCGGCGCTCGCATTTACGTGGAAAATAAGGTGGAGACCGTCATGGTTTCAAAAATGCATTGCACGGAAGGTTCCACTGCTCAGCACATGCCCAGGCCCGTCTGGATGATCCGAAAAGGCATGGGAGAAAGTAGAAATTTTTGGTCTAAACTTCACTCGCCGTGTTTGGAGGAAAGAGAAGGATGAGTTGCATCCCAAGAACACCGTACCTACAGTGAAGCATGGGGGTGGAAACATCATGCTCTGGGGGTGTTTTTCTGCACAGGGGACAAGACGACTGCACTGTATTAAGGAGAAGATGAATGGGGCCATGTATTGTGAGACTTTGAGCAACAACTTCCTTCCCTCAGTCAGAGCATTAAAGAAGGGTCGTGGCTGGGTCTTCCAACATGATAATGACCCGAAGCACACAGCCAGGAAAACCAGGAAGTGGCTCTGTAAGAAGCATATCAAGGTTCTGGAGTGGCCTAGCCAGTCTCCAGACCTAAATCCAATTAAAAATCTTTGGAGAGAGCTGAAGCTCTGTATTGCTCAGCGACAGCCTCGGAACCTTACAAAACTTGTGGAGATCTGTATGGAGGAGAAACCTGCTGAAGAACTACAGGAACCGTTTGACCTCTGTAACTGCAAACAAAGGCTTCTGTACCAAATAATAACACAGATTTTCTGTGTTTAAATACTTATCTGCAGCAGAGCAATACAAATAAATTATTAAAAAATCATACAATGTGATTTCCTGTTTTTTTAGATTCTGTCTCTCACAGTGGGAATACACCTACAATGTGAATTTCTCACCCTCAGGCCATCCAAGATGTAGATGAGTTTGATCCTCTGTAGTAAATGGGTACCGTCAGAATGAGAGTCCAAAAAGCTGATAAAAACATCACAATAATCCACATGTAATAAACAAATTAATCAAGACCTTTTTAGTTTCAACCATTGCTTCCAAGTAAATTATGAATCTTCTATCCATATTATTGCTTTAATAGTCTGAATATAGAGAGAAATATGCAGAGATCAAGTACTGTTTATAAGCAAAAACAGTCCAAAACTGTGTAAATAATTGTCAGTTCATTCTGATTCTTGAGATTTGAGACTTTTTCACTGGAGAGAGTTATTATGATTATGGAATCACGTTTATGCCAGAAGCAATGGTTTAAAGTTAAAATACTTTAAATTATGGGTTTGTTTCCAAACACACAGCTTTTCACTTCACTAGACATTAAATGATGGACTGGATTGATGTGGATTACTTGTGGATCATTGTGATGTTTTTATCAACTGTTTGGACTCTTACTGACAGCACCCATTCACTGAAGAGGTTTTATTGGTAAAAAAAATGATGTAACGCTTTATTTCTGTTTCAAAAATCTAACTCATCTACATCTAGGAGGGCCTGAGGGAGAGTACATTTTTGGGTAAACTACTGCTTTAAGTGTCTAAATACAGACCTGTCGTAGACCTTCAGAAGCCAGTTTAGACACAGATCCACACACAAAGGCACATTAACCAGATCCGGATGCACCTGCTGAAGTTCACGGTAGATTGTGCAGAGACAGTTTATAATGCCAGGAATCTCCAGTAGCTGGCCATTATGTGTGAGTTTGTGTTGATCAAAGACACTCTGAGCGATGCTGAGCTCCAAAAGGTCCACTGAAACAGACAGATTTCATCTCCACTCATTTCTGTCTCCACAATGAATTCCATTCAGCGCATTTTAATGAAAGCCACCAGAGCGTAACTCATCCGTTGGCATGTAATAAAAATTCCCTACTGAAAAGGCAGCAAAAAAATTATATTTCTTATCAGCATTCATCAGATTTGCAACCATTTATACATTTCAACAACTACCCTTTCTCAACATTACCCACATCCGAAGATATGAAGCAAAAAGCAACTGCTGTCTGTTCCCAAAAACACCATCAGGCTAACCTAACTAAAGGCTATTTCTGCACAGCTTGTACTGTACTAATGTTGTCAGCGGGTGGCTTGCCGACTCTAATGCTCTCAAAACTCCTGCTGCAGATCAAAGGCTCATAGTTAGTGTACCAGAAACGTCTTGACGAAATTAGCAGATAGAGCTTGAGATTGCTTGTTTAAAATTGCCTTTGTCTACTGCAGTAATCTGTTTACTTCCAAAAGTCATTTCGAGTGAGAAGCGATGAGGGGGGTTTTCACATTGACAGTAATTTGCAATGCAATGATAAATGTCCAAACAAAAATGGTATTTGGTAAAGAATCCCCCACTGAAGAACCATGCAACTGTTTTATTAGGGAAAGTATAGGAAGTGTTAGACTTCAATGACACGTTATCACTCACAGCAGAGGGCTTTCTGCAGCCGGCGGCTCTTCATGGCTGTGCGGTAAGCGGAGAAACGCACATGGCTCAGATCAGCTGCACATTCAGGGCAAAACATAAAGGCTGGTTGTGAATATTATCGCCAAGAAAAGTCCTGGTTCTCAAGTTCAAACGAAGAGCAAATTGTTAGAAAGCATGTTGAGGGAACTACACGGATAGAAAGACTTGACACTGATTGACAGGAGAAAAAACAAACCCATTGACTGAAATAGCTGAGACATCTTTGGATGATCCCATGAGGTGGTCTGCTGCTCATGACTGAAAGATAATTCATAATAATTAACATTCATTCAAGGTATGTATCATGCAAAATGCATTTTGGTATCAGCACCAGAGCCTTTTTTTTTGGTAAGAAATCAATGCTGTTATTTTGTAAGGATGCAATAAAGTATTTTTAAAAATACGTCTTGATTTCTGTTTCGAACAAATGCAGTTATTTTGGATTTTCTGTCCATCTAAGAATCCTGAAAATATATTAAGCAGAACATCTGTTTTCATCATGCATGATAATAAGAAATGTTTCTTGGGCAGCAAATCAGAATGATTTCTGGAGGAAATTATTATAATACATTTTAGTAAGGGTGACTGCAACTAGATTAAAATTTGTTGAATGACTTCATTCTAATGCAAAACTGAACACATGGGAAATAACATGAAGAGCATGATGTGCCACAGCACAGATGATAATGTATGAAACAACTCACTTGATATAATAAGGGACACCGTTGTGAAAAACAGCTCTTTGCCAAGGGAACTGAACGGAAACTGGTTGGGAGACAGAAGGTTTCAAAGTCATGACATTTGAATAACTTTCACGCAGTGTGGTTTTTATTATACAGTGGGAAAAATGTATTTAAGACAATTTGGGGTTTCTCTACTTTTCTGTACAATGATTTTTCAGGACTTCTTCACTGTTTCTAGTTTTTTAAGAAAAAATTCAAAGAGCAATTTCTAGCCAGTGAGATATCCTAGAGTTGACTATAACTAAAATATTGTGCATTACCATTCAAAAGTTTGGGGTTGATTTTATGATCATTTTGATAGTTTGTTATGCTGCATTTATTGGATCAAATGCACAGTGCAATGCAATTAAACAGTAATAATTTGAATTATCATTACAATTTAAAAGAACTTTTTCTATTGTATTGTAACTTATTCCTGTGATGCAAAACTGAATCTTCAGCATCATCCAGTCTCCAGTCTTCAGAAATCATTCTAATATGCTGATTTGCTGCTCAAAAAAGCATTATTTTTGTAAGGATACTTTTTTCAGGATACTTGCATGAATGGAAAGTTCAAAAGAACAGCCTTTGTTTGAAAAACTTTTTTAATATTTTCAAAAAGTTTGCAGCATTCTAAATATATTTACAGTCACTTTTAAGCAATTAAATGCATTAATGCATAACAAGCATTCATTTCCTTGAAGTAAATTCGAACTGACCCCAGACTTTTCAATGGTATACCTATTCACTAGAAAAATTACTTTCAGTGCTTTTTTTTAATTCACATAATTGTTCCAGGCCTAAAACAAAACTTTTAGGAATAAAAAGGTGTTCCATGACTATAGGAGCACTGACTAATGCTTAAAACATTTTTACCCAACTTACCAGACAAGAAGTCATGAGAAAAATATCTCTTATCCGTTTGAGAGCACTGCAACTGCCGGTGCTGATTACCCACAATCCCCTGATAAGAATTTGAAAAAGAAAAATCTTCACAATCAAGGCTAAAAGATTATGACTACACCAAATTGCAAGATAAAAAATGATGCCTAACATCTTACTGTGCTATCAGACCATAATGCAGTGATCGAAACAGACCCCCCCAAAGGAGACATAATGGTAGCTCAGATCAGAGGGAAATTACAGTGCTTTAAAGGCTTTTTCATCCTATGAGATGACTAAGCAGGGGGCAGTCTGAAGAAAAATAAAGACATTGTTCTGAGAATATGAGAAAGAAGTCTCTGGTACTTCACTCCTGAAATGACCAGACGCTCATTATCCAACACGCCTGCCTTCAAGAGTCTTTGGAGACACATCTCTGCCAAAATATAATGAGTGCCCTTCTCATCTTGTGTGATAGACAATGCCACATCCCCAAAGCACAAATGGTGCAACTCTTTCAGTTATATTCATATAACTATAACATGAAATCTCAAAAGGCTCACTTGGGGTGAAAAATGTTGTTGTTCAAGCTCCAGAAATGAGTGAGTAGCAGCCTGACTGTGGTTTGATGAGGGGTTTTGGTGAAACAAGGCCCAAGAGTGTCATTGGGCAGGTAGCAGCTTAATTATCTATGTTCTCCAGCTGCCCAGATCGATGCGGAGGGTCAATATTTCTGCTTGCGGGATCCTCAAAACAACATGACAGTCACACACTCGTCAACGCTGCGGGATAAAGGAGCAATCAAAAACAAACTGGACTCCGTGTGGCTTGAGTGATCCTAATGCATGATTAAAAATAATCAATTCCTCAAGGTCAGTGCTGGGGTTTGAATGCACCTTGAGTGGGATGCCAGTCGGCTCTAATGATCTGTTGCCCATGTGGCACATATGGGCATCTTTATAGCTATTGCGTGTCCTATTCTAAACCTGAGATGTAAATAATCTAAACTTTTGAGCTTTAGTTTACCCAAAAATAAAAATCTGCTAAAAATGTATTCACCCTCAGGCCATCCAAGATGTAGATGAGTTTGTTTCTTGGTTTGGAGAAATGTAGCATTCCATCACTTGCTCACCAATAGATCCTCTACAGTCAATGGGTGCCGTCAGAACAAGAGTCCAAACAGCTGATAAAAACATCACAATAATCCACACCACTCCAGTCCATCAGTTATTACATTGTGAAATCAAAGTGAAAAGCTCAGTGTAAGAGTGTAAGGAACATATTCACGATGGCACTTCAAAATACACTCAAAAAATACAGCAATATTTTGGACAGAGGACTATCCAAGTTACAAACGTCTTAATAATGAATACATTTATTATAAACATGGAGCCTTAATTGATGGACTGGAGTGGTGTAGATTATTGTGATGCTTTTATCAGCTGTTTGGACTCTTGTTCTGACGGCACCCATTCACTTGCAGAGCATCCATTGTTGAGCAACTGATGCTAAATTTCTCAAAATCTGTTCAGATGAAGAAACTAACTAAACTACATCTTGGATGGCCTGAGGGTGATTAAATAATTATTTTTGTTTACATTTATTTACAATTAGCATGACCGTGGATATATACAGCTTAAAGAGTATTTCAGATGGTTTTGTGACCATTACTCCACATCTCAGATTTTAACCAATGTAACTCTGATTTTTAACATTGTTTGATCAATAGGTGGCGTCAGCGTAGTCTGATGGCTTCTACCTAGTCTGACCTGGTGGGACGGTTCAATCAAACAGATGCATTTACTCAGATGAGAAGTCTTGCTATCATATTTATTGAAATGCCCTTGTACAGTCAAATCTGAGTCTGATCTACCACTGGATCTCCCTTATTCTATTCAAGGCTAAAATTACAAAGAAAATGTCATATTTGATCATCCCATGAGACGTGAGGGATGAGCTGCCTATGACATATCCAAGTGCACAATAGAGTCTGTGGAGGTCAAACTGGAATAAACTAAAGAATATAGAGTGAACACACTCACATCTATAATACTAGACTGCATTTTCCCTCGTTTCTCAAACACTGGTGGACACTCATATACTTATTCCAAAATGTAAAAAAAAAAAACATTTTAAATAGTAAACTATGTCATAAAACAAGAAATAATAACAGAGTTTATAATCGTAAAAAAATCTTTAAAACATTAAGACTTAGTTTATATTGAAAGGTGATCGTTTAAAATTAAAAAATCTTAAAAAAAAGATAAAATTTTGAAAATCAATTCTGAAGTTTAAAACAGAAAAAGTATGTGCTTCTCAATTAGGAAAAAAAATGGTTTTGGTTTTTAATTTAATTTGCATAACAATAAAAGATTTGTTAATCTTAGCAGGCCTAAATTTTCATTTCAACATGTACATTATTAAAATAAAAAGTTGTAATGATCTATTATTCACTGGACCTGATTAATAATAGTGTAAGAAATGAATTGCTCATTATTAGTTTTATATTTTAAATCCTTTAAATCCTTGCCATATGCTTTACATTTGAACTCACAATGTTTTCCACGCTCTCCAGCACACAGTTGACCATGCTGTGTTCCTCAGACTGCGAGCTCTCATTCTCCATCTCAGCCAGGCCGAGGTCCAGCTGGTTCATGGCATGTTGGAGATCCTGAAGTTTTCCCAGAGCCCAGTCCACCTCATGCTGCCAGCTGGCGGCCTGAGCACTGAACTGTTCCCAGTGCTGCTGGACCTCAGTGGCCTGCTCCTGAACCGCTTGAGCCAGCTGACGAATCTTCTCCTCCTGGACTGTCTCTGTTAAAAGTTACAGACAGCATCAGTCAAATGACCTCAAACAAGATGTTTCACATCATGTCATTTTGGAGTGATTATTTATTTCAAAGAAGTGTCTTTTTGTGATCATTGGGTTTCTTGTAATTGTTTATTCACTTGTTTTATAAAACTATATTTCTGATTAAATATAATTATACATTTTGTAATTGGATAGTTAGCTAAATTATTTAATTAAGTAGCTTTAATGTACTAATACTCTTCGTCAGTAGGCTACTACTGCTATTTATTTGTTCATGTCAGATATATGCAGGCTGGGTTTTGCAGGACTGAATATTTTAGTAGTTAAGAGTCCTAGTCCTAACCATAATACTGTGGACCTGCACTTACCGTGTCTCTTTACTCTGGAATCTAATCTTTCCTCTGTGATCAGCTGCTATAAATCCAGCTCTGATTTACATCCATCGCCCTCAGCACTATCTCACTTTTCACTTTGTGTCCTATAAGGTTTATTGTGTCCACTGAGCCATTACAGAGACACATAAATCAAGCAGCAACGACGCTATAGCCTAAAACTATGACCTCCAGAAATGAAAGGTGCAATAAAAAATTAGTGTTTGAATCCAGCAGACGACCATTTACATCGGAAAGACAATACACATAAAATTTGACACTTGGTGGCATCTTTAATAAAAACAGACAATTGGGGACAAAACCAGATTGATAGGTGAAATCTATCACTGCAACTAAGTGTCTTTAACAGAGAAATGTTTGTGTGATTTTAATTTATGCTACCATTAAAAGGTCAGTAAGGTTTTAAAAAAAAATAAATGAATACTTTTACTCAGTAAAATAGATAAATTGATTAATGGTAACAATAAAGACAGGTAAAAATCTTCACAAAATATATTAGTCAACATTTGTAGCAGATCAAAAAGGTTCAAGAAAGATCTCCTAAGATAAGAATGCCTTTTGGTTTAGTTATACAACAGTTATCACAATGATTTTATAAGCACAACCGTTTTTAGCATTGTTAATACATTAATAAATATTTCTTGAGCAGCAAATTAGATTTGAAGAATCATGTGACCCTGAAGACTGGAGTAACGATACTGATAATCCGGCTTTGCATCAAAGGAATAAATTACATTTTAATATATATACTGTAATAGAAAATTGTAATAAACTGGCATTTTAGATTTCAAATTGTAATATTTCTGTTTTGAAAATGAAATGTAGCTTCTTTCATAGACATTACAAACATAACAGATTTCAAATTGTAGCTTTTCCGTTTAATTAGTAAACATTTTAAATCAGAAATTATAAGTATATAAATAGATCTCAAATAAGACCTCTTTAATACGTGAATTATCTCTCCTACCCAGTAAAAAGTCAATAAATTTTTGTTAAAGTCTCCTGTTTCTCAGATGTTTCTCTTGAGAAAAAGACCTCTATAAATCTCACAAATGCCGCCTCAAGAATTTCAGAAGGAATTTTAACAATGTCTCAAACTGCAGAGATTTGCCAAGACATCAAAGCCTGCAGTCGAAAGATTTCAATATGAACCCAGACATTTTTCTATTGAATTCTCCCAAGACCGAATGATCTGAGCTTTGTTATCCATAACATATGCTGATTCTTTTATAAAACATAACTGGAATTCCTGTGCCATGAAAGAGAAAGCTCCCACAAATAAAATGTTCCTCTGGGAGGACGTAAACTGACAAAAACAGTCTCTCACCTGCAGCCGTCTCTATATTACTCTGGACCTCCATTGCAGTAGGTTGAACAGCAAGAGACAGACAAATCTGATTCACATCCTGTCTCCGTCCAATCAACTCGCTGTGCAGGGCCTGTGTCGAACAACAAATTAAAGATGCAAAGGTGTGACATTTAAACTAAATCACACAGATAAAGCTAGACATCCATTACAGCTCATTCCAGACAATTTAGAGGTGGTGAAATTGGAGATATAATTACTCGAAAAGCAATGTATAAACCCAAACATTAGCTAAGCGGAAGGTGACAGATAATCAGAAGGACCAGAATCAATCAGGGAAGATGTTCTGTGGACAGTATCGGAAGGAAAACTTTTGATTAATTCTGTGTGCAAGATAATATCACCAACAAATCAAATGCAGTAATGTGCTGCTTATTCTAGCAATGATATAAAAAAATGAATGAGGTTACTTTGCTATAAAATACTGTTTAATTCAATCATGATTGCATATATAAAAATACTTTATGATATTGTTTACTGATTTTATTATGTAAGGTCTGCTTGTCAAGACAGACATATTGCAACTGACCTAAATAATGCAATGTTTTAATGCAGTAAATGCAATAAATGAAGATAATAAACTGTGCTGTGCATCTAAAGGACATCAATAACTCAGCAGAGCTGCAACAAACAAAACAATATCACAGCTTCTGTGTGAGGAACAGTAATCAAGGGGTTTCATTATTTTGTATTGTATCTTGTTATTAAAGTAGAAACATCTATATTATCAAGGGACTGTAAGATGGCTATTTAAAAAAGCAATAATCTGTGCACAGGAGGAGGTGCTGGGTACAAAGTGGAAAATTATAAGACATTATTTATGAAAGATATGATGACATCAATCAAAATGGACTGAAAGTGTTGAATGCTCATCTCAAATGAGATATTTAATCTGCAAACATACTGCTTTGGCATCCCAAGCTCCAAACTAATTTTACTTTAAAATACAAGACAGAAAGACTAAGTAATACAGATTTTGAAGCCACATCTCCCTCTCTCTTCCACTCTAATCATTACTGACCGTACAATAGCCTTGTTTCTGCATTAAAGTATGTACATCTTCTTCCACGGCCCTCTGCCTTGTCAGCTCCTCATCCTTCAGCTTTACCCAGAACCAAAGCTCTTCAAGGATGGCTATGAGCCCTGTCCATTTCTCTGCACCTGCCTCCAAACACTCTCTGAAAGAACATGACAGTTTGAAAGAAAGTTCAGGACAATGGAGGTATCCGTTTGTTTATATTGCAGGATATATTGCACAAACCTTCTCGAGGCTATATGAATGTGTTCCACATCTCCAATCTTGTTATTAAGCTCTTGTGCCTTGGTATTCGGGATCTGACATGCCAGAGCCCTTTTAGGAAGCTCAGTCTGGGTATCAACATCTGCTTGAATGTCCTGAGGAGAAATAACCACATGCAGAAGCTGAAATTGCGCCAATTCAAATAAATCTCAATAGACTCTGATTAAGTGATTGTCCCTTGGCCTATAAATAGGACTTTACACTGCTGTGTAAACGAATAGTTCTCCCAAAAATGTAAATTAGCTGAAAATTTACTCACTCTCAGGCTACCCAAGATGTGCATGATTTTTTTCATCACTTGCTTTCCAATTGATCCTCTGCAGTGAATGGGTGCCTTCAGAATGAGAGTCCAAACAGTTTATAATAGCATCACAGTAATCCTCAATAAATTCACATGAATCTGATGAATAAACAAAGTCATCTACGTTATCTTATTATAAAATAGTTCCAGCAAATTTACATTTTTGGGTGAACTACTCCTTTAACAAGACTAAGGCAGGGTCACAAAATCTGGAAAATACTTAAAGGTGCTCTATGCGACGTTGCAGGACTTTAGCTAGATTTAATTTTTATCTCAAACCGTATGCATCACCCCTTTATCGTCTTGCTGTCTGCCCTCTGAATACATTGGGGAAAAAACCTGTCTCAAAAGACAACACAGAGGCTGCAATACTGAAACAAACACCATGGGCACAGGATGTTCACCCCAACAAAAACAAACTTTGGCCAACCAATCGGCAAGAAGAGGTGGGGATTAATGCACGTGACCTCACCTTTTCTTGCCGATTTGTTGGCCTATGTTTGTTTGCGTGCATTAAACCCCACCTCTTTTTGCCGATTGGCAGACAGAAAGACTATCAGGGGGTGATGCATACGGTTTGAGATAAAAATGAAATTGAGCTAAAATCCTGCAACATCGCATAGAGCACCTTTAACTAGCAATCCTAATAAATCAATCAGCTTTCAAAACACATCTGTGGCTGACAGAATACTCACCAACTTGCAAAATAATGTATGACATCAAATTGCTCTCACCTGCCTTCAACAGCCTGCTGTAATTCTGACCCATAATACTTTCATTTATGGTGGCTGTCTCCTTAAAGCCTCCACAGACATAATGACTGGGTGGTTTATATATATATAAAATATATATATATAGCTCTCTTGTTTAGGGTCACAGTGGCGATATACATCCAAAGAAAGACATCAAACAGACATACAGAGTCTTTGCTTATTATTAGGCTGGAATCCATTAATATCATTATCTGCTCTGCTAATAAGTGGAGCTGGAAAAGAAAAAGGAAAATGGCATTTGCCAACCATCATTATTACTGCTATAATGATGATAAAAACATGTGCTTGATCCAATTTATTACAATCTTGTGTGCTCAATGTATGCGTTAATGAGGTTGTAGTACAAATTTACACAAGCATAAGCAATTAATTAGAAAAAATACACTGCGATTTCTAGTCTCAACATTTTCGCATTAGCATTCACTAAGTTATTTATAATAAGGCCTACAATGACACAGCAAATGATGGATTTGAACAATCTGACATAAACTCTGCTTCGACCTCACTGTTTGCGCTTGGATCAAAATATATAACAATCTTGGGTCAGTAAACGGTACAACCCTGGGTGGAAAGATAGTTAATCACATACTTGTAATAACTGTGGATTCATGTTTGAAAACTGATAATATATTACTAATTATTTTATTATAACTCAATGCAGCTTAGCACATAGACAGCGGAGGTCCGATTAATGAACAAATAACTCGTATGAGTCGGTTCTTTAAAATTAATCTTTAAAAAAGATTCCAGTTAGCTGTTTCACTGCTTCATTTCAACAACTTAACTGCCAATGCATCCTTACTGTCCTGTTCAGCTAAGAGCACGTATGCTTGAGGACATTATTCTATTTATAACATAATAGTGATATTCACAGACCAGTAATTCCAAGCAGTTCGACATCATCACGTTCACAAATTTGTTATTTTTTATTCTTTGTACTGTGTTCATCCTTTATTAAATTTTATTCCAAATGGAGACCACACTATAAAGCTCAATTGAAATGTTTGTAAAAGTGTTCAAAGTGCTTTTTAGAGATGTGCCTAATACATCCCTAACGTAGTCTTTCGAAAGAGTTGTGAAACTTGGCATCTATGAGATAAGCAATAAAGGATGCTTTTAGTCAGAGAAATCAGAGATTGGCACACTTGTGTTGAGGAAGAGGTTTATACATGTCAATGCATTAATGTTCTTGCCATCTCGTAGATATGGTGCCAACTGCAGTTTGTGCGTAAGGCAACAACTCTCTGTGAACATCATCTCGAAACCATAAGAAAAGACTTGGTGAGCGTTTGACCAGGATGACCGAGTGGTTAAGGGGTTGGACTTCAGATCCAGTGGACAAATGTCCTTGTGGGTTCAATCCCCACTCCAAGTAAATTTGTGCAAATTTTAAATAAAAAAGTAATGCTTTCTGTTTAAGTAATGCTCAGGGACAATGATAGCTTATATCAGTGTTGTTCAGACGAGCCAAACATGTATATGTTGTCACTAATGCACCAATTTCTGTGTAATTGATAAGATTTCACATAGTAAACTATCTTCATAAGTTTCCTGCTGAAATATAAAAAGAATAAAATACATACTCACTAAAAAAAGTTAACTAATAACCCAACTATGGGTTGGTATAGCACCTTCCCATCTATGGGTTATTTTGACCCAATGAATTGGGTTAAAA
>JAUMHI010000061.1:1557920-1569249 GCA_032359435.1 Enteromius unitaeniatus
CCAACCTTTTAGAAAATAACCCAACATAATGACCCAATATGTGTAACCCATCTATTGGGTTAAAAAAAATAACCCATCGTTTTTTACTGTGTAAGATAAATGCCTTGTGTCGATAAAGTAAGCAAAATATTGCAGTTTGTTCTTTTTATCTTTTAATGTTTGAAATTCAGTGCATTGCCTGCTCTTTTTCTAAGCTTTATCATTTAACACAAGCAACAGCTTTATAAAGAATAAATGTAATATTCTTAAATAGGAACAAGCCTACTTTTTTGGGTCCCAAATCTCTAAAAAAAGACTGAAACTAGGCTTAGAATATATTTCAAATAACCAATGAAAGTGTCTTTGGTTTTAGTCTGGAAAAGCAGAGACTGGCATATTGTTTTAAGACTTTAAGAAGTTCATAAATGTCAATGTGACAATATTCTTCACCAGATTGCCTTAAAATGTGACCAGGGTGGCCGAGTGGTTAAGGTGTTGGTCTTAAGATCCAATAGACTAGTGTCCTTGTGGGTTCAAACTGCATTCTTGGTAGAGACGTGATTTTTTTTTTAAGAATTTACACAAATGTTCAAGATGTTAATTTCTAAAAAGGTCAATGATAAAAAGTTACTGTAGCTTTGTTTGCAGACCCCAGTTTGCCACAGATAAATCATGCATCCCTTAATATCACTGAACGTTAAAACTTGGTTAAATGCACTTTTCATGTCACCCTCTAAAACAGTAAGAATCTGTGAGCCCAAATACACACACAATCATAAACCTTGCACCTTCATAGTATGATCAAAGTAATTTAACACAAACACTCTTACCTTGCACAGTTTCTGATAACGTGGGGATGTGACAGCCATTCTTTGGATGTGTTGGAGAAATAGCATCACTTTCTGCAGTGAAGATCTCACCATAGCCATCATCTTCAGACTGCTTGGCTTGCTTAAGACTCTCATCCTAAAGGATGGCCACTCCTGATGTTTGCACAGTTAGCACATCATCTAGGCGTTAAAAGTGAATCTGAATACTCCTACAGCATGTCAAACAACTTAAGAGGTCGCATGCAAGTGTGAAGAAGAGAAAACGCTTCTCTAAAGCAGCAAACAAAGCCAGCACAAAGATCCGACTGAAAATATGTCCTGTCTTCAGGCTTTTATATCTTCAAAGGGATGCTGAACAATGAATAGAGGACCATGAAAATTGAAAGTTGGACTACGGTGCAAAAGCTTGTTTCCATGTCAGCAAAAACTCCCTGTCTGCATGAGATGATGCTGAGCGAGAGAACGAAAGTCTGTGTGAGTGGCAGAGAGAGAAAGAGAGAGAGAGAGAGATTTGGGGAGGACACACAGCATGCACACAACAAGACTATATTATACAATGAGGACCATACATTTAAAATGTACATTTTTTTTTCATTACAAAATGTATTCAATAAAAACATTTTTAGAATATCTTAGTATTTGGTTCGTCGTATATTGCTTGCTTTACTGACAATAATAAAACCTGATGAATTCAATAAGATTTGAGATATTCTGGTGGTGCAAACAATCACAAAATCAATGCCAAAAATATATTGGATTATTTGAAATACAAGTACACTTCATATCTGGAGAATATACAAGGAACACATGAATTAAGAAGACTATTTGAACTATAAAGCACTTTTATAGTGAGAAGATATGGAGCATACACCAATATTAGTGTGAAAAGTTCCCTGCTGAAAAAACCAGCATGCTTTGAGTATCTATACCACGTACCTATATGTCCTGAGCAACTAGCTCCTCTACAGGACCAGCGCATGACCAGCTAAGAACCAGTTTAAACCAGCAGCCATGCTTTGAAGCATACCTAATCGTATGTTGTTGGTTTTTCAACAGGGGTGTGGAGTGGTTGGACAAAGTCCTCTTTGGTGACCAGGATGGCCGAGTGGTTAAGGCGTTGGACTTAAGATCCAATGGACAAGTGTCCTCGTGGGTTCAAACCGCACTCCTGGTAGATGTGCAAGTGTTTTGAATTCATTACTGTACAGAGCTGGTAGCTGACTTATCAATGGGTTCTATGTAATAATAATAAAAAAAAATGTTGAAGATAAACCTCTCTCATTAGATAACTAACTCTAAGAATGGAGATGCATTTTTGTTTGTGTGTTAATTTTTTTTCTTATATTTTTACTGTCTCACCACAGGACATAGTCCAATTTTTATTTGTCAACTAACCACATACATATACAGGTTTCCAAGAAGAAATCCTGAAACAAACCAGCAACCAGACAAACTTATGTAACAACATTATAATAATGATTCAAGTAATATTCCAAATTAATTGTTCCCTGCTTTTGCTATAATTTTAGCAAATAATTACAAATTTCAGTTGAACACGCCAAACATTTCATTATGAAAAGCAGTTTGAATATGTTTGTTTACATACCAAGGGTTAGGTAATTACCATATATTATACCAAATATCATTTAATCAGTTGCTTATAATGTGTAGTCCAGTTATTTGATCTTCATGTAACATGAAGAGTTTTTTCTCAAAACACAAGTGCTTCGAAACAAAAAAAAAAGAAAATACAATGCTGACATCTAGTGGTATACCATTGCAAAACATTTTCACTTTTATGAATCACTCCAACCTGATGAGAAAATGTGACTTAGAGGAATGTTTATAGAGGGCTGTAAATATAAATGTTATCATAATATGCAAAGACATTCATAAATGCCAGTGCATTAGTGTTATTGGGCTCCCTTACACAGATTCAGAGCCAACTGCAGTTATAAAGTGAATTGCAATATCTGTAGACCTCATTGCATCACATGCATAATCCACAGAAGACTAAAGTCTTTTCTTATAACACTTTAGACTGATAGATTACAGTCTAAATGAAGAAAAAAAATAAAGAAAATTTAGTTTAGATAAAAAAGTATTGTAAATGTATTGAATACATTTCTGCATAGTTTCTTTTTGCTGCATACTATACCTCATTTGCATGTAACTTTACAACTCAACCACAGGTTATTTACATCTTTACCAAAACTAGGATGGCTGAGTGGTTAAGGTGTTGAATGTCCCCACTCCTGATTTAATATTTAAACATGTAGATTTCACACAGAATATACTGTTAACAGGTGACATTGTGGCACAAATGTAGCCATGTAACCAGCAGAGAAACAAGTGACTAAATAACCTAGTAAATCAACAACTCACTTAGTTAATAAATTGATGGCTTCTTAAACAGACAAAGCCCAGTTGGCTTTTCTGCAAGAAATTTGTCAACCAAAAGCAAAGGGTAATTTAATTTTAATTTCAGGTTTACTGTACTGTTTACACTCCCTAAATGTGCTCTAAATTCTTTTTCAGAAAAGCCAAAATGCCTCAAGACAAGAATGTGAAACGTTTGCCCCCAAACACACCACCACAAACAAATCTTGAGTAGTGACCAGGATTAATTTAAGATCCAATGGACAAATGCCCTCGTGGGTTCAAACCCCACTCCTGGTAGATCTTCCTAACACATAAATTATGGTTAATACATGCCATCTTCCACTTTACAGGAAAATGTAGATAAACGTCCAAAAAAAAAACCCACTGCCTAAGCAATCTAATAAAGCAATGTGATGTCAGTGAAATGGTTTCCTAAATGATTTAGCCACACTGTAACCAGGCTGGCCGAATGGTTAAGTTGAACTTATGATCTTTGTGGTTCTTAAATGTCCTCATGGGTTCGAACCTGACTCCTGGTAAATTTAAGGGGCCGGTTTCCCGGATAGGGATTAGATTAAGCCAGGACTAGACCTTTGCTAATTTAAGACATTTAATAATTTTTAGAAAAAAAAAAATGCATTATCTGTGAGCATTTTAAGACCAAACAATGACAATAGCGTATTTTAAGATATCTCAGTCCAAGCTTTTAGACAGCTCTTAACATTTATTTGAATCTAGGACTAATCTTAAACCCTGTTCGGGAAACTGCCCCAAGATGTTAATGAAAAATCTTCTTAACCTGAGCCCTTTGCATGTGAATGTGGTTCTCAAAAAAGCAGAAGATAGATTTCTCACATTGTGTCTTGATAAAAAAGTAACAACGTGAAGAAGAGTTCAAAAGTATAAGATTGCAGGGTTTTGTATTCAAGCCACCAAACACTTTTACTCAATATATTTTGCAAGTAATATTGCATAAGTAACTTATACCGACGCAATACTATCTATTGCATAAATTTCCTACAAGGAGCAGCCCAGCACAATATGGTGATTGAACAAACGCAAATGCATTAAAAGATAACATATTTATTAAATTAATGCAACAAACCATGCATACACAAACGCATCTTAAAATAAAGCAGATTAATCAGTAAAACATATTTCTGTATACTATTTGCTTGTGCATTGTACATGGGCGTAAAACACTTTTCACATGTGGTTTCCCTTTTAATATCTTCTACACATCAACTGAATGTCCTGTGACTCTCGCAGAAGTGTAGCAGTGAGATTGCAGCATCACTTTAGCATTGCAGCTGCTGTGGTTTACAAGAAAACAACACTTTTTTCATAATGACAGCCAACAAGGACAGCCATCATGGCATCAGTTGGTCTCTTCAGAGCAAATCACATGACATGGTTAACACTAGCTTGCAAGACGAGCTGTATGCTAGGGTTTACACGAAATGGTAAGGCAGCAACACCAAGATCATTTATTGCAACATGGAAAACAGCAGCAGAAGAGCTGCCGGCAAGGGTTTTTCTTCTTGTATTTGACAGCCTTCTTTATCTGAGTTGTGGCTTTGGCCACAAAGTCTTGGGTGGCATATACATTGGCCTCAATGTTATCCACCATGGGCCCTTGTTCCTCCACCAACAAGGCCAGCTGGAAAAACAGTTCATGGATGTCTCTGATGCGACTCTCCAACTCCAAAAGCTCCTTATGGCGATTCTCGATCTCAGTGAGTGCTGAGCGAGCGGTTCGCCCGTCAGTGAGCAAGTCGTCGGAGAACACATTCCACTTGCCCGTCTCGATCATTTCTTCGACTTGATCTCCAGTCACTTCTTTACCCATGATCTCCGCTTGCCTTTGGATGCGGGTCTTGCAGTTGTCCCTCTGTGCCATTTCAGCGCTGTTGTACTCGTTCATGGCCTCGTGAAAAGAACCTGTTATACAGACGAACTGGCCGCGTACCATGCGCACTAAAGCCGAATGGGCTCCGTGTTTCTCCTCCAACTCTTTACAAAGTGCATCCATCTTCTGTATACGAGCATACAGGTTCTCCCCTTTGGCTTTGATGTTGCGCGCGATCGTGTTGGAGTCACGTTTGATGCTGCTAATGCGTCTGACAGAGGTGAGAAAGCGTGTGTTCTGCTTACCCAGCCTTTTAACCTCCATCCGGAGTTGGCCGATTTCTTTCTGGATGGATTGGGCTTCTTTGAAAGCGTCCTCCATGATGTCCTCACCGTCAAACACCACCGCATGCTGTTCAAGTTCACCACTGTCCACATCTTCTTCATTATCTACTTGTTCTTCCTCTTTGTGACCTTTGGTGGCAACACCTCCCAGTTCAACCAGCCTGTCTCTCATCTTTCCTGGAAAATAAATTGGAAATTTAGTTTGTTTGACTTTACGACTGGCTTTTTGGATCTTTATTGCATCGCATGCAGACACATTCAATCAATATAAAGTCAGACACACGGTTCACAACACAGGCCTGAAAGCCTTTCATTGATGGTTTCAGAGGAGCGGCAACCATTCATCATGAAGCTAAACTAAACACAAGACCAGTATTTGACATTTAGTCAGTCACCGCAGTGGCAAGCATGATGCTGCACATTTCCCACCCGACATGGTCACCATACAGAAAATAAAAAGGGTGGGGACTTCCCTAAAGTCCTCTGTTGAACACATGATGCAACAGGAGCAAATACGTGACTTAAGTGCTTAACTCTAAAAGTAAAGGCATTATTGTCACACTATAAACATAAGAACCACAAGTATAGCTACACAAGTGTACAAAACAATAGTCTTTTCTAAGACCATCTTTTCCGGATGTAAAGTCAACATTGATATTACATTTGTAATAGTGGAGCCAAAGACAGAAAAACTGTACCTTTTTGATATTGTGAACAATGATAGTTCAGTTTCTCAATTAGTTCAAAAAAAAAAAACTTGGCATCTTCATTTTAACTTCCTCAAAAAAAAAAAAAGGTTAGATCTAACTAAATCAAACACAACCCAATGTAAGTAAAGTAAAACAGAATAACAGGGCTTAAAACGCAATCGTGCTGAAATTTCAAATAGCTTGTTTAATGCAGAGTAAATGTTAAAATGTGACGTTAGCTAAACAGCTTCGCGGCAAACCTTTGTGTAAATGGATTTCAAATTGTCACGTTACCTTATTTCATGTCCCCTCGTTCAATGCAAACACTATAAACGTGATCTTTTATCGTTTCCTAACGCGCTTCACCTCCTCATGTCACATCGTTGCAGGAAATAACGTTGCAGTCGAATGAGTGACTAACTAACTCTGACTGGTGGGAGTTTCCGACATCTCAAAACACTTCAAGAGTTATCTTATAAACATAGCAATAGTACCTCTACACTTTTACTGTGGTGATATTTTGCATCTGGAAAAATATATTTGCAGTGGTTAAACTTCCCAGTGGTTTTTACAAGTACAAATTACTTTTAATAAACATTAATAATGGTTGAATTTATATGTAGGCTAGGCTATTACTAAATGCATCTGTAATATTTAAGTACTCTGGGTACTTTTTTTTATGTTGTTCAGTGGTGGATGTCTTTTTTGTTTGACTGATGTATGTTTTATCCTTTCTTCTGAGGTCTTTGGTAAATATGATCATAACATCAATGTTTAAAACCGCTTCCCATCATTTTTGTTTTAAGATTTTCAGCTCACACATTGAATTTTTCAACTTTCACTTTGCAAAGCATGTAGCTGATTTTTTTTTTAGCACAAAATCAATCACTTCTATTTTTACCAGGGGGGGGGGGATCAATTTATAATTGTGGCAGTGCTGGAACTTATCAATACTAAAAAAGAAAAGGCTGTGCTTATACTGCAGCCTCAGACCAATCCTGTAGCCTAGATAAAAATATTACCTTTTACCCTTGACAGACAACCTATAGGACAAACAGTTCATTGAATTTCTTTGAAGCACTCATTAATTCTAAATAGTTTGACAGTTTCTCTGGTAAAAAGATACCCAAACCAATTGTCCTGAGCTATGTGACTATACTGTAGGCCTATTGATCTATGGTACATGGAACAATTGTCCCTTTAGAGCAGATCTATAGGCCTAGTTAATTCATAACATAGTCACATTCTATTAAGATGACAAGAAATGTACAAAATCCAGCCATTTTCAGTTGATCGCTTTACATTTGGGTTGAAACTACTTCTAGAACAAACAGCAAACCAGATGATTCACAGTAATCATGTGAGTCCAAAGCAGAAGTGAAACAGCAAATTTTCTGCACAACACGATAGCAAAACAACTCAATGGCGTGGGCATATGCAGCATAACATCATTTACACTATCATTTTATAATCAGATGTTTATCTCTGTAAACTTATTGTTAAATGTAGAGAATTGGTCGTTTCCCTCACCACATGATGGCAGTAGAGCTTGAATAATGATTCAAATAAACTTCTTGAGACCAATTGTTCAGTAAAGTTTTAGCTCTTCACTCTGCAGACTGTATATTTGATCATGTTTGAGCACCGCTGCTACTTTCTGTTTCCTTTACTATTTAAAACCTAGGCTGACCAGAAGAGTCTGGGTTTCCTCTTTGCACCATGGTTCCTTCCTTACTCTTAGGTTCTCAGGGATATTTTTGTTCTTTCTGCTAAAACGTACTGCTTGCATCATGGCCTAAAACTGATGTCAACTGATCTACAACAGTCCTATATTTACTTTTTTTTTAACATAAGTGGTTCCAATCGATTTATTTTAGCTACATTTTAATAAACAAATTTACTCTAACTTTCGACAAAATGTGTTTATTTAAATGTAGCTAAAATAAATTGATTGCAGTCACTTACCTTAAAAACATTTAGTAAATTCAATACAGTAAATAATTTTTTTCAATGCAGGCTAATTATAAACAAGTATGCTTGTGGACCAATCGATTTTTCATTATTTATTTGTTTTTTTATTTAGCAGTTTTACGAAAATGTAAATGTATGTAAATGTAAATTTTATGTTTTATTTTAATTTTTTGTCTATTTTACACTGCATTAAAATTACAACATTGTATTGTAGAGTCAAACTTTAAAAGGCCTAACCGTTTGCATTACCCAAACATTTCCATACACAAACTTTTATATTATTTTTTATTTTTATTTTTTTATTTTTATTTTATTGTCCGCTCACCTGGGGCCTGTTCAATAAAACGAGTTTACCAAATAAGCCAGGCTTATTTCAGTTAGTCTGACTTATTTTGTAACAAATCTATTGACAATAAGCCTGGCTAACCAAAATAAGCCTGGTTTGTACATGTTTGTAGCCTGTACATGTTGTACAGGCTTTCATTCATGTTTGTCTGAATGAAAATGCAAAGTCATTCTTTGCCACTAGATGCCACTTACCCAGGGATTTTTGTGTTATTTGTTTTTATTTATTCATACTGTTTATACTTCTTGTGTAATTACTTGCCTGTCAGTTTGTGGCAAAATATTTATCAGTGTTCGCATGTTGTTTATTACCGCATGAAATTCAGTGAAATGGTTTAATTTTAAAAAGTTTATTACAAAATGCACCTACATTTTTGGAATGTTTTTTGTTGAATAAAATTCTATTTTTCCCCAATATATTTGATAATAAACCCAGTGTCTTATCTCATCCCATGGAATAAGTGTTTCGTCACACCCTTATCTATCAGGCATTATGAAATTAAAATGAGACCAATCTGAAAAATCACTGCAGATTAGCATCAAGCAAAGGAGGGGTTTGGAGAAATGAATTGAGCGAATGAGTCCTTGAGCAAATAAGGTAAAAAATGAATGCATATCATGAACGTGTTTTTTGACCTTGCATGTTAACCTATTGTTGGGAATACCCAAATCCAAAATATGAACCTTTAATAATGAATGAGGTTTTTACTTTCGGAATGCTACTGCATTCGTTATTTTCCTTATTTTTAGTTGATAGCATGCATGCATGTGAGAAATAACATGAAACAACTACTGACAATAATTAATAAAGAAACACTGTAATTCAAATAAAATTACTTCTGGTGCAGTCAGATGACAGTGATAAGAATATTTACTCCATACATGTTTTCAGAGCACGGAGATATTGTTGTTCAGTATCTGATTAAAGTTCTTTCTAACAAGTGTAGATTCCTAAGATACCTATGCACAAAAAACGCTGATTGTTTATCTGACATGATACAAAAACAATAACAGAGCCATATTTTTATAGAATTATTATTGGATTATTTTTTAATTAATTTAAGTATTTTGCCCATCTAAAGCTTCAAATTTCTTTCAAAATAAACAAATTTCCTCTTATTTGCCCAGGAAGGTTTTAGTACAGCTGTGATCCACAAAAATAGATGTTTATAAATCTAATTGAATCCTTCCGCCTGAAGTTCTACCTGCAGTCGATGCTATGTGAGAAAGAGAGCTTGTGTTCGGTACAAAAAACAATGACACACTGTACAAACACCAAGGCTTCTCAAATGAATTATACAGTCAGAATGTCATTTTTATCATTACATTAGGAAATTAAATCACTTTATGAAAAATTATAAGCAATAGAATTAAAATCCCTTGGAGAGTTTGTGACCTATGATAAACAGCATCTTTAAAATGTTCAATTGGTTTTAATTACAATTGTCCGTTAATCTGACATGCAGAAAATGGAACATAATGAGTCCTGGTCTTTAAAATATTGGAAATGATAAGTTAATTAGGCAGATCACAGATTGTTTACGACTTTCCGTCCTTATCTTTACATGCAGTTTCTTCTGCAAAGACTGTGTTTTGTGAATGGGTTATTGTTTCCAAATGCTGTGGAGATTACAAACTTTTTTACATTCACATGAACAAACTGGTCACCAGTAAATATCATACATTTAAATCTACAGTAAATTACCGGCAAACATCTGTGAGTAATACTGTAATTTCTACAGAAATTGGAATTGCAAACTCTATATGATGAAAACTGTGGTTCAAGTGAAATAAACGTTGATTATGTATCTCTAACTGATCTGACTGGATCTATTTTAAGTCAGGATAAGGTTTATTAAATAATATTTTTTAAATTAAGGCAATTTAGATGTTACCCAACAAAACAGTGTGTATAATACTGTATATGCAGTATTGTTGTACTATTTTTAACATTTTCAATTTTGTGTTTTGATAACTCATCAGCTGATTTCCTAATTATCTGAAAAATTGTTTAATGAAGGTTTATTTGAAGAATGCCAATGTAGCAACATAAGCGATCCTTGAGTAGAAGCAGTGGTTTCATAAAAAACATACATACATAAATATACACCCTTTTTCTATGTTTGTTTGCATTATATTACCTCAAATTGGATACATGTAATTCTCTTACCATTACAAGAAACAATAACACACAATTATGCAATTCAACATCCTGAGAGCATGGAAATTTCCATTACCCCAGGTTATATTTAATGTAAATATAATGTATATCTGTTAAACAAGATTTGTTAAATCTGTGATTTGCAACACTCCGGACAGACAAATTGGTTGGAAAACAAGGTGGGATGAACAGGGATGTGCATGCCTGTAGATTATTCACAGGCATCTTTTCATCCTGATTCCAGGGACTTCTAAACTGTGTTATGTCTGAAGAAAACATCAGCTGGTTCTGGTTAGCCGAACTGTGACTCAAATTAACTGATCCCGTTAACTTAGTATGAGAATCTCCACAGCAGCTCCTGTGTTTTAGGGTTTTTGATTGAATTAGCGTTCATGTTTGTCATGTGTTTGGAGATCTTTCTTGGCTCAGTATTTGGTGCTGTAACCTTTCCATTTCCTTTATAAAGAAACAAAAACAAAGATAATGTGTTGTTATTTCTCTACAACAGCTAATTGTTCAATTTAAACAGAAAATGAAACACTATATCAAGAAGTTTTCCACAAACACTGAACTGACTAAATTAGTATGTTTTGAAGAACATGTTAGAGGTCTAGGCCCTGGCACTGGTCTTGGCCCCTAACTGGTCAGCATGCCAATTGCACGCTCCCTCAATTCTTGTGGCATTTTGCTGTGAGACAAAATTGCACATTCCAGGGTGGCCTTTTATTGTGGGCAGTATAAGGTACACCTGTGCACTACTCATGATGTCAGATCAGCAT
>JAUMHI010000061.1:1572449-1588745 GCA_032359435.1 Enteromius unitaeniatus
ACTGCTCCACATTTTTGTTTTCCGTTATATTAAAAGTCTTTTATTTTATACATTACGTTTCTGACTCCTGCGTCCTCCATACCCCAACCCGGAAGGAACGTTACAATATTCTGTTTTATGGTTTAACTTGATGTCATGTTCATCAATACTGGCTGAAATTCAGACTGATTCTAAATGAGACGTTTGTGTTTGATGTATCTTCTATAGTGGCTCATGTCCAATACAGCTTGCGTTAAAATAAATAATTATTCATACTTTCTGCCATCCTTGCCTAGAGAAAAATAAATATACTTAAACGCATTTGAATTATATTTATGTACTTAATAAAATGCTATGCAATTGTATTTTTAGTATACTAAAATGGAATACTTCAAGTCTGCTAAATTGGAACAACTAATTTTGTACTTAATGCAATGTGCAAAAGTATTGTTGAAGTCCAATTAAAGATGTATACTTAGTATATTTAATTGTGCTAAAGTGGAACTACTGCAAGTATACTTCAGGTACATTTTAAATATTTTGCATTTAAAGGGAAATATTACACAATCCTCATCCAAATTGACATAAACACACTAAAAAAAATAGCTTTTTGATCTAACTTAATAAAATTATGACACATATTTCCATTCATTTGACCTGATTTACTTGAACTTTAAGTTAATTGTACTGATGACTAAAATTCATGCTAATTTAACGAGATCAAACCAATTTAATTTGACATGTTTTTGTGAATGTTCCCTGAACATAATTCACTCTTGTTAATTCAACCATTGCTGTTGCTGTACAGACAGTAAAAATAGCCTCATCAATGGCATTAGCACATTGACATACAGTTCATGTAGCCATAGCTTAACAATAAGGTCTACACTTCACCATAATTCAACATAAACTCTTTCAAATGTCAAATATAACTGAACAACGAACTTTAAGAGGTCCCTTCCCCTTTACTAAAAACACGAAACAGCATTTAATTTCAACATTTACTCTCCTGATCTATTCATATGCAAAGCATGCTGGGAACTAGAAATCCACTACCCAGTTTCAAAGTACACAATTTATGCAGGCCCAACACAGATGTTTTAAGTTAACTTAATATTTTACAAATGTGATTTCATTTAGCATAATAAAATTGAGTGCAAATGACAACTGAGTAAAAAACTAAAGATTTGTATTGTTTTAGCTTATTTAATTTAGGTAAACTGAGCAAACAACTAAAATCAGTTTTTTGAGTGCACACATTTTAGGCTTATTAATAAGAAAAATGTATTATACACTAAACTTAACTTATCTAATAGATTTGAACTCTAGTCAGTATGAAATAAATATATTTTAAATATATTACGTTTTTACTAGTTGTATTGGTATTATTTATATCTACTTAATGGAATTTAGCAATTAGTCGCATCCAAAATAAAACCTTTTGTTTACACATACTGTGTATATTTATTTATATTTTTATTTTAGATTACTTTTTTTTTTTTTTATGAAGCTATGAGAATACTTTTTGTGCTCAAAGAAAGCAATAATAACATCATTTATTTAGCATTTTTTTCTCCCAGAGTTCTGCCATAAAGCATATGCACACCCCTTTGGTTTTACTATTCCTGTCAGGACAAATTTTTATGCTGTAGTATGTAATACTAGAAAATGATATGCTTTTAGTGTTGCTGAAGCAGAAAGGGCCTTTTCAAACATGGCAATACTACATGTACTAGTTCAGACCTGAACATCTTCAAGATCAACTGACCTCTTAACTGATGAAAAATCCACAAATTTGCATGCTCCATGCTTCAATCAGTTGAACATTTAGTGAAAGCCTTCCCAGAAGAGTTTAACTTTTAAAATACATTCTTTTTGCTTGCTTTGTGAACAGAAAATTACTTAAACTTTTGTAATAAAATTGGAAGCACAGAATTCTGTAGAACGCCATTAATATTTGTCTCACTGGAACTGGTGGAATAGGGAAACTGTTAATAAGAAACACCTGTTATTATTTAGAGAGTGTCCTCATACTTTTCACCTTTTCATAATTAATAATTTATAGAAATGAGTGGGCCAAGTGAACCGGATATCTGGTTTGCCTTTTGATTGTTGTAGTTTTTTTCCCTACATTTTTTCATTGGCATTAATATGCTTAAGTGACCTTAAATTAAATCATTTTACAGTTTATACAAATCCTTTATTTAAACCATATCACAAAATACATGTTGGGCAAAATAATGTTTTGGAGTACAATTTAGTGCTTTCCCTATTTGCACTTCATTTTTTTACTATTTTGAAATGAACATTTTCCTTTAAAAGAAAGGATTAGGGTTGTGGGGTAGATGCGTAAAACTAAACTTTGTAAAACGCCAGCAAATTTTGTATCATATGCACGCAAAAACTGCGTATTGTATGCACGCCAAGCACGTGCGTGTCATTTATACGCCAATTTATATTTTTAAGTCCATTTTTGCGTATCAATACCACGAGTTTTCTTTTTTATTTGGCGCCCTCTTTATATGTATTTTCATGAGATCGGGCATGCAATGGA
Organism: Enteromius unitaeniatus; assembly: GCA_032359435.1. Classification (NCBI taxonomy): domain Eukaryota; kingdom Metazoa; phylum Chordata; class Actinopteri; order Cypriniformes; family Cyprinidae; genus Enteromius; species Enteromius unitaeniatus. Next base: position 1,574,983 of record JAUMHI010000061.1, read on the forward strand.
TAAAGAAACATAATCATGGGATAAAAACGTTCATTGTACAGGTTGTCCCTCGGTCATCCCAGGACTCTCGTTCTCTCTCCCACTGATGCGTCGAGGCGTGCCAGTGTGTTCATGTGATGCAGGAAGGATGTGTCCTAAAAGAGTTTGCATCGAGCCAAACTGCATCAGTTTTGAGTCCGACCACCGCTCAGCACTCATCTTCGGATATCCCCCTCGGGTGAAAGGGAAGAACCTGAAAAGAACGAGAGAAGGATTGTGAAATGGGAGCTACGGCATCATCCGCGCAACGGGACAGCAGATGTGAGGAGGACGCAGCGGCGGAGGAGCTCACTGCAGCGGCGAGCGATGCTCAGAATGACGGCAGTGCTGATGACAAGGTAGAATGCATGAACCAGCCTCCTGCTGCAGAGAAATGCCCCACAAAGTTTCAAAGACACGGCCTCTTAATCTAAAGCCACGCACGGGCTGTAGCTCGAACCATAGTGTGCTGCCTCCGTTACGGCATTTTTGAGGTAATGCAGAACATGATGCTAAAAATGTAGTGCAGGTAGACATTTTATTGTTCAGAGGTTGTTCTTTTTAGATGAGCTCTTTAGCGTAAGTAAATTGGACAATTACTTGCAGAGTAAATAGATTTTTTTTTAAATAGTGTGGACTATTTTGCTGCTTTGGCCAATCTGATGACAGTTGTGAAAACGTAAAGTCATTGTCTTTAACATTTTTAGATACACCAATATACTTTTAATATTTTTACTTTGAAACAATTTTCACTCAGGAATTCCAAGTAAATGTCTGTGGTAATAAGTAATAGACCTATACGCATAAATAGCAAGCAACAGATTTTACAATTTTAAAGTAGAAAGAATGAATTTGTATTTTTTTGTCAAACTCAAATAATGTTTTAATTGCAACTTATATATTAATTATGTATTTAGCTCAAAGAGGTAAGGTCATATGCTCTCTGAAATAAGTGATATTATGAATGTGTTTTGATTGGTGTTGAACATTTATCAAGAATGTCTATAGTGCAATATCCTGACTGTCATTTTCATCTATTTAACAGCAGAAATGAGAGTAAAAACAAAAAAGATTAGGTGACTTTGTCCTATTTATAGTTTTTTTGACCTAAATTCGCTGTATGAACAAAATATGCTTTGGTTCTGGTAGTCCAGATTAAATAATTTAGTTTAGTTTAATAAGTGAGCACATTATTTCATTTGCATTAACTTTATATATAAAAATAGTTTTTAATTGTTGACTGTAGTCTTCTGGACTGAGAACTGCAGAATAGCAGTACATATTTTGATGAATTCACAAGTCATCTGTCAAGTATTTCTGCTAATAATGCAGAAAGAATAAATCCAATAACACTGGTAATGGATACATCCTCAGTGGCTGGCAAATAATATGGTATCTTACTAGACTCCAAACTTTAAATTAGATTTAAAAGTGTTTAATTTCTACTAAACTGCTTCTTATCATGTGGTTTGAATTTTTGGTCCGTCCTTTGATGTTTGTTTGCTTGTTCATCTGAATTATTTTATTAGATTAAACATGTAGGTTAAGAATTTTAACATGCAATTTACTTTAATTTTTCGGAAAGATGGGAAAAAAAAAGTTTTGCACACTGTGCACATTAATGGAGGGATATTTGCGGGGCTCTTATTCCCAAAGGATTGATAGAATTCTCCCTTACTGCACTGGGTGCATTGATTTTCCATGTAAAACATGATGAGGTCAGCTATGGTTTAACAGGAAGTCTGTGAGATGTTTTTTTTTTCTCAAATGAGAGCTGTGTGATACTCGGGTTCCATAAATGTGTTGAATTATTTTGTTATGTTAGTAATCCCAAGGACCATCAGATTGACTACATTGTGGTTAGGCACTTAACATTCAGAAAATGTAATACTGTGATAACTTTTGTTTGGGGAATTCCTTAACTTAAATCAGATTTGTGCATATAGGTAATATGTTTAGTTAAGAGCTACAGTGATGTAATGACTAATAATGTATTAAGTATAATTCACTTTGTTAACCACTCCTTAATCTGTTCTGTCTTTTCCATATAGTTATTGCAGAAAAACGGGCATATCTCCACTTTGAATGTAAAGACAAGGAACCATGCAGATGAATTAAATGGCAACTTTGAGGAGAGAGTACTTGCAGATGGTGTGTAAAAGCATATTATTGCTATTATTGCTTTCCTTTTTGTTTCCAGATGAAACAAGAACAGCACATTTATATTGTATTCATATTAAATATTTTTGAGCATACCTTGGCACCTTAATTATTTATTTTTTGTCAGTGGGCTCAGGGTTTGTTACTCTGAAAGAAGATGGCACAGAAACAATTGAAGACCTCCAGGAAATGGATGCACTTCAACCAGTCACAAAGAATGAGAGCACAGAGATGGTTAATGCAGACAGTGGGACTGTGAACGAAGAACCTGTGGAGGACAACCTAGTTAATGATATCAATGAAGTCGGGTTCAAAAAAATCTTCAGATTTGTTGGATTTAAGTTTACCCTAAAAAAAGACATATCTGAAAAGACTGAATCAAACGAACAAGAAGAAAAAGTCAGAAGTGCCTCAGAGGACTCTAGTGGCACGCAGGAGAACAGTGCAGTGGAAGCAAATGAAAACACACCCGATGAGACTCAAAAAAGTGAGGTGTCTACCCAGCCTGATGCAGCTGGGTTTGCTCCCTCTGAGCAAACAGAAAATGAAAAAGAGCTGGATCAGGACATAAAGATAGTGGAACATTATGTGGAGGACACACCTGAGAAAGAACTGGAAAAAGAAGCAAGTCCTGAGCCGGAGGAACCGATGTCACCAATCAAACAATTCTTTACACAAGGAATCTTTGCCAGTTTAAGAAAGAAAAAGAAAGAGGAGGAAATCCAAAAGGAGAGTAAGGAAGAGGAACTCAAAAGAATTGAGAGAATGGGTGTAGAAGAAGCCGAAAAAGAGGACAGTAAATGTATGTGTCTCGATATACCTTATATTACATCAGAGGAAGAAAAAGATTCACAGCAGAAAGACAATGAGAAGTTGTTACCTGAAGGAGAACTTCAGAATTCTCTAGAGAAAGATAAGGTGCAAGGAAGTCCACTCAAAAGACTTTTCAGGAAATTTTCCACAAGAAGGCAAAGAGAAAGTAAAGCTGCAGAAAAAGTCACTGAGGCAGAGGAACAAGTATCTGAACAGCCAAAACCATCCTCGGAATTGATAGAGTTTGCAAAAGTTGAGGAACCAGAGGTTGGGGAACCAAAACCTGCTGAAGAGGATCTGGTGTCTGATGTTAGCCATCAAGAGTCCAAAAAGAAATCTGACACCACCGTTTCCTGGGAGGCACTCATTTGTGGGGGCTCTGCCAAAAAAAGAGCTAGAAAAACAAACGAGGATGAAACACCAGACAAAGAAGAGGAATATGAGAAAACAACTGACTCTCCACTGGGAAGTTCGATTGAGGGTGATTATGAACATCTCACATCATCTAATGAACAATCTGGAAGTCCTGCAGAGGGAGAGATGGGATCCACATGGAAAACGTTAAAAAAAATGGTCACCCCGAAGAGAAAGGTAAGAATTGGAGAAAGTAGTACTCCTGAGCAGATATCTTCTGACAGTGAGATGAACAAAGACGAACCATTTTCTATGAAGAAACTCATTTCAGGGCCTAAAAAGAAAAAATCAGATGCAAAGAAAGACCAGACATCCTCTGATGATGCTGCAAAAGATCAGGAAACAGGTGATGAAGATGATGAAACCCCAGCTATTATTCCTCTGTCTGAGTATGAAATAATTGAGCCTGAAAGTCTGAAGGAGGTGCATGAGCAACAAGTTGAAATCACAATAGAACATGAGATGCCAGTGATTACTTCACAATTGTTAGAACAGGACACGTCTAATAACTTGGTTCCCAAAATTGCAGCTAAAGTTCCAGTTAACACTGGACCAGCAGTCATACACGGATTATCAGAGGACTTTGAAGAACTTACAGACTTTGTGAGCAAACATCAGCAACTGAGTGATATTCCAGAAGAAGGCATCATTGAGGAAAGCATTGAAACACCAGTTTCATCTGCTGAGTGGACAACACAGGATGACACCTTAGCTGAGGACATTGTGGAGTTGACAGCAGATGCGGTCACTGCCCCGGAACCATTAAGTGAACAGTTTACTGGGGATGACACTACTGAAATGGTCTCTGCAGTGTCACAACTAACAGATTCACCCAGGTCATCTGGGCATGTTACACCAGTGTCAGCTGAATATGGCATACACACATCAGATGTGATCCTACAGGAAGCTTTTCAATCTATCTGCATGACTCCAAGTGTTCAGTCAGTAACTACAAAAGATGAAAGCCAAGAATCTTTGGCCGTGTCATTTTCACCTTATGTTGTACAGTCATCCACAAAAGAGGAAGCAAAGGTTTTGGTTGCACATAAGAAAACTGAGGCAACAGCAATATGTACCGGCCTTGAATCTCAAGAAATAGAATCTGTCGAAGAACATCTCCCAGAACCCTTAGTGGAGGCAATACCTGAAGTAGGTGATGCTGTCCCAACTGAAATAGTCTCTGATAACTTTACAAAAGAAACTGAAGTTGCAGGACTTGGGACAGATGAGGTCTATGAGGCTGAAATTAAGGAACTGAAGACTGAGTATCAGGACATAATTGTAAGTAAAAAGGAATCTGCCATTGAAACTGAGCTAAGTGTAGAGCAAGTCATTCAGTTAGTGTCAGAGTCTCTTGTGGGAGAATCAGAGGAGACTTATATGGAGGAACAAAGAGAGGAATGTACATCTGGTATTGAACTCAAACAGGTGATTGAGACAATGCAAAGTGAAACTGGGCTGGAACAGGTTATGTCAGAGTACACCCATGGTATTGAAACAGAGTGTCCACTGCATTCAGTGCTAGATGAACCTGTATATCAACAACCAGTAGCTCCTGAACCTGAGAATGAGCTCACAATTTCAGATGTTCAATTGTCCGTTGCTGAGTTTGATCAACCTGCATCCACTGAAGTAGCTGAGTCTTTGACAGATGGTGATATAGACAGCAGTCCTGGCACTACCACAAGTAAAGAAATCAAAGAAATAGAAATTAATGCCTCTATTGTGGAGTGTCTGGAAATCACAGAAACTGCTAGTATTATAAGTCCAATTTCAGATTACATACAGACAGAGACACTGGAGTTAGAAGGGAGTTCTAAATTGGAAGCAGTAGAATCAATACATGTTAATGCCTGTGAAATACAAGGTGACTTAGAAGATGCAGTCTTATTATCAGTTGATTCAGGGGTGCCTGAGCAGGACATCAGCGGGAAAATGGAACAAAAAAAGGCACAGCAGGACATCAAGGAAGTACATGTAGAAGAAGAGACAGGAGATGATGTTGCTTCAGAAGTTGTTCAAAATATTGAGGTTGAAAATATTTCAGAACCTGGAGAAGAATCATTCTCAATCATTCAGCTGCCAACCAAGGAGGTGTCACTTCCAGAACCAGTATTAGTCGAAGAGGCTGAAGAGCTCCATAAAGATGTTGAAACATATTTGGATGATAAAGTAGAAGACAGAACAGATGGGATTTTTGTGAAAGAGGATAAGCAAAATGCAGTAAAGGAAGGGCAACCTCTAACAAACACTGACAGCAATGAAACTCCTACTGATGAATCTCCTGAAATGATGGTTGATGCAGGAAGTGAAATTGGAGACATGGTTTATAAGATAGGAGAACACACAGTTGTTCCTGCATTTTCAAAAGATGTATCTGAGCTCACAGACACACCAGAAGAGCCTGATGCTAGTTCTGAAGTAATACTAAAGCCTCTAGAAATAGTATTGGCAGAAGTTGAAGCAAAATCTGAAGCAACAGAAATTGTGGTTTCTCAAACAGAAGACTGGGGTCAAGACACCAAACCAAGTCCAGAACTTCCCAAAGAGAATGCACAACCAGCAACAACAGAGAATATTAAGACTGGTAAAGTTTTAGAGATGGTCGCCATTATTGAGAACACAGCAAAACAATCTGGGAATGAGAAGTCTATGGTGTCTGAACCAGTAATACAGGTACTTGCTAAATCTAAGCTACCAAAGGCAACAGAACAAGAGGATGAAGCAATAGATGGTGACCAGGTTCCAGCAATGTTGCTGTCAGAAATAAAAGAAGCAGCAGTTCCAGAAGAAAAAGATACGGTTATGGTCGTTGCTCCCAAACCAGAACTAGAAGGGTTCGATTCAGGGCCAACTATGATTGAAATGCCTTCAATCACAGTGCTGGCACAAAATTATATGTCTGCAGAAATAGATGTCAGTAATTTGAGTGAAATGAAGAATGAAGATGATGAAAATGCTATTCTAAAATGTGAACATCTTGAACAGGTAACAGATAAGATACTGTCGTATGAGTTGCAGGTAGACAAGACAGAAATGAAAGATGAAATACCTGCAATAATGGAAATAACACAGATTGCACAAGAATTCCCACTGACGTCTGAAATTACAGCAAAAATACCAGAAGTTGCTGTTTCTGAGATGCAGTCACATGTAATGAGTGAACTCAGGGCTGAGACGCTTGAAGTGACAGAACCAAAGGTAGAAATTCCAGTGGAATCAGAAGTGAAAGTAGAGACAGCTGTAGTTACTGAATTGGAAGTGGAGACACCTGTTGTCACATCAGTGGTCAAAGAACTTGAAGTTGAAACACCAGTGGTTACATCTATGGCAAAAACAACTGATACTCATAATTCTGCTGTTACATCACACAATCAAAACATACTTTCTGACACATCAATGTTGACAACAGTGATCAAAGAACAAGTGGTAGAGATTCCCACTGCTATTTCTGTGGTAGTGACACCAGCTACACCTTTAGATGAAGTAACACCACTTGTAACTCTAGGCAATGAGTCAAAGGATGTACCTCCAGTAAAATACATACCTGTCGAAACAGTGATTGTGAGAACTGCTGTGGCCCCAGTGGTAGAGAAACAGAATGTGATTCCAGTGGTAGCACCTCCAGATCTTGGTTTAGTAATAGTAACAGAAGCTACATCTCTAGTGGTGAGTACAGGAACAGTAACTAACATACTAGCAGAAGCACCAGTTGTGAGCACAGTTGTAGAAACACCTGTTTTTTCTGCCACAGCAGCAAGATCAACTCCAGCTCTGGTAGAAACTGCTCTTGTAGAGTCATCTCCAGTAGCAGTGGGTGAGACACCAGTTGTGACCCAAGTGGTACAGACACCAGGTCAGGTTTCAGTGATGGTAATGGAGACAGTTCCTCTAGGAGTTGCTTCAGAAGAGACTGCAGGAGTAGAAACACCTGTTGAGGTTCCTGTATTGGAAACTCCTGTTTTAAATTCAGCTCCAGTTGCAGTGGATAAGACACCAGTTGTGACCCAGGTGGTTCAGGTTTCAGTGATGGTAACAGAGACTGCAACTCCAGTAGATGTTTCTGCAGTGACTGCAGCAGTAGAAACACCTGTTGTTATTCAAGTAGTAGAAACTCCCATTGGAAAGTCAACTCCAGTTGCAGTGGTTGAGACACCAGTTGTACAGACACCAGGTAAGGTTTCAGGGATGGTACCAGAGCCTGCACCTCCAGTAGCTGTTTCAGTGATGACTGCAGCAGTAGGGGCACCTGTTGTAATACCAGTTGTAGAAACTCATGTTGTAAAGTCAGCTCCAGCTGCAGTGGTAGAGACACCAGTTGTGGCCCCAGTGGTACAGACACCGGGTCATGTTTCAGAGATGGTAACAGACACTACACCTCCAGTAGCTGTATCAGTGGTGACTGCAGCAGTAGAAACGCCTGTTGTGAATCCAGTAGTAGAAACTCCCATTGTAAAGTCAATTCCAGTTCCAGTGGTTGAGTCACCAGTTGTGATCCCAGTGGTACAGACCCCGGGTCAGGTTTCAGGAATGGTAACAGACACTACACCCCCAGTAGTTGTTTCAGCAGTAACTGCAAAAATAGAAACACCTGTTAAGATCCCAGTAGTAGAAGCGCCAGTAGTAAAGCCAGCTCCAGTTGTAGTGGTAGGGACACCAGCTGTGACCCCAATGGTACAGACACCAGGTCAGGATTCAGAGATGGTTACAGACACTACACCTCCAGTAGTTGTATCAGTGCTGACTGCAGCGGTAGAAACACCTGTTGTGATCCCAGTAGTAGAAACTCCTATTGTAAAGTCAAGTCCATTTGCAGTGGTAGAGACACCAGTTGTCACTCCAGTGGTACAGACATCAGGTCAGGTTTCAGAAATCATAACAGACACTACACCCCCAGTGGCTGTTTCAGCAGTAACTGCAACAGTAGAAACACCTGTAAAGATCCCAGTAGTAGAAGTGCCAGTAGTAAAGCTAGCTGCAATTGCAGTGATAGAGACACCACCTGTGACCCCAGTGGTACAGACACCAGGTCAGGTTTCAGAGATGGTAACAGACACTGTACCTCCAGTAGTTGTATCAGTGCTAACTGCAGCGGTAGAAACACCTGTTGTGATCCCAGTAGTAGAAACTCCTATTGTAAAGTCAACTTCAGTTGCAGTGGTAGAGACACCAGCTGTGACTCCATTGGTACAGACACCAGGTCAGGTTTCAGAAATGGTAACAGACACTACACCCTCAGTGGCTGTTTCACCAGTAACTACAACAGTAGAAACACCTGTTAAGATCCCAGTAGTAGAAGCGCCAGTTGTAAAGTCAACTGCAGTTGCAATGGTAGAGACACCAGCTCTGACCCCAGTGATACAGACACCAAGTCAGGTTTCAGAGATAGTAACAGAGACTGCACCTCCGGTAGTTGTTTCAAGAGTGGATGCAACAGTAGAAACACCCATTTTAAACCCAGTAGTTGAAAGTCCAGTAGTAAAGTCAACTCTAGTTGCAGTGGTTGAGACACCAGTTTTGACTCCAGTGGCACAGACACCAGGTCAGGTTTTAGTGGCAGCAACAGAATCTACTCCTCCAGTAGTTATTTCAGCAGAGACTGCAGCAGCAGAAACACCTATTGTGATTCCAGTAGTAGAAACTCCAACTCCAGTTGTAGTTGCAGAGACACCAGTCGTAACCCCAGTGATGATGACACCAACTGTGACTACAACAGCGGAAAGGTCAGTTGTGAGCCTAGTACTAGAAACTACCACAGAAGCACCAACTGCAGGTGCAATGGGAGAGAGACCTGTTATGATCCCAGTGGTACAGACACCAGCTCTGGTTTCAGTGATTGCAAAAGAGACTGCACCTCCAGTAGTTCTACCAGCAGTGACTGCAGGAGTAGAAGTAAAGCCACTAATGGTAGAGACACCAGTTTCAATACCAGAAGCACCTGCTGTGATTCCAGCAGTACAAACACTAGTTACAGAGCAGGTAGCACAGACACCAACGATACCAGCTGTGATCTTGGTAAAGGCAACATCAGTCATAACTGAGATGGAGGCACCCACCATGACTACAGTAGAAAAGGCACAACAGGCAACACCAGTAGCAGAGAAACCTGCTTTATCCCCTGTGATGATGGCACCAGCAAATGCCGCAGTTGTAGTAGCAACAGCCCCACCTAATGCTACATCAGAAGAAAAGAAAGGAATGTTGCAGGTGGCTGAACAGGAGATGGAGAAAATAAACTCAGAGGCTACACTTGCATCTAAAGATGTTGAACCACTACTTGTGGCTGCAAAAAAGGAAAAGACATCGGTTTTAACTCAAGAGTATATATCAGATGAGGAAAATGGGAGAGCTTTCCTGCAGCATACTTCAACAGAGCCTCAGTCAGAGGTAGAGGACGATGTGTGGGAGGATGCTGTAGATAATATTGGAGATTCCTTACATGTGACACACACTGAGGGTGCACCCCAAGATACTGCTGCTAAACAGACATCTGATGCTGCAGTTTAATAGTGGCGTGCTAAACCAGATGAAAGATTTGAATGCGTTGGTAAGTGATTTTACTATACAGTATTTAGTTATCAGTCATTTTTGATGTCAGATTTTTTTTTTAATTCATAACACTGATTCTGTCTTTTCAGGTGCAAGTTTAACAAGAGGAAGTCTGAACATTTTTGACCTGGATGTGACAACAAAGGAAATTTGACCAAACCACTGAGAAGTAAAACGGAATCAGAAAAGTTTCATTAAGCAAAAGTGAAAACAAAAACAATAGTTATTTAATAGAGAGGCTGCCTTTTGATCATTAAATAAATTTTTACATTTTAATTTGATGCAGAAAATGTTTCAACATGTGAAACCCTTCAAAAGCAGCTATTTTGTCATATTTTTACTAAGGATATTTGTCAATGTCAATGAATTTTTTTTTAATCATTTTTCAGACATTAGCCTAAGCTTATTATATCATGTTATTACACATTAATAAAAATAAAATAAAAATGCATACATGTGCATTATATCCTGACCGTTTGGCACATTTAGCATAAGAAAATGATTATGATTGTAGAATGATGTGCAATCCCTGGTATTTAACGATATTTACTAAATCAAAGGTAATTTAGTTTTGAACCATCATATACCTCGATATGTATCCAGGATAAATTTATTTTACACTCTAAATATGATGTACACTACCAAATCTGTAATCGCAATCATGCTCCATCAACGAGAGATTTAGTAAGATTCAGTAAGATTTAGTCAAAGACTGAAAATTACAAATTGTTTAATTTGTTTGACAAAAACAATCAAAACCTTATCAAACTCATGATTTATTTTTGTTGTAAAGTATATTTTTTTGTAATATACAATTTTAATTTACAGAAACATCCAATTTCAGAAGATATTTGTGACTATATTTTTGGCATAGAAATTGAAGCATGCAAACTAATGTTGCAACTAATTACTTTTTTCCCCAGAGAAGCACTTAATATATATGAATATTCCATGAGTATCAAAACACTCTGCACACTATATATATATGATCATTACACAGTTAAGCATTTTTGTTAATATTATACAACCTGCCTTGCCTGTATTACAGAGGTTTGCGTGATACAATAAGCCATCAAAGTATTGAAAACAAATTTTTACTTATTCTAATATATTAAGTGTTCCAAACCACATGTACAGAATGTTTGATTATACAAAGACTATGCATCTTTGAAGAAAACTGCAATATTAACAATCAACTAAATACAGGAGTGTAGCATTGTTCCTGGATTTTGAGACATTTAAAAATGTATGGTTTAATACAAATTAATTTTAAGTTTTATTTAAATAAAAGAAACTTTACCAATTTCTGACTTGTTATTTCTGTAAAGTTGATATAAAGCATGCTAATGCAGTTGGATGTAAGACAACCACATAATATGCTCTTTTATTTCTACTTGCAATACGGAATTACTGAATTTGGCTGGAAACATTTACGTTTTGTCATTTTATTAATTTCAAACGAATACACAAATTAGCTTGCAATAGAAAAGAGACTTGAAATAATGCATTCACCTTTAAAAAAAAAAAACTATGATAACACAAACATACAAATGAGTAAATTCTGGCAATAAGCTAACACTGCTTTAGCGGGTCATTTCAAGAAGGAGTGGTTATTTCAGTAGTAGTTGTCTCCAAGTCCTTATTTAGATTTTCCCCCAGTGAATCTTCTGCCATTGGTACAGGGTCACTCTCAGCCAAACACTGATGTCTGGGAACCTCAGAAGGCATTGCAAAAGGTGCTGCACACATGCTACATTTATATGGTCTTTCAGAAGACTGAAAGAGAGCTTCCACTTGACTGTTGTCTTCTCCACCACACAGAACCAAACTCTGTTTGTTGACCATAATGTACGAGTCCATGTCCTGACTCAAACAAACGTGTCGAGCAGCTTGATTGGCTCTGCAGAAGTTCTTTCCGCAAGCACTGCACTTATATGGCTTTCCAGTGTGAATGTACATGTGCTCACGCCAGTGACTTTTCTGAATAAACTTGCGAGCACAGGTCGGACACTCAAATTTTCGCCGCTTCATTTCACGACCCATCTCAGTGCCCTCCAGGTTGTCTATATCAGCAATTTCAGAGGGCGGCGGGGTGTCTTCCATCCATGCCTGTTGATCAGTATCACTAATAACATCACTGTCAGCATGCAAATGGTCCTCCTCCATTTCCTGACCTTCAAGCTCAATAGAGTGCCCATTTTGCATAGACAACACATATGGCTCAGTTGCTTGGTTGGCATGGACAATGAGATGTTCCTTCAACTTGCACCTCTGATTAAAACGTATTCCACAATAATTACAGGTGTAATGCTTTCTGGAGGAAGCACTCCTGCTCATAATGCCATATGTGAGGTGTTGGACCATTGTGGCTGCAGGGTTTTGGGTAGGTGACTCTATGCCGACAGGTTGTGGAGATCTGTAATCCATATCAGAAGCTTCCAAAAACTCTCGGCTAACATTTTCAGAGTTCTTAGCACAAGCGCCATCCTTGGATGCTGTTTTTCTTTCAGGCCGGCTGTATTTCTGATCAGGTAACTGTATGCCATAAAGCGAGTTGGTCAAAGGAACATACTGGGACTCAGGGTTTATAAGAAGACTTGCCTCCTGTAATAAAGGGTAAGCATGCAGGAATTTTACACCCTGCTCAAGGCGAAGAGGGTCAATGGGCTGTGAGGTGAATTTTCCAGTGTACATTAAGTTAAGCAGGTAGCTGAAGATATCTGCTTGTATATCGGAAGGCCTCAGTCGAACACAGTTACTGCAACAGAGAAGCATAAAGAATCACTTAATAACAATACTGCAAATGTGAATGAAGAACATTTTTAAAATTATGTTTGTAGTACCTGTCTTGATGGATGAACAGCATACGGAAGTAGTTTGAGAACGCTGCAAGAACGGCTTTGTGGGCTTTGAAAAGAACATCCCCTATAGCCACAGTACAGTCACAGAGGAAACCAAACTCTCTCTGAGCATTGAGGCGCTTAAGGAGAACAAGACCATGATGGGCCAAGTCCATTTTTTTCCACCTAAATGCAAACACAAATTAAAAGAAAGTATAGGTTCAGTCAAAAAGAACATCTATGTGTCCTTGACTATATGGCTAAATAAATAATTAGATAAATTCTATACAGGTATATAATATACATTTTGAATAGATTCAATATATATGCTGGAAACAGAGTCTCAATTAAATGTATTGTCAGAATGTATTTCAGGGGCAAGATACAAATAATCCTACAGTAGGCTACACTGAGGATGAAGGCGTATGTGCTAAATATTTTTATACTGCACTTTCACAACAAATATTTTTTTACCTCAAATGTGAAGTGAATGTTTTTTCTTGTACTGAAATATATGGACAAAAAATGACGACTGGTTCGTGAAGGCTGTTTTGTTCTTGGTCCCTTAAATGGTTTTGAAAGATATATTGGTAAAAAAATATTCTATTGTAAATATTCTCATTTCATATTTTGAAATGATGAGTAATCATATTTTTGCATCTATCCTTGGCCCTGTTTTGTATATTAAATTGATTGTGTGTGTGTGTCTGTGAGAGAATTTTTTTCTATACTTCTGAGGTTAACAATACTTCTAGCAAATAAAACTAATAAAATACCTTCCCCACTTGCATTAAATTCTAAATGTAAAAACCAACATAATGTCCTATTTCACATATAAAATGGTCAGAAGTGCGTCTAAATAGGTTGAGGCAACTACGTGTGGTGTGTGAGAGTGTGTGTGTGTGTGTGAGAGAGAGAGTGAGTGTGTGTGTGTGTGTGTGTGTGTGTGTGTGTGTGTGTGTGTGTGAG
>JAUMHI010000061.1:1594475-1639020 GCA_032359435.1 Enteromius unitaeniatus
TAAATTTAAAGGAGTCAGCATTTCAAAATGTGGTCGGTGACACACTCCTCTCTGTAAAAAGCATCTATGGTTGTGTAAACCGGTGTGACCATTCCTCCAGTCTTTGAGAAGGTTTTGTGCAGATGCACTGGATGCCAGCGTTGTGCAGTTTAACCTGTTGGGGACACCGTGTAGTGTCCTGAGAGCAAATCCACAGGCTGGTGTCCTTTTCAAAGGCTGATGTATCCTCCATAAAATCTTAAGAGACATGCCTGTATGAATCAAACAGTTAAAACAGCCTTAAAACAGTATCAAATGATATCTACATCAGCATGAATGTAATGGCCAAGAGGCCTTTATTTTAACTGACCTTGAATGACAAGCATGTCAACACACTGCAATGCTCATATCTAATCATGCATAACCTCCTTCACAATTAATTAGAAAGGTCAATAGAAGCAAATGCAACTGAAGCTTCATTTTAATCAGCTGACATAAAGCAGACACGCTATTAATTGTTTTGTAAACGCGAACTTGATTGTAATAATTCACAGTAATTCATTGGCTTTAACCTTTAACATACCCGCCATGTCCCGTCCCGCCAAATATAATATTAGAACGTTCGGCGACAGAAAGTGTTACACTGTAGATACAAATGTTGCAACATCCTCAAACATTCACACACAATTTATTTGACAGATTGAACTGCAAGAGTGGTCCGGGCACTTCCGGTATTTTGGTGACGTCCAATTCAACGTAAAAGTCCCCTACAGACTTTTATTGTATTTTGAACTTTATTTTTTATTTGGTAAGTTTCGTGTAAGCATATGCAAATCTACGTTTGTTCTCTTAATATGTTTTTAATGAGAAATCGATATGTCACATCTATATAGCTATCATGTTTTACAAATCATGTTACCAATATTTAAATTGAGGACAGCTGTAATAATAAAAAAATAGCACACGTTTATCAAGACTTCGTAGCATTTATGTTATTTGTCATAAGTGAAATTCGTTCAGTACGTAAAATGTAAAAATGAAATATAAAAGCATGTGCCAAATGTATAAATGTGACTGGGGTCAGTAGATGGCGCGCCCTCTGATGGTGAACTAGTTAAATGTTTTTGTGTTGCTTGGATACCTGATAAACCACAGCGACACTTTAACATGAATAACCTACAGAAAACTGAAGATTTGATATAGACGTGGAGCAATAACAGAGACAAGTGAGTTTTTGACCACTTTCCAGAGTGATATATTCTTATTTTTCTTTACAAAGAGAGTTGTTGCCTTTAATTGCTTACCGTGTACTGCTATAGACATTTGATTTTGTATCAGTATCAATAAAAAGATAAAACTTATACAGGAATTGCCAACATGGACTATACAACCATTTTAGATTTCATGATAATCTATACAAGATTTAGTTCATTCATAAACAAAATGCGTTGTATTTTATTACTGAAATATTCATTAAAATATTCATTGTGCCCAACAAACAAACAAAAAATGTTATTGCGTATCGGTCAATTACTCATTAAATTATAAAAAGTGTTTTTTTATGTTTTAAAATCTTCTTTGAATATTCTTAAACAGTAGTTACATTAAAAAATTCAAGAATATAAAAAAGAAAAAAAATTTAATATATATATTTTTATATACATATATATATATATATATATATATATATATATGCATGAATGATGTATAACGTTTTTCTGCTAACATTTTGAGAATATTATTAAAACCGGAACCAGAAATAATTTGAACAAACGTTCTAGTGTTACTAAGAACATATCTTTGAGGGAACCCTTCTAGAACATTCTGAAAATGTTCTCTGTTACTGGGTAAATGTTGCTGCTGCTATGAATACATCAGGTTCTGTCTGTCAGCATTCAGGTTTGGCCATGGAGGAGTCTGTTATCCAGCAGCACCTCAGACACTATAAACAGGCCACTGAGACGGCGCGTGAGGAGCTGGCCGTCCTGCAGACCAAATACAACAATCTCCAATCACAGGTCCTTATATTCACTGGTCAGTTGTGGTGTTTGGGATGTACATTCTTTATGTGAAATAACTAATTCATTTAACAGCTCTTGGAAAGCCAAACCAAAGTTGCATCTCAGGAAGAGACTCTGAAAAACTTAAGGGGTGCTGTGGATCGACATAAAGAGAAAGAGGCGAGACAGGAGTCTCTCATCAGCTCGCTCAGAGAACGCAACCACAACACAGAGCAGGAGATGTTCTCCATCACCTCCTCCAGAAGCTTCATGGACATGAGAATACAGACACTTACAAAAGAGAATGAGGAGAACAAGGAGAAAATCCTGGAACTTGATGTCAAATCAAAGTGAGAATTTACTGCATTGGTCAAATGTCTGAACACACCTAGAATTAATTTTTCCATTTTTTTAGAAATACGACATTTTCTATATTTTAGTATAACAGTATTTATCTTTCACTTCTCTAAAGTCAGGTCCATTCTGAAATTGTAAGTGTCTGCAAAATATTTATTTTTGCATTAAAATAAAGAAATGTAGTATAAAGCTAGTCAACTAAATTTGTTTAAATGTAGCTAAAATAAATTTATTACAACCACTTAGGTAAAAAAAAATGAAGCAAATTCAACCTTTTTTTGTGTTTTAGATTTTTATTTTTACATTTTAAATATATGTTTTTATTAACTTTTATTTAATGTTTCAATAAAAATAAATTATGATTATAATTTTATTATTTCTATACTAATTTTAAATATTTTATTAACATGCACAAACGCAACAGCAAAAGCCAACGTTGTGGCTGATAGTATACATAGTAAAACGTATTATAAACTAGTCAGTCAAAAAGCTTCATCTTTATATGATTTTATTCTTTAGATTTTCTTTTAGTAAACACTGTCATCACACATTTGCAGACAGTATTTCGCAGAATGCAACAAGGCAAAACAGGAAGCTGCTGAAACCCAGAGAAGATCTGATGAGTTTATATCAGCAGTAGCAAGCAAAGTCTCTGTAAATGTGGCAGGAAAGGCGGATCCTATGGATTATATCTTATCTGTGGTGAGTGTTTTCAAATATGCTGTTAACCAACATTTTCACAATCTCTAACAAATCTCTCTATGATAAGGTGGACGCCTGCTTTAAGGAGAACCACCGACTAAAGAACAGCATTTGTGCTTTAGAGGAGAGTGTGAAGTTGTACGAAGTGGAGTGTAAAGCCAGCAGAGAAACAGTGAAGAGACTGGTGACTGATGTAGAACATGAAAAGTCGCTCTCAGCATCAAGAGCCAATGAGCTGAACTCTAGCAGACAGGTATCCTACAGATCTGTAATGCGATTAAATACCATTTTAGAAATCATCACGCCGTATAATATTTTACTTCTACTTCTAATTTAAAAGGGTCATCAGATGCAAAATTCACTTTACAAGTTGTTTGATCACCTTACCTTAGCCCCGCCCTGAGTGAGCTGTCATCAGTCACTGTGTCGACTCTGGTGCAGGGGAAGACAAGTTGTCTCAGATTAAGTGATTAAAGTGTTTAGTTGTTGGATGTAATGATGAATATAGCAGTCATTAGGATTCGTGTTACTTTCATTTTGAAGGGAATGCATCAATCCCGATCTGCCTAAATGTGTCTTGATAAAAACCATCTGAGCTGATTTTGACAGGTTTGACAGGTTTACACTACCATTGAGAAATTTAATCAAAGTATGTTGTAGACTTTTAATCAAGAACCTTAAGAATCATATCAACTTGTAAAATGTGTATCCGATGACCCCTCAGATGTAAAAATAGTTCAGTAGTATTGATAGTTCAGTAGTCAATAGTAATCCGGCTCAGAGGAAGACATGAATCGTATTTTCTTCTGATTATTAAAAGACAACACACGACATTTAGTCAGAACCGTAAATATTTTATGAGAAAAAGTTACATGCTCTAAACCATTTTTTTGTAAGGAACTGGATATAATCTCCCTGAAGAAACTAAGTTTGGAGAGGGAGAACCAGGGCCTCAAAACTTCCCTGCAGGAGTCTGAACTGGCGCTGGCGTCTGCACAGCAGGGCTGTCTCCACTATGAGAATCTCTCTCAAGATCTGCAGAATAATCTCCACAGCTGCCAGAATGAAGTTCAGGCGTCTCGCAGTCACCATGAGGCCTTCATGAGGAATGTTGAAGCTCTGCTGGAGGATGAGTCTCGTCCTCCTCAACACACACAAAGTGATCTACTGAAGGCACTTACAGCCTTGTGCAGCAGGGAGAAAAGTGCACAAAAGGTAATGTTTGTATCTCATCTTTTATAATATAGATTGTGCTCCTATTTTTTCGCTCCTGTGCTTTCTGTGTGCTTTAGTCTCAGCTAGAGATGGAGGGCAGGCTGGCGGAGGTGGAAGAGCAGTTGTCCAGACACAAAGAGCGTCAGAGCAGCTCAGAACGGAGAGAACAGGAGCTGCTGAACAGAATCAAGGGTCTGGAGGATGAGCTGCTGACGGCTGGAGTCTGGAAAGATGGAATGGATCAGGACAA
The DNA here is from genome assembly GCA_032359435.1 of Enteromius unitaeniatus. Lineage (NCBI taxonomy): Eukaryota > Metazoa > Chordata > Actinopteri > Cypriniformes > Cyprinidae > Enteromius > Enteromius unitaeniatus. Next base: position 1,598,979 of record JAUMHI010000061.1, read on the forward strand.
ACAGCATGTGAGGAACCAGATTTATTATACTGTAGAAACTGTAACACTTTTCCAGCCCCTGTGTATCATTTAGTGTTAGAACATAATTAGAACGCATTATAAATGTCCTAGAATGACCTGTCAGGGGTCTTCTCTCTGTAGTACCTGCGGTTTGTGGAGCAGCTCTCAGAGAAGCTGAAAGTGGATCATGTTGCTGCAGATCTGGGATTTGATATGAGACTCGAGGCCATTCTTACAAGGGCTGAACAGCTGAGCAGACAGGAAGGGACAGCTTTACTGCAGACCAAGACACAAAACTACAGCCTTCAGAGAAAGGTGCTGACATGTCAAAGAGGATATTGAATGTAGTTCAGTGTTTTGGTGCATAATCTGTGCAAACATACAACAATTGTTACAGATTTACAAAATAATGCCACATTTTATCACAAAAAAATTGTGTCAGATTTTAATGTAAATGTCCTTAAGTTATATAAGTGACAAATTAAAATGGTAAAATAAAAATATAAAAGTTCAGAAATGCAAATTGTTAGATATTTACAAATTATTGGCCAATTTTAATGCTAATTTCAAGGTTTTTCCTTAAAATTGATTTTAAAAATGTCTTGATAAAAAAGGTCTAGTTTGTAATGTTAATATTATTTTATTTATTATACTTAAAATGTATTTATTATACTGTATGAAATTCTTAAATATAAACCATACAACAATTCTACTTATCATTTACATTATTATTTGATTAATTGGTTTATCATTTCCATCAACGTCTGCAGCTTAAAGAACATAAGGAGCGTTCAGAAAGTAAAGAACTTCACCTGGAGCTGCTGAGGAGGAAGATGGTCCAGCTGGAGGAGGAGAAGAGGAGCCGCTCAGCTCTGGCGGTGGAGAAAGATGATGCTGCTTTGGCCTGTAAAAAGCTCCAGAAGCGCGTTGATCGACTGCAGGCAGAGCTGAGCACCTTACGCTTTTCCAATACCGAACTTAAAGCCCAGCTGTCCCACACCAACGAGCTCAAGGTACATGGACGAGGCCTGGCCCACAGACCCTCACCAAAAAGAGTAATTTCAGCGTAAAATACCAAACAAAGACCATTTTTAATGAGTCTGTAAATATATAACATTTTACTGTATATGTTTTTTTGAGTTATATGACAATAAGATTCTATGGGTAATAAAATAGATTATTTAGACCAGTGTTTTGGTTTCTGGATCTTTAAAGCATACAGATGGTTCATGTAGTTTGTAGAGCATCCAATATGCAACAGTAAAATCATGCATGTGAGTCATCCATACTCATGAAATGTAGTGAATACAATGCATATACTTTGGATTAAAGCATCTGCCAAATGCATGAATGTAAATGTCCTGATGAAAGATCAAATTGTGAAATTATGTTAAGAATTACAAGGTCAAAACAAATCAAAGATGAAACGTGCACAAATGAACTGCTCACAACAAGTTCATTAACATGCATTTAGAAAATAGAGTGAATTTTCATTTCATGCCATCTGTAACAGTGCTGTTTCACATATACTCCCGGTTTCACAGACAAGGCTTAAGCCTAGACTAGACTAAAATGTGACTATAAAACATCTCAGTGGCTTTGTTTTGTCTTAAGATGCACACAAGTAATGCTTTTTTCTAAGGCATGTTTTTTAAAAATGACTTAAATGTCCTAATTGAACTACGGTCTAATCCTGGTTTAGGCTTAGCCCTGTCTATGAAATCGGGCCGTATAGTATGGCGATGCTTATAAGTTCTTAGTTTCTACTGTCTTTGGTGCAACAAGATCAAAGTGATGGAACAAAACCAAGCCATAGAGGAGCAGAGTAAGAACCTGGGAAAACTTGAGAAGAACAAGGTAAAGACTGAGAAGAAACTCACCACCATCAAATCAGAGCTGAAAAACCAGGAACTCAGAGCCAGAGATGAGATTCAACAAGCCCAGAGACTGCTGGACACTCAGTCTAGTGCTATAGCAGATCTCACTCACACCGAGAAGCAGGTACAGAGTGCGATACATTGACATACACATATATAAACTACTGTTTGCAGTCCATAAGACTTTTTTTTTTCTAATGATCATGGCAGCATTTATTTGATTCTAAATGATAGTAAATACAGTAAAACTGTGAGATATTATTACAGTTTAGAAAACTGTTATTATGTTAATATATTTAAAAATATAATTTATTTCTGTTATGCAAACCTGAATTTTCAGCATCATCACTCAGGCTTAAGTGTCACATGATTCTGCTTCTCAAGAAACATTTCTTATCAATGTTGAAAGCTGCTTTATAAGAAGTTATAAAAAGTTCAATAGAATACCATTATTTGAATATTTTGTAACATTATCTTTACTTTTGATCAATTTAATACATCCTTGCTCAATAAACTATTAATGTGTTTAAAAAAAGTACATATATATGAACAAGAAAAGGGTCAACTTTGTAAAAAGTAACTAGTATGTTCCTACATTGCAGCTGCTGGACTTCTACACGGTGGTGTCTCAGATGTTAGGTGTTGACTGCAAAGGCTGTGTCCCAAACTATGAAGTCCTCAGAAGGCTGGAGGTTCTGCTTCAGTCACGTCACTGTCCTGCTTATCTACACCAGCATCACGCTCCTCAGATCTGGGAAGCTCCAGTTTCCTCCATAAATGTTGGTCATTCTCATGCGTTCCAACCGCAGGCTCTGCCAGGTCCCTTCAGTACAACCTCGGACAGCCAAGCAGCCCCCGGGGATAATAACATTTAGGCAACTTTTTTTTTCTTTGTTCAATGAATCCCAAACCATTTGTTCACCGATTAGTTTCCCCAAAACCTTTGGTGATTGGTCAGTTTCATTTAAAGCAGTGTTTGTGAGCTTTTAATGCTCCACCTAGTGGTGAAGAAAGAATTAGCATTTTCATTCAGACCAAAGCAAAAAGACAAACAAGTGGGCGGGAAATATCCTTATGTTTCATGTTGACAACAACATGAAATGGCTTGTGGCTCACTTTAAAAATGACTAATTTCAGTAAGTTTTCTTCTAAAAGACAATAGGTACACGTTCTAAATGAAAACGTTGCAGGATGTTTTCATTCACTTAACTGCATGAAAGGGTTTTTTTAAGAATCCATAATACGTTCACAAATGTTTATCCTTTTCCTAGTTGAAGAGTTGGATGTTGGATGTTTTGTGGTTTGGATGTTGCCCACCAGGCCAGCACAATTTCACTGGTCAAATTCATTTCCTATTTAAACCAGGATTTATCTGCTTTCTGTAACAGCGCCATTCTGTGAACAAATAGCACCTTCTACTATTGATAGTAATTAAAAACCAACCATGTATTGTGATAAAATAACTAGTTTTATGCATGCATCATATTATTAATGGCAAGCATTTAATTAAATATTAAGCAATGTTTACTATGTTGATGGTGATTAATGAGACTACGCAATGATTTAATGTATTTATCCAGCTAACGTTTACTCAGTGTGTAGCTAATGTTCCCATTAAGATACAGAAATGCTGTTTCTGAAGACATCCTATTAACATTACTGGAAGAATGTTCATTCATAACAAAGAACCTAGTCAAGAACGTTCCCTGTTAACGGTGTTAATATTACAAAAAAATCATTTCAGTGTTTAAACAGCGACTCCATCAGAAAATATGTAAGAAAACAATTATGATTCACAATTAAACAATTCATGGTCATTCCAGTCTTTAATTGTAATGAAAAATACTTATCAGCAGGTTATGTGTATATCATAGGTGTGTTTTCATTGCAAAGGTTTCTTAGGCCTTAGCAAACTGTACATACATAAATATCATTTTCTTTGATATCAGTGGTTTACATACAGTAAAGTATATTCATGACACAGTTACCTTGAATATTACAGCAGGTTAGTTGGATCAAAAATGAAAAATAAACAAAGGACTAATCCAATAAAATCAACGATCATTTTAAAACCAAAGGATGACCACATGCCAAAAATACATATAAAAAAATAATTGCAATATAGAGTTCATAAATTTTTGTATCTTCTCTTTTTTACAAGTTATTCATTTGATACAAGCAACCCGACATCTGTCAACTTTTTTCCCCAATAAACTTGATCTTTCCATGATTAAAAAAGGCCTTTAGACCTGATTAACTCGCGGTGTTGAGTTAATATCCTACGCTCTAGTTTCCTCCTTCCTATCAAACATGGAAGAACATCAGTAGCACTAACGACACTTGTCTGACAGCGGTTTTCAGTGCAATAGGCTTCGTTCTAACATCTACACAAGACTCAGTGACATACTGTAAAATTAGCAGCTGTACAAGGACACGATAATGGCTGCCAAACTCAGCGGCAGTTGTCAATTTAGAGGGAAACCTGACGCTGAGCTGCCGAGCTCATAAAGGTGGAGGCCCGTTGGTGTATCTGAGCATTGGGTGGAAGGAGCGGGCGAAGTTGTTGGTGTGGGCACAGCTGTAGTCGCACTCAGACATAGGCACGAGACAGGCCACCACCACCACCACCAGCAGGATGATCTGCAGCGGCAGTGCGGCCCAGAGGACACGCTTTAGGAAGGTTTTGAATCTGGATGGTGGTTCTTCCTTGTCAGAATGGGAGGAACCGGATCCAGCGCCGCTGCGAGACCTGCTGTACATGAGACGGCACAAGAGGTGGAAACGCTTAGATGCAAAACTAGGTGAACAGGCGAAATTACATTGGTTATCTAGCTATTCCTATCTGTAAGCTAAAGAAATTGGCTTTGTAGATTCACAAAAGACTCTAGGCTCTTAAAATGAAAGGTTCACTGGATATTGGGCATTGATGGTTCCATGAAGAACCTTCATCATCCACCTTTAACATTTGCACTCCACAAAAGCTTTGTTATAATGCATAAAAGGGTCTTTGTAGAACCAAAAATGGTTCTTCTCTAACATTGCTATAGAAAATCCCCTTTTGGAACCTTTATTTTTAAGAATGTAGGCTTTCATATTTCTTGGATAGGAAGATATCTCTATGCATATTTCTTGTACATATTTATCAGTTATATGACATTTGGGAACACATTAGCTGCCCAAGCTTGACACAGATAGAGTTAGTTTGAAGTCTTCAGTAGCATTTAAAAGCAAAAGGGACATTTTAAGAGTTTTTGTATTTATAAATGTGCCTTTTTTTGTTTAAGCGCTGTTAAACAGAGAACATGCTAACAGGAAAAACACAGCTCGACAGTTTTCATTAATATATATAGTTTGGGGGTGCTGTTGCCTAATGGTTAAAAAATATGGAGGAAAAACTCAAAGGCTGTATGTTCAAACCCAACCAGATGCAATTCTTGAGTGATCAACATCGCTTTTAAGGATACTTACACGTTGGTTACGCCAGACAAACTGACTGGAATGATCAGTCTGCTTCACTACATTGCTTTAGAGACAAATGGCAGTGTACTTATGATTTAATCTGGCTTCCTTGAATTAATAATTATTAGAAAGTTACACCCAGTCATGAGTTACTCATCTTTACTGCAGTTTAATGATCCTCTAAGAAAGGTCTCTAAAATATAAAACAATATTTAATCTTCCATAAATCTTCTGTGCATCTTGGTTTCATTTTTCTCTTTTTTTATTTAAATTATTTTGAGTTAATCATTTATCAATGATATACAAAAATTATCCCACGTTGACCTAGAAATTATTATTTTTACAATTATTTTATAATTAAAATCTTACAGGGATAGTTCACCTGAAAATTAATATTCTGTCACCATTTGGATGTCTTTCGAAAAAGGTTTATCTTATACTAAAATATGACAAATTCATTAAACAACCTATAATACAAACATGTATTATTTTAACATAATTTGGTAATTCCATTTAATAAGCATCTTTAAAGGGCCATAATGGGATTACGTCTAATATTAATGGGACAATAGACTTACATTAAAAAAAATCTTAATTAATATCTTATTATTATTATTATATAGATACAATTGTATCTAACAAATCAGACATATCAAACATATTTTTATATATTAAATATATATTATATATTTAAAAAAATTATATATATTAAAAAAAAAAAAACTAAAAAAAAAACTATCTTTTTCACCATAACCCACTACATGCTGACTCATGGGAAAAAAGGTTTTTTGCTCCTATCAGAAGAGTCCCACCGAGAGAAGAGAGTCTTGGTAAGGCACAGTCATGTTTCTCTAGCATGTCATCAAACTGCACGGATGGCAGATTGGAGGAGGGAGAAGATGATTGATTAGTTGGTGAAAGAGCAGATGTGACACACCAGAGAGAGAAAAAGAGAAAGTTGCCAAGATTGTTCATTGCAGACGCTTGCTGAATAGACAAGAAAAATGACCGGCTCAGCAGCAAGCAGCCTAGCGTATCCATATTCACAGCCGCAAAATATAGAAAACAAGCACGCCTTTGGTCTGGTGCACCTTGGTAGTGTCTATCTCAGCTCCCTAACCTGAGCAGTGTCTAGAATCACAGAAGATGATGGAAGTCATCAGCATGAGCCTGTAGGTTGGTAATATTTCTGCATGCGTGACACAAGCTGCATGGCTGGGCCACTGCAATCTTGGTCAGGTTTGTAGGACACTGTCCACTCAGGGGTCAACCCAGAGCTATTAGCGCTAGGGGCCTATGGTCAGGTCATGGGTTGAGTTCCATTATCTTCCAAGTGTTCTAGAAACCAGGAGAAAGGTACCTGTGAAGTGGACTGCTCGCACAGGCTCCGGGCTGTGACAGACTACTTTTGCCCCGTGGCTGTTTGCAATGAACAGGGGGGTAAAAGAAAGAAAGAATGTTTCAGTCCAGGCAAATAAAGACAAAGCTACTGATGAAAGAACCCAAAAAAAGAAGAGCACCAACAAAATCAAAGGAGGGAGTGACAGCACTTCTATGGAGACAAAGAAACTGGTTCTTCATGATCCTTCCATAAATTTAAAACAGGGCTTTGAGGAAGTTTTCAGCTCATGTCACAGATCATATTTTACCCAGGAATTTACATAAATCCCATAATGCAGGAAAAATCTTATGCTTTAAGGTGTAAAATGTAGCACAATCTTTCAGATTAATTATTTTATCATTACAATATATGAAGACTTAATTTGCAAAAACACATAACTCAGTTAACAATTTTCAAAATTTTCATTGTGCATTGCAATTAATTTAAATCAAACAGCATTTATTAAAAATAGTTTTTTTTACCTATTTTTTTTTAAAGCTAACAAACATGATTTTTGAAAAAAAAAAAAACGTAGTTGTCTGTTTTTGCAAATAAACTCTTCATATATTATACATCATTGCAGTATAATATCTATCTATACACATATACAAATATTACATAAAAAATAGGTAGTGTGACAAACGTTTTAAATTAATTTCTATATCTAAAATTATTTTAGTATAATTTAATTAATGCATAATAAAATGAATGCATCATTGCATCAGAATTCTAATAAGAAAAAAATATCTGGATGAAAACAGTAACATCTGGATGCATTATAGTATTAATGTGAGGGGGAAATGTGTTTTAATGTCATTATAATGTTTACAAGCATTATAGTCATTAAAATGTTAATGGCCCAAAAATGCTTTATTTTCTTTGAGGTTAAATATGACCTGGGCATTTTTTAATTCATAGAACCAGTGTTCCTTGATGACTACAGTGTGGGAGTCTAGAATAAACATGAATGTGGGAAATGAGTGGAGGAACAAACCAAGCCAGAATTTAGGGGAGTGATACGAGTGTGAATAGTTGCTCAAGGGATGTAAAATGCACTTGGATCAATCAATAGGATGTAGAAACACAACAGAGACTAATCACATCTCCAGTTCTGATTCGGCTCTTGCATTACAGGAGAGCATGCTGGGAGGGTCCTGAGCTTTGGAGGAAGTCTGGGTAATATACTAATAAAGTGTCAAGTGTGTTTTTGGAGGCCAAGTTCCAGGGACATTCAAGTGTCAAACTATCGGCTCAACGTGACAAGCAAACACTGATCTCTGAAGAGCTCGACAGAACATGAGGGTGATGTGTTACCGATCGCTGGCGACTGGGTGTGCTGCGTCCAGACACAGGGCTCAGAGAACCGGAGGTGTCCAACTCATCAGCAGACGACCAAGATGACAAGTCCTGCAGAGATGTGTGTGATGAGGAGGGTCAGAGAAAGACAGCATGAGAAAACATGAACTAGACATAAAACAGAATTAGGTCTAAGACTACACATCAGGGTTAATAAACTTAATAACTTAACCCTAAACCTAATAAAAAATACCAACATCAATTAAGCTTTTAAACAATTAAATTAAGCAAAAACCATTACAAAAAAAAGTATTGCAATGATTATTTTATCCATTCACAAAGGTTTTGTAAACTTCACAATATTTAAATAGTATGATAGATAATATAACATTAGACCAAAATATATTATCCATGCATTTCAAGTTTAAAGAATGTTTGCACAATAAAAGCTGAACTAATTAAGAATTATGAATAAGAATGTTTATATTTTTTGTCTGCATTTTAAAAAAATAAAAAAAGATTTTTTTATATTGTTTAATATATTAATACTAGTTCTGTCAAATGATTAATCATGATTAAATCACAACCAAAATAAAAGTGTCTTTGTGTATATTTATTGTATATAATATATTATATAAATAAATAAATTCACACACACACACACACACACACACACACACATACATATACATATATAGTCAACAAAAACTTTTATTTTGGATACAATTAATCATTTAACAGTACTAATTTATACTAATAAAATATTATTTATATCTATAATGATCATTTGAATAATTTTACGTCATGCTGTGGCATATCCTCCCTCTGGTTGAGAACCACTGATTTAGAAATATTTATTTTAATTACAGGAACTGATATTATTTCAGGAAACTGTGTGCATCAGTGTTTTTGTCACAATGCTGGCGGTCAGTAACTCACCTGCTGACTGCTGCTGATGTCCAGGGTCTTCTGGAGCTCTCTGATGTCTCTCGTCACCTCCTTCAGCAACAGCTTGAGACGGTTCCCGATCACATGCACCTTCTCTTTGGCTTCCAGACAGTCGCTGCCCTCCGAGTGGACCAGCAGCTGAAGGGACATGTCCTGCAGGGACGCCACCTTCAACTGTGTGTCCAGCAGCTCTCGGCGGATTTGCTGCAGAACAATCAGAGTTTAATCAAAACTACTCATGAAAGTTGTAACCCAAATACTCTTCTGTCATTTACCAGCAGCGTTTTGTGATGCTCCTGTAGGGTGTCGCTGTCCTGAGTGTGGTCTAACGGGACGATCTCATTCCTCCTGCGATCGATGTTCTCCAGCCACAGAAGCAGACCGTGACTCATCTCATGGAAGTCCTGAAGATTAGGAAAAGGTCTGTGATTTTACACCTTCAACGGTGATGAAAGCAGAACTTGTGAATGATAAAGCTTCTTGCCTGGCACTGCATGAGAGCGTGCTGGAGAGCGCTCCTCCACTCGTCCAGAGAGCTGCCGAGACGCTCCCAGCGGTTATTCATCTGCTTCAGCCGTCGCTGCAGGTCTCGAGCCTCCTCACTGTCCGACTGCACAAACTCAGCGCTGCAGAGGTTAATGGACAGCACGATGGCCTTGCGCTTATCCAGAGCCTTCTGCAGCTCCTGCACAGAGTCACAGGTCAACAGAGGAAGACATCAATGCAAGTTTGCCACAATACAATAATATACAATCTGGACAACCAACAAACAATTAAACAGAAAATTCTAATCATTACGAACAAGATTACAGTACTTCTTAAAACTTTATATATCAAAACAAATAAAAAAATAACTAATAACTAAAATTACCTTTTATTTTTATAGTCACATTTTATAAATTTTTTGTTGGTAATTTTGTTATGTGCTTCTGTCATTTTTGTTGTAATATTTCTGTTTAGCTTGGATTTATTTTTATTTCAGTTTTAGTCATTTTAGTATTTTAACAAACTCGTCTAATTCGTTGACTTTCTGTTTAACTTCAATTTCAGTTAGTTGCAAAAGTAACATTTCTCCTAAGTTTTTCATTGTCTATTTATATTTTATATTCATATATTTCAGGTTTACTTTAATTGTATAATTTTTAAGTTTCATTAGACAGTGTCATTTAGTTTTGTTTTATTTAAACAACCAACAGACTATAAAATAAAGAAAATGCTAATCCTGAATATCAATAATTAATTGTTTTATATACATTTACACATTTTTTACATATTTTAACATCTTCAGTCTATAGATATTAATCTTTCATATCTATATCTTTAATATTTTTTAAATCTTTTTTTGTTCTCATTTAAAATTTAATTATGGTTTTTAATATTTTGTGTTTTTCTCATTATTGCTATATTTTTATATAGTTTTATTTTATTTATTATTTTAATTTAGATCTAGTGAGGCAACATTTTTTATTATCTCTTTTTAAATTTAAGATTTTAAGTGTAAGACTTTAAATTTTGGATTTTCAGTAATAAGCATTTTCAATATTCATATTTTCATTTATTTCAATAACTAAAATGTATTTTTAATACATTTTAGCTAGTTCTATTGAAGCGTCTTAAGTTTATAATGCATAACCAACAAACAAGAAAACAAATAGGAAGATTTTAGGGATTTTGTTGTGCGTTTTGGTCAATTTTATTTCCTATAATTATGTCCAGTTTAATATAGCTTTATAGCTTCATTTCAGTTTTGAGTAGTTTTAGCACTGAAAGTTTTAGTTATGATTAGCACCGCTGGAGTGTCTGACCTTGAGTTTCTTGATGCGTAGCTCGATGGTCTGTATGTCGGTGCTGAGGTCCAGACCCCGCTGCTGCTCCAGCTCTTCTTCTGCCTGGTCCAGCCAGCTGCAGATACTGTTCAGGTCAGAGTTGAACTGCTGCCACTGCTGCATGTTCTGCTTCATGCGCATCTCTTTACTGAGAGCCTGAGCCTGCAGCAGCTCCCAGCGCTCGATCACACCTGCACAACACAGAAATAAACATTATTTCCTTAATAAAATATTCCCTTTAATTACAAAATGTGCGCTATTCTAATCTTTTCTAGTTTTTCTCATCCAAAAGATAGGTTTTTTATTTGTTTGTTTGAATAGTTTTGTTTTCATATAAAATGTGAAGTAACAAAATATTATATTTGTTATTTGTTATAAACTTTTATATTCTACCTTTCCTCCGAGCCAATCTTTTATGCAACATATATAATGACACACTATGGCTTATATACTATCAGCATTAGTATTAAGATTGCATATATTTATGTGTATGGCACAGAATATGATCTGGTTTTGTACCTGAAGTTTGGGACTCTGAGCTGTTGGGGTTGACAAAACCTGTTATCTTGTCTTCCTCTTCTTCCTTCAGCTCAAAGCCCACTCTCTTCACTGCGTCTATACTGCCTCGACATTCTTCAAGAAGACGCATCTGAGAAAGTTATAACAAACAAGTGTTTTTATTTACTTTACAAATTCTTTCTTATTCAAATCACATTTTTACTGTACAGCGACAGCTCCAGAGTCCTATAGATTATTACTGACATATCCCATGTAGGTGGCGTCCAGCTCAGGGCCGGTGGGAGTCCGGCTGCGTATGATGTTCTCCGTCTGCTGCAGATGGAAGCAGCTGGTGTTGAGCACTTTATCCAGCTGCCTGATGTGAGTCTCCAGTGATCCAACGTCACCTGCAGAGGAACATCAGATCGGTTATCAATAGAGGAACAGCAGGAAGTTGCTCTGAGCTGCGTTTGGAGCCGAGTTCTCTTTCTCAGGCCTGATGCGGTGCATAATCAAGAGATGGATGCCACACAAGTGCTTTCTCATTAGTAAAACATACTAAGTCATTCTAATCAAACGTATCATTAGTCAAAGCAGTTTACAATCAGAGTGGATAAATGCACTGCTCTTCAGGATGGCATATAATACAGCACTTTTAAATAGGTTTGTGCACCTTTATTTATCCAAGACACATCAGTCTGGTATAGTGGTGATTTGATAGTGATAGACCAATTGATTGGATGATATTTGGCATTTTGAGAGGGTCACTTGTGTTTAAAAATCTGCAAGTTTTTTTACATAACATATTTGCATGGAAATTTACAACAGAACTATCATTAAGAAAATATTTCCATTCTCATTGCTGTGATGCAAAAAAATATTGTTTAAATTGTGCATTTATAACAAATAGCAATTTTAAACCAGTGTTTTTTTTTTTGTTAATTGAAAAGAAGCTGAAATAAAATAAATAGAAATATTATATGACAAACCTCTAAAATAAAAAAAAGTTTATTTGACAACTGACTAAAATAGAATGTTCAAATTATTAAAAAAAAAAAAAAATCACATTACATTATAAATTAAAAAATGTAACACTATTTTAATTGGTCCAAAAATAGGCTTTTATTATTAATTTATTAATATTATTATTATTAAATAAAGAATTTTTACAAATTTGACCTTGATATGTAAAATTCTTCCTTTAGACCATTAAAAAAAAATCCACATTGGCCATAATACAATTTTTTTTAAAGCACTTGATTTAAAAGGATTTGATACAATCTCTGATTGCAAAATACTGTGAGTAATGCTGTTGATTTGACAAATCCAAAAGCATTAGAAACCAAGAACGAACACCAGAGTGAACTCATCAACCTGTGACACCACATGCAAACACCGGAGAACTGATTATTAAAGTTAACACACTGTGTGAAGCCACACAAATCAAGAGAGAACGGTTAGAAAATACAGCCGATGGCTCTGTGCTTTGATTCGGTTTGTGAGTAGAAACTAAAGACCACAATCTCAGGCAACAGACTAGTGAGTGAGTCTCAGCTTTCTAACTGCTGTTGCCTACCAGCACTGGACCTCAGAGTTTGCTCAGTAAGTTTTAGATATGCCTCAGGACTCTCTGGAATCACTACATCTGAAAGAAACATATACATGCATACAATACAAATTGATTGAATGCTGAACCACACTAAAATCATCTGCTACTGCCACCAGTCTTCATTAGGTTTCATTTACTCTCTTATTCTCTCTCATCTGTTTATACTGAAGGTCTCACACTGACCTGAGAGGGCAGACGCTGACCCTTGCAGGTATCCATCCTCTCCCTGATCTCCGGGTTCGGAGGACAAGGCTCTGCTGGCGCTCTCCAGACCCCGGCTCAGGTCGTAATCGTGGTCCCACTCCAGAGGGATGGAGTCCACGCTGGCTGGAGTGTCTCGGCCTGAGCGTTCGGCCCGCAGAGGAGCAGCTAGGGACGTAGAGCGACTGGACGAGGGCAGAGGGGACAGAAAACCATCACCCAGTCGCTCACTCCACGGAAAGCTGGACACGTCAACAGGCTCGTCCAGATCAAACTCACGGTCCGAGTACGAGACATCATGTTCATCATCTGTGAGCTGGGTAAAGAAGAAGAATTCAGTGATTTTTGGGATTGAAACATTGACTAAATTGATTAAAGTGGATGAAATAAAATCACAGAAAATTGCTAAACAAAATGTGCTTAAACAATGACTGACTGAATGAATGAATAAATAAACAAAGGCAATATAAAGTAAAATAGTATATTATAAAACAGAATGAATGAATGAGGTGAAATGAGAATAAATATGAAAAGAAAAATTAATTAATTAATAATAGCATAAAATGAATTAATGAGTAAATATAAAATATAAACAAACAACTGCAAATAGAAATAAAAAGATTAAAAAAAACAAATTAATAAATAATTAACAAAAAATATAAAGGAAGTGATAAATAAGTAAATAAATAGGTAAATAGAAATTTAAATGGTACATATAAATATGATTTTAAATATAAACAAAAGACAGATATATTTATAAATATATAATAAATAAAAAGGGAGGTAGGTAGGTACACATAAATAAAACAAATAGAAAAAGAATGGAAAAGAACTCCAATCTCAGTCAGAAAAAAGCATCTGATGTAATTAAAGTACCGGTAATCTTATAAGTTTCTTGTAGTAGCGCTCCACACGTCCAAACACTTCCTGGCAGTAACGCTGCAGTTCTTCGAGCTCTTCCTCGATCACAGCAGCGTCTATCGGCTCACTCTTTTCCAGAAGAGCTTCACCCTGCTGGAATATGTGGTCAATCTTGGCTGTGTTCAGAGTGATCTCCTGCTGGAACACCTGGAAACAGAAGAAAACCTCTGTAAGTCAATGTCACAGGAGATATGGAGAACACATGCAGAAATAAAAGCCAGAGACGTACCCTCAGCTGTTTGATTTTGGCCTGGACATCACACTCTGAGAAATGCTCTATGTTGGTTAACTGCAGGTCCATCTCTGTCAGCCAGACCAGGATACAGTCTCGTGCCGTCTCAAACTCCTCTCTCTGACATATAAAGTGCTGCGGTGGACATAAAAAAATGCTTCAAAAATCTGATTTAGAGTAAAAACCTGTTTGCATTTATCTAATCATAATAATAATAATAATAAAATCATTAATATTATTATAATATATATTTATTTATTTGTTTTGCAATTGTTGATTTACCCAAATGGACTAAAAGGTTAATTACAAAAATATAATTTAGGATTTTATTATTTTATTTATTATACGTATTATGTATTATTTATTATATTTATTATTATATAAGAATGCACATAATACAAATATATATATATATATATATATATATATATATATATATATATATATATACGTTATGTTTATATTTAATAATAATTAGTATTGTTATTGCAAGTACAATTTTTTAAAGTTTTATTATACCATTTACTTTATTTAAAATATGTATTTGAATTACAAAATAGAAAAAAACTATATATATATATATATATATATATATATATATGTTTATAATTAGTGCTATCAAATGATTAATCACAATTAATTACACTCAAAATAAAATATTTGGTTTTTACGTAATGTGTGTACCGTGTATATTTATTATGTATATATAAATACACACACATATAGTATATATTTTTAAAATATTTACATGCGCTTTAATTGTGATTAATCAGTTGACAGCACTAGTTTTATTAGTGCTGGATATTGTAAGGCATTTGATGAATTATCTTTGAAATAACTTCTGATTTTAATAATCACTTAAGGTGACGTCATAGATTTGTATTATACATTATGTATTAAAGAGACGACTGTCTAAGTATCAGTTGAGTATAAATAAATGTTGGTATAAAATGAATCAATGAGGTCTGTACCTTTAGCCTGCGTAGGACGGATGACACTCGTCGCAGCAGGTTATCCCAGCGTTGGTTGGCATTGTGGGCCATTTCTTTCAGACTACAGACCGCGTCGGTGCGATTCTCACGAGCCAGACGCTGATACTGTTTATTGATCAGCTCCAGCAGCGTCAAATTTTCATGCACCTGCCGCTGGAACGTCTACAGAAACACTGAACGTTAATATCATTAATCTGTAATAACATAAATTCATTCATTCACTCTGGATGATCTTACCTCAAATTTCTTGAGCTCCTCTTTGGCAACAGTGTAAAGGACACCTGAAGAGTTTGGCAGCGCGGCTGTCTTCTCCGACAACATGAGCCACTCTTCAAAATGAGAGTAGTCATCAAGAAACTTCTGCCAGAGACGCCACGTCTCCTCAATCCTTCCAAATGAGCAGAAGTTAAGTTTAAATTGGTCATTTAGCACAATTATTGTGTAAAGCAATTCAAAAATAAACTATTAAAAATAATTTTTATTAAATTGATATAAAGCTGCAGTAAAGCTGCAATAGATTAACAGTAAAAAAATAAAAATAAAAAATAATAATAATTAATTAATAAATTAATAAATACATTTAATAAATGTATAGCATGTTGAGCAAAATTTATATTTAAATTTGCAATTAGCAGAATTTTTGTATTAAACTGTAAATAATAAACTATAAAAGTTCAAACGGATAAAAAAATAAAGTCTAAAATAATAAACACAATTTAAGTTTAAATTTGCAATTAACCAAATTAACAACATAAAGGTGTATTTACTTTAATGATTTTTTAATAGTTTCAGTTATATTTAATTAAAATAAAGATGCAATAAAGCTGAAATAGATCAACTAACTAATACATTTTAAAAAATGAAAAATTATAAAATATAATATAAAACATGACAAACTAAAAATGAGAAATGTTGCTTTGGAAACTAACTGAAATAAAACTAATTTAAAGCTATATGTATATGTATATATATATATATATATATATAATAAAGCAAAATAAGGTCCCACTTTATATTAGGTGGCCTTAACTACCATGTACTTACATTTAAATGAATCATTTGATACATTGAACTTGTGTACAAACATGTTTTTCCATTGTACTTAATTTACTTAATGTACTTATTAAAAATAACCTGTATGTAATTACATCTGTAATTCATTTCTGTAACATTTATAATTACACTGTTGGCCCCTCCCTTACACCTTAACCCTACCCATACCACCAAACCTGTCTCTAACCTTACCCGTAACCCTCCTCAACAGCAGCAAAAGCTTTGCAGTACAACATGAGCACAATAAGTACACTGTTCTTTTGATATAAGGCCACCTAATCTAAAGTGGGACCCAAACTGAAATGAAATACAACTTTAAACTGTGGTTCATGGGCATACTTGAGTCTCCTCTCCATGGACATGGCACAGATGCTCCGCCAGCGGCGATCCAGGCTGCGTGTGGCCTGCTGGATAGAGTCACACTCGGTGTCTGTAGCACATGCGTCGCAGTCGTGCAGCAACACCTCACACAGGTTCAGCACAGACGCCACACCTGTGCTGTGCTTCTCGATGTCTCTCTGCAGCTCCTGAACGAAGGGCATAAATAGTGTTATATCTAAACCAAACAAACAAGACTGCTTTACTTTTGAATGCACTGTGTGTGTGTACACCTGCTGTAGATCCAGTTTCCTTTGGATCTCCTGGTAGTCACAGGTGTCATAGACGATGGGACGGGACAGTTCGGTCTCAATGTGGCCGAGCCAAGAGCGCAGAACGTTCATGTTCTTATCCAACTGCTGAACGGCCACTAAAGTCTCCCGCAGCTTCTTCACTCTGAATAAACACAGAAATTATAAGCCTTTTCACAATTTCTGACACAGTATACAGTATCTACATCCATATGCAGTATTCAATTTAATATCAGGGATATTATAGCTAACTAAAAGCCAAAAAAAAACCAAACACTTTTATTACTTGAAATAAAGAAAACATGATTTAAAAAAAACAAACATTTTATTTTTTATTTGTATGCTTATTTTATCTAAACTAGTTGCAAAGGCAGCATTTCTCATGTCCACTTAGCAGACTAATGTACTAAAATTACAATTAAAACTTAATGAAATAAAAAATTAACAGATAATCACAAGAAATATTTATTAAAAATATATAAATAAAAAAACAAAAAGGTCAGAAATGTAATTACTAAAACAAATTACTAGAATCAAATGAATTTGGAGTAAAAATTGTGTGAAAAAGTGCCAACCACATCTCAGTGTGTGTTACAGTACCTGGCCCCGATGAGGTCGAGCAGATGCTGCCAGCGTTCGTTGACTTTACCGAGTTTGTGCTCGATGTCAGAAGCTTTACTCTCATGACTGGCCAGAGCTAAACGTTCACCCAGCAGCTGGAGATCGTGTTTGTTCTCCTGAACCACCGTCACCTCCTCCTGATAGTCCTGAGAGACAAGGAAAAACAGTCTCATCATGTTTAACTTATATATATATAAAAAACACAAAAAAAAATGTAATGTATTGTTTAATTATTACCTTTCGTAATTTTTCGATCATCTCTTCAATGCTGATGTCTCCATTCTGGGATACTTTGCTTTCCATTTGCGTCAGCCATTCACAGAGCTCCTTATATTTCTCATTGAAGATGGCCCATTCATTCAGCTTCTCGCTCACCTGCTGCCGGCGCAGACACAACTGCACAGACAAACACATAAAAACATATGCCTTTAGTAATTTCAACATAGAGTCGAGCATTTAAACCAAATCTAAGTAGATTCAATTGAATATCTAGCCACAACATCACTCTTTATTTTTATAACGTGCAAAATTAAAGTCTTAATAAACGCATCGTCACACGTTCCCAAAACCATTTTGAAAGAAAGGCAAAAATCAGACCATAAAGACAGAAGAGCGTTCTTACCAGAACATCATTAAAATACAGTATGACTGAAAAGTTTTGGCAGTCCGTACCTTACAGTTTAATGTTTCTACTGAGTTATAAAACGTACTCTCATATCCTGTGGTGTCTCTTCTAACGCACCGGATGCCACAAACACAGAGGGTGCATAAAAACTCTTCATGCTTTGCATTCAAGTTTCACTTTGAGCTAAAATCTGGTGCTTTGCATTGCTCTCTACTAGTAAGAAACACATTCTGCAAAATATGCTGCATCAGAATGAGTTTGAAAACATCTTTAAATGTGTTTTAAAACCTTCTGAGTGTCCCAAGAAAGCATTTGTCTGAATGTGCCTTTGATGTTTAGGTTTTTAAAGGGTTTGTACCGAAAACGCAGACATATGTAGTGAAACAGCGCCACCTAAAGGCCAGATGTTTGGGAGTGTACCTGGTGACAGATTTCCTCCCACTGCCGGTGCAGGAGTTCAATGCGTTCCTGCAGCACACGCAGATCCTCAGGACTGATGTAACTGGACAGAGACTCTCTCAGCACCATCAGATGGGTCAAATCCTCCTTCCAGCCATCAAACATGCTCTCCAGATCCTGCAGGAAATGGACGGTCATTGCTTTTCATTTTTTAACATTTCATTATTGTTCAAGTCCTCATACTTGATGTAAAGGTTTCATACCTTGCAGCGCATTTGTTCAGACTGCAGCTCCTCGTGGCGATCTGGCAGCGGCTGGGACAGCTGGCGTTTAAAAGCTCTCAGTTTCTCCAGAGATCCTCCAATACCTTTTTCACATCTCTCCCAATCCTATACACAGTTTAAACCAAGTCAAAGTGCTTTCTGGGTACATAGAACTCTTTCTGAACAATTATAGTGTCGAGCACTGCTCTAACGTCTGAACAGCCTTTAAACTGATCAGTGTAGAGATGTAGACAAACTCATGCAGACATTTAACAGAGAGCAAAATACCTACTGGAACTATTTGACAGAATCAGGGTGACAGTAAAATTATACAAACATTTTTAAAAAACTAAAACACAATATACACATTTTGGGAAATTTGTTGTCATTTTTACATCTTTATCTGAATTTTAGTTACATTTTTAGTAATTTTGTCACGGTTATGCAATTATTTTAGTTTTGAAATTAGCTGATTTTTATTTTATATTTAAACAAAAACAAAACTCAATTAAAACAAGAAATAGTTTTGGAAACTAGCTTTAATAAAATAAATTCAAATCTAATTAATTCTAATCTAAAATGTAAATAAATTTTTTCAGGTTTTCAGGTAACAAATTCTTTTAATTTTAGTAAATTATAATAATAGTAATATAACCATTATAAATTATTTTAATATATTATTATTAAGTAATATTAAGATTTTTATTAATAATATTGTTTGTATTTATAATTTAAAATTAATTAAATTTTTAATTAAATAATTAAAGATTTAATATTTAGCAAAAATCGTTTTTATCTAAACAAACAATTATACAAAAAATTAAATGTAAGAACTTCTAGGAACACTACAGTGTAACGATCAGGATTTCATATCTTTTGTCTTTAAATTATTAAAAAAAACAATTACCCATTATTATTAGATATTTTTTTCTACAGAATTATATATGTGTGTGTGTAGCAAACAGGTGGCATTGAGACATAAAGATCTCTACCCTGAGCAGGATGGCCAGCTCTTTCTTCTGCTCCTCCAGGCGGATGTTGGCATGTCTCCAGCGCTCCTGTATGTCGAGCAGCTCCTCTTGTAGAGCGGCTTCGGCTCGTGTGTCAGCAGACAGAAGCAGCTGTCTCCCTGCCTCCACCGTCAGGATGTAACTACCCTGCTGCCTCAGAAGAACCTTCTCTCTCAGCTGCAGGATCAACAGAGAGTCAGAAGGGGGCGATAACAGCCAACAAAAAGGATATTTGTGACCACAAAACCATATTTGTAGCTAACAAAGCTATAGATTTTTCTTTTATGCCAAAAATCATTAGGATATTAAGTAAAGATCATCTTCCATGAAAATACTTAGATATATTTATGGAGATTTACACACACACACACACCCATATATATATATATATATATATCCAGGGTCACATTTATGTCAAAGGACACTTACCTGAACTGCATCCAGCATGGCTCGAGCCTGTTGCAGTGGCACAGGTGCACCAGCCTGCAGGGTCTCAGCCTGATGGGATGCTTCCACCAACCACTTCCTCAGCTTCTCCACCATCTCTCTGTAGCGCTGCCACTGCCGCAGGAGACTGTCTATGATTCCCCGGCGCTGCTGTGCCCTTCTCACCACCCCCTGCCACTGGTTACTCAGCAGAGCCAGCTTCAGCTTGAACTCATCTCTGGAAACACGGTCAGTTTCGATATGGGCATTCAGTCTGTTCATGTATTTTGAAGGGTACTATCTTGCATATGAGTCAAAGATGAAAAAGGATATAAACCATAAAAATTACACTGCTCAAAAAAACAAAGGGTTTGTTCTTTACATAGTTGTAAATGTGCTGACAAAAAACATTTATCAATGGAAATGAAATGTATGAACCCATGGAAGTCTGGATTTGGAGTCACACTGAACTGGAAACACACACTACGCTGATCCAACTTTGATATAATGTCCTTAAAACAAGTCAAAATGAGGCTCTGTAGTTTGTGTGTCCTCCACGTGCCTCTATGACCTCCCTACAACACCTGGGCATGCTCCTGATGAGGTGGAGGATGGTTTTGCCAGTCTTGGTGCCGGTCTCTGGTAAATGCCAAACGTCCTGCATGGTGTTGGGTTGCAAGCACAACCCACAGCTGTGGACATCGGGCCCTCATACAATCCTCATGTGTCTGCCCGTTTGAGCACACACATGCACATTTGTGGCCTGCTGGAGGTCATTTTGCAGGGCTCTGGCAGTGCTCCTCCTGTTCCTCTGCACAAAGACGGAGGTAGCAGTCCTGCTGCTGGGTTGTTGCCCTCCTCCACATCTCCTGATGTACTGGCCTGTCTCCTGGTAGCGCCTCCATGCACTGGACACTACGCTGACAGACACAGCAAACCAGCTCGCATTGATGTACCATCCTGGATGAGCTGCACTACCTGAGACACTTGTGTGGGTTGTAGACTCCGTCTCATGCTACCACTAGAGTGAAAGCACCACCAGCATTCATCAGCCAGAAAGCATAGGAACTGAGAACTGGTCTGTGGTCACCACCTGCAGAACCCCTCCTTTATTCGAGGTGTGACTATAATTTCCACCTTGCTTCCTAAGTGGGCAGTTTGATTTCACAGAAGTGTGATTGACTTGGAGTTACATTGTGTTGTTTAAGCGTTCCCTTTATTTTTTTGATCAGTGTATAAGCATATTGCTGCTTTAAATTGTTGTTCACATTTGTTTAAATTTGCCACTATCCAAGTTTTTGCCAATTTGTCTGTAAGATTTTTTTACTCCTTAAAAACACAATAAAATGTAAGATACTTCCTTATTCTCTTATATATTTTAACATTCACAAGTCAGAATAAGCATATTGTTTGAATTAATAATGTGTTATACTGAATGACAATATAACATTATTTCAACTAAAACCTTAAAAGTAGATACTTTACTCACATTTAATGTGTTTTCTATATACATAAAATCACTTTGTGAATTTCTATTGATGCAGACATCTTGACGTCTTTGACCCATATCTGATGATTCTGATGATGTCGCTCACCTGTCATCCACCTGCCCCTGCTCCAGCATGTGTTGTCCATCGCTGATGATGGAGTGAAGGATCTGCTGTCTGCTGAACATCTCTGCCTGAAACAGCTGTAACATTGCTCATTTTTTAGTATCTAGGCAAAGTTTGCAACACCTAATTTGCATTTGTATATCTCACCTCATGAGCTCTCTGCTGCTCCATCAGGCTCTGGAAGTTTCCGGAAATCTCCACGGCCAGTTTCTCCTCCGTCTGCACCAGGAACTCCATCCATGTCTCACACTTCTCCAGAAAGGTCTGCTGCTGTAGTAGCAGGGCCTGAAGTTTGCTGAGAAGAGAATAAAAGGACAATCAACAATATGTACTTTATTACTATATATGTCCATGGAGGGCTTTACAAAGCCCAAGAAGACTCATGAAGGGTATTTAAGAAAGTTATGAAAAGGAAGTGTTCAATAATGATACAATCTCTTTTTATAATGAGTCGGAGCAAACCTGAATCTCTCAGTGGTCTGAGCTGAGGTGGTGGACCAGCTTCTGTTGAGGTTCTGCATGCCTTTGATCTCAGAGTCGTTGAGAGGGAGTCTGTAACCCAGTTCATTCAGCCTCTCCAGATCAGGAGACATACTGCTGAACTTCAGCATTTGTTTCTGCACAAATAGACAAATACACAAAAACATTAGTGGTCAATTAATACATTGGTCAGGTCATTTTAAGTGATGCACATTTTTGGTTTCCAAGAACCAGCCACCCTGAACCTGGGTTATTTTAATATTATTTATATACTACTGTCGTATTTTTAATAAGCTTTTATTTTTAAGATTTTAATTTTGGTATAATTTTGTTACATGAGTTAATCATTTTAATTCATTTTTAAATATTTTTTTATTTCAGTTTTAGTAATTTAAATATTTTATTTCCTCTTTATTTAAGGTTATTTTGGTATTATTTATACTGTATACTGTACTACTTTAATATTTATTAATATTTCTAATTAGCTTTTATATTTTCAGATTTAAATTGTTAGTAATTTTATGTGCTTTAATGATTTAATAATTTCAGTTTTATTAATTTAATATTTCAACCCAAACCTATTTTATTTCAGCTAGTTGCCAAGGTATAATCTTATTTATAATCTTTTATTTTTAATTCTCCATCTTATCTATTTATATTTGATCTAATTTCAGCTTTTAGAAAACAATACCAACACTGATCTGGTCTTTGCATATTCCAGGCATCCCAGCATAATTTATCTACTCATTCTTGTATACCTTGAGTTCCTCCATGCGGTCCCGGATCAGTGACTGGTCAGAGGATCCATTGGGATCCTGGCCTTTCAGAACCTCCTCAGCTTCCACGATCCAGCGGGACAGAGAGTCCAACTGCTCATTAAACGTCTCATAGTCCCGAACCCCAGCCTGAGGAGAAAAATGACCCTCAGCATTAAAGAGTAAAACACTCTCGTACACCACTTCCATGATCTTCTTCACTCACCTGCAGCGCCACCTGTTGTCGGCTTAGGCTCTGCTCTACAGCACTGAGGCGCTGGGTCAGAGACAGGTGGTCAGACTGGATGGAGGCCGCAGCTGATGTGTCCACCTGCTGCTTGAGCTGCTCTCCCAGCTCCAATAAAACCTGCAGAGATGCCTGGACGGGAGCCTGAGAGCGCAGAAGCTCCTGAGGGAACATGGAATGACAGGAAATAAAACTTAAACCAGATGAAAATGATTTTGCATTCCTAATGCAGCTGATTATGAAATAAAGAAAAACATAAGTAGTTGCTGTTCAGAATTTATGATTTTTGCATTAGTATTCTACAGGCTTTACAGTGGTAGGTTTAGAGCTCTAAATCATAAATAAATGTCCAGATATTTGTAATGCTTCACAAACATATCTATAATGCTTTATACTACACATAATAATTGTTTCATACACAACTATAACCACAGCTATACATTTTTATAGCACTGATCATTCGTTTTAGTGCATCACAATCTTAGTGTTATGTAAAGGTAATGTATAAAAATGTAGCATTACTTATGAACAAACACTATTAAGCATTAAAATCTTATAATTTTTTTTTTAATTCTTAAAAAATAATTATAAATGAATTGAATGCATATACATGACAGATGAACATGATTCTGCATTCTCAATAAGGGTGAATATAAAATAAAAGAAATGTACAGAAACAGTTGCTGTATGATTGTATGAATGTATGATTAGTGCATTAGTAGAATGCACAAAATGTTTTTAGAGAGACATTGATTTTAAGGCATTACATAAATTATTATAATTATAAATAATTACAACACACTAAAAACAATTGAATGTGGGTATTAACGATACTCCTGATTAACCAGAGAATATTTCAAATAAAAGAAGTAACTCATCACTTAGGATATGCAAATATTGTTGCTATAATACATTATACCAATAATTGTTATTAAAGTAAAAAATATACATGCCAACAATTTGTAACAATACAAGGTCTCATTAGCATTAACTCACAGCAGTAAAACATTTAACATTTGTTAAAGTTAAGGTTCATGTTAATGTTAGTGCATTAACTAATATTAAAGACACACCTTTTGAAAGTGCTACCAATATTTTCAACTTTTGAAACTGTTATCATATAATCATAATCAATATTACACTCACAGCACAGTCTTGAATCCAGGTGGACACTTCTTCCTCCGTGATGTCTTTGTGGCTGGCTGTCTTCAGCATCTGGTTTGCCTTCTCCTCGAGCGTCTGGATGCTGGAGTCGCTCTGTCCGTAAAGATCTTTATAGCTCTGCCACAGCTGCAGGAGAGCCTTACTGCTCTTCAGACGCTCCACAATCTCCTCCTGCAGACTGTTCCACCTGAAGACCACAAAACTTCCATTACATCAACCTCACTAACAATAACACTCAAGCCAAAATGAATGAACTAAAATGCTAATGCTTTTCATTGCAGTCTTACACTTACAGTTAGGACTATAATTGACCCAATGATAAGCCATGCCCGAAAACCACCACAGGCCAATTGTGGCTTAGCAACCGTAGCTAGGAACGGGAGGTCTGTCAAGCTTTCAAGTGAGGGAATCATCCCGAAGCGTTGTGTGTATGGATTGTGCAAATCTGATACCCGATATCCTAAAAGATTGGATGGGGTGGTGGAATTTTTTTCCTTCACGAAACTTAAAACCCAATAGGAGAAAAGCCAGGCCAGACCCCCACTCATAAATTCATAACTTTTTAGGCACGATTACAAACCGTCTCCGCCGCTGAATTGTCAAACCTTGCTAGTAAAGTGCATGAGTGTGATGCGGCCAGTCAGGATCTGTTGCCTGGCTGCTAGTTTCTCCATAGTAATTGGTGCGTAATTATCTCCTTGGGAATATCTGACACTGGTGCATACATACTGTAGCAACCGTGCCAGACACCAAAGCTTGACAGGCGTAGCAACAGTAACTAAGAGGGGCGGGGCTTAGCAAAGGGTCAATTATAAACAAACATTTACAAAAAAGTATTATTGCACACACACACACACACACACACATATATATACACATATATATACACACACACACACATATATATATATATAAACACTATGACCATATATATATAAATTAAAAACGGACCTGGCGTTAATGTCTTTTAGTGTGTTATTGAGTGTGTCAGACACAGATGGGTGACACTCTTCCAGAAGCTGATGTGTAACTGATCCAAACTTTCTCAGACTGCTCTCTTGCTTCTCAAGTTCTTCCTGCAAGTTCTACAGAACAAAATGAAACATTATTTCACGTTCAAACCATAATTTGCAAGATCAACTGGAACTTGTTTTACCTGTAGACTGTCCACCTGTAGCCGTGAAGCCTCCAGAGATCCTGTGAGCAGACGGTAGCGGGACACAGAGTAGCGTCCCTCCGTCAGGTAGCCGTTGATCTCCTCAGACGCTTGTTTATATTGACTCCACTTGTCCTGGACGGACTTCAGGCTGATCTTGAGCTGTCCGATCTGAGACACAGCAATACAAAGAGAGTTTACATGAAGAAACCCACATATAAACACTATGACCATGTATAAATTCTGTTTAGAACCTTTAAAGATACTTCTAGAATACTTGTACTTATGGAATTGAATTATAGTCTAATTAAATACCAGGTGGTCTAGATTAGCCCATGTGTTGTTCGAGGCTTGTAAAGACTCCATTACAACAGCACAGGCCTCGTCGGTCTTATTTTGGACGAGAGCACAAGCCTGTTCCTCCACTCTCTCCAGTTCCCTCTCTTTCTCTTTCACCATCTCCTCCATCTCCTGGAGTTACAGGTCAGAAAAAGACAAGGAAATCTGTATTCCAGTCATGGAGGTCATGTTGAATAAATGGGACTGATTTCAAAGGTCAAACCTGGCAGTCTTTCAGGGCGTTCTGTACAGAGGATAAGTTCTCGATCCTGTGCTTTCTCTTGAGTCTGTCCTCCTGAGCGTTCAGCCATGCCTGAAGAGTCTGAACTTTCCCCTCATATTCAACCCAGGATTCCAACAAGCATTCCAGGTACTGCACCTGAAACAACAAAAATTAACATTTAACAGAATTAAACAACATATTTTATGATGCAGTTTATCAATCAAGTATGAAACAGGAAAACGTATTATAGATCTGTATTTATTCACATTTGATTATTCAAATACTTAAATGACATAATTCGGCACATACTAAAATAAATTAATAAAACCGTCTATTACAGTGGTTTTCAACCAGAGGGAACCACTTCCAAGGTTTATTAAAAAAAACATATATTTTGTAGAACATGCCATTTTACTTCTGGAACCAAAAAAATAAATAGTGGATTATAGTATTATATTTTAAAATATATATTTTTTTAAATACCCAAATATATAT
The DNA here is from genome assembly GCA_032359435.1 of Enteromius unitaeniatus. Lineage (NCBI taxonomy): Eukaryota > Metazoa > Chordata > Actinopteri > Cypriniformes > Cyprinidae > Enteromius > Enteromius unitaeniatus. The sequence continues at coordinate 1,625,717 of JAUMHI010000061.1, forward strand.
TTCTCTCTATATCAATTGTATGTGCATTTAAGTGATAAAGATACATTTAGAAAAAACATTAGAGTCTGATAAGTGTATATAGTATGTATGAGCTGTATGTGAAGTCTCACCCTCTCAGTGATATGCGTCTGAAGTATCTGCCAGCGGCAGTTCATGGCGCCCAGTTTCTCTGCAAAATCTGTTTTATCGCTGCGTTTGCTCTCCACATCTGCACCACTGATCTGAAGCACTGACTGATTCACAAAGTCCACTGTCAGCTGTTTACAGTTCACATCCACTCTGAAACCCTACAGAAAGTAAAAGACAACAACATGGAGAAAACAGTTAGCAACACATAAAAATTCAGTTGAGCCAACAGACTGATTTGGAAAAGTATTGCCCATTTGGTAGACTTTAACAGGGGTAAAACAGTAAATGATGTCACCTTGTATCGTTGCAGGTACTCCTGGATGACCTTTGACCCAACAGCCCCTTTAAGATTCTCCTCATCCTCTTCTATCACTCTCTCCATCAAAGAAATCCAGTTCACAAGCTCAGCAATAGCATGACGGGATGCCAGCTTATCCATCTGAGACTAAAACAAAATACAATACATCTTCAAAAAACAATACGTCTAAGAAAGATCTGACAGGATAATAGGGACCCCAGAACTGAAACTAATCCTATTTATTGGAGCAGATCAGCCTGTTTAGTGAGCGGTCAGTACCTGGTGGAGTTTCTCTTGAACTACGGGAATACGGGCAAGCAGTTCTGACCACTGAGAGTCCAGATGGGAGAGTTCAGACCGCAGAGACGCGGTGTCCATCTTCTTGAGTCTGAGCAGCTGGTTTCCCTCGTTCAGCACCGAGGCCTTCAGACCAGAGCGGCTCTCCACCTCCTTACTGAACTCCTGTATTGGACAAAAGATGACACATGAAATGCTAAATTAATAATTAATAAAATGCTAAAACAAAATATATATCCTAAAATATCCTAAAATATTTTAATTTATAATATATACAATATAAATAAATAAAATACATAAAAAATACATAAAAATAAATAATAATTAACTAAAACTTTAATTCCACTATTTTCATTAACTGTAAAAACAATTGATTATCTAATAATTATATATTAATAAAAAAAAAAAAAAATACAGCACAATAAAAACATTAAAATAAACAAGTTAATAAATATAATATAATATAACAAAAAAAAATATTCAAGTACTATAGCAAAGCTTGGACCAGTTCGGTTTTCCAGTGAAACCCGTTTAACAAATGCACTCCCATGCTTGTGATTTCTAATGATTGAAGCAGTCTAACTAACCAGAAAAGCTGATAACTGGTCTTTAACAGTCTCCAGTTCCTGAGGACCAGCAACGAACTGTGTGTTCCAGAACTCCAAGCGCTCCAGAGCTTCCTGCAGCCAGTGACTCAGTTCACCAGACTCACGCTTATACCTGTGACAGTCAAGCACATCTCATCATGAAGATCATGAAATGAGTGAATAAAACAATGCATCACTCTAAAGAAACAGAGCTCTGACCTGGTTGAGTGCTTCAGGATGGACTCCAGGTTCTGTAGTTCTTTGTTGATCTTGGTGGAGTTGTTGAGCCAGTGCTCACCCAAAAGAGTGAGCTGGTTCTCAAGACTGGAGCAGCTAACACTTGACAGAAGATGCTTCCCTTCCTCCAGCACCTGATGGAGCTTGTGTTGGTGCTCCGTCAGACTGGCTTTAAGGGCCTAAGGTGATGATAATAGAAGGTCAAGTCAATCAGAATCAGAGTCAGTCAGGCATGACTAGTTTATCTATCCTAATACACTGATCATTTCCATGTTAATCTAGAATACTAATCATATCAAGGCATGAACCTGGAGTTTCATGATTTCTTTACATACCTGATAGAGCTCTATTCTTTCATTTAGTCTCTCTTCTGACTCCTCCACCAGTCCGACGGTCGGCAGACTGCCCTCCACAGCCTCTAGCAATCGGTACAGCGTCTGATAGTCCGAAACCAGGCGACTCCACGTCTGATCAAGTCAGAGAACATACAAATACATAATGAGTGTGAAAGATTTTTAATTTAGCTCTTTATGCTCAACAAAACTGCATTGAATGAAAAAATGCAGTGAATATACAGTAGTAATATTGTTAAATATTGTTAACATTTAAATTACTGTTTTGTATCTGAAGATGTTGTAAAGTGTAATTTATTTATGTAATGCAAAGCTGAATTTTCAGCATCATTACTCCAGTCTTCAGTTTCACATGATCCATCAGAAATCATTCTATTATGCTGATTTGCTAATCAAGAAACATTTCTTCTTCTTATTAATGTTATTATTAGTGCTGTCAAATGATTAATCACGTCCAAAATAAAGGTTTTTGTTTACATAATATATGAGTGTGTACTGTGTATATTTATTATGTAAATATATATATACACGTGCATGTGTTATTTATATATGTTCATTGTTTCACAGCACTAGCTATTAATAATATTTATTTTGGAAACCATGATAAATTTTTTCCAGGCTTTTTTAAGCAGTATATATATAATTGAGATAAAAATCTTTTTATAATAAGAAATTCTTTACTGTCACTTTTTTCATCTTTTGAAATTGTTACAGACTCCATACTTTAAAAAGAGACATACTTTAGAAGAATTGTTACCTCTGAGACACACTCCAGCTCAACTCCTTTCTTGTGCGCTTGCTTAAGCACATCCTGAGCCCGAGCGAGTGTCTCCTCCAGAGTTTGGCGCTCACGTGGCAAAACAAAGGCACTGCTTTTTTTGTAGAACGTCTCAGTAAGGACCATGTGCCACTCTAAGCCTTGGAAAAATTCCTGGAAATTAAACATTTGGAGAAGTGTGAGCATCAGAAGGTCATGCAAAAACGTTTAGACAAACATAAGATGCATTTCAGACTTTGGTGTACCTTGTGTTTGTCTAGAAGGTTGTGCACATCCTCTACTGAGTTGGCAATCATCTTCTGGTCAGCGCTCATCTTATCCTGGGCCGTGTCCACCAGATCAATCAGATCCTGCAGAACTCGTTCATACTGATTCTTCAGTGCCATATTCTGGTTCAACCCGCTCCGCCGAGAGCCCACGGTCATCACCAGCTCCTCATAAGCATCCTGTCAAAGCACACAGACAACTTTGAGAAGAGGTATTTTATTTCTAAACCACTATAACTACTTGGTAAGCTTCTGCTTTTACAGTCATTGAGAACATAAAAGTGTTTGACAGATTTGCTGATGCCACTGATTGGTCGTTACCTGTAGCTTCAGCAGCTCATTGGTGCAGAACTGGTCCAGCTGTAGCTCCGCCCCTCTGGCTTTCAGCTCTGTTATTCTGTGCTCAAAGACTTTCAGAGTCTCCTCTGCATCTGCAATGGTCTGTCAGAACAAAAGTGAGTTCACAGCGATTTGACTGGATGAACTGTAAACTGTTTCATTGTAACTAAAACTAAAAATAAAACTTAAAAAAAATAAAGCTAAAAAATAAAATGTAAATAGAAATGCTGGACACAAACTGAATGCTTAGCAACTAGCTGAAAAGTTGAAGTACTAAAATTACAACATAAAATGTATTAAAGAACTTAAATTAAAATGAGAACTGAAAATCTAAAAATGTTCTATATATAAAGTGCAGTCAAATGATTAATCACATCCAAAATAAAGATTTTGTTTACTATGCATATATATATACTGTAGATACACACATATTGTCTACTTAGAAAATATTTACATTTATTTACATGTATATATTTATATTAATCCAATTGATATTACATATAAATATATTTAATATACACATTTTTTTAATTATACTTAATAATCACTGTTAATAAATATGAAAACATATAGTGAAAAGTAATTAGTAATCGCTTGATGCATTAATTAATAATCAAATATGAAGTATTCTTTCTTACTTCAATCTGTTTAGTTGTTGTGTGGTCAAGAACTCCTGCCATTTTCTGGATAATCTGGAACTTGCTTTCACTAAGCGCTGTAAAGAGATGCTGCAGCTCCGTCTGAAAAGAAACAGGAACTGAGATGATGGTGGAGTGTTGCATTAATATACAGAACTGAACTGCGCCCGATTCCCACCTGGAAAGCTGTGAGTTCCCGCATTCTGCTCCTCATTGTCTCACAGCGGCGGTCCAGGGCCGAGTCCAGAGCTCCCAGGCGTCGAATCAGACAGTCGAGGGTGTCCTTCATCAGGGTCTGCTCTTCCTCAGACAGTCCCACAGAGCTACCTACTAACCCGTCGCTGTGGCTGACCTGCCTCGACACCTCCATCACTTCTTTTCCCAATGTCTGTAATGCAAGGAAGTGTATAAAAAATTTAATACATACATGTACGGATTATCAGATGCTTTTATTCAAAACAGAAGCATAAGTAATTCATCACAGTGCCAACAATATTCGTAGTATTGTGCCTCCTTGTGAAGCATTAGTTTTACATTTTGCTTTTATCAGTGTTGCTATTGTGATGTAAAGCTAATAAAGATCAGTTTTGGTCATACAAATATAAGTAAAGTAAAGCAAGTAAAGAAAAGTGAACTAAAAACTAGACTAGACCAGACTAGACTTGAAAAATAAAATAAAATACAATAAAATAAAAAATTTAATTAAATTAAATCAAATTAAAATAGCTAAAAACCCTATAAATAACCTTAAATATTAATAAATCGAGTAAAATGTATAATTAGTAAGTAATAATACTTTTAGATAAATAATTAGTAAATAATACTAAATGTTAGGAATGCTTAATATTCAAGCATTTATATAGACAGATGGGAAGCAAAGGCCCAATTATTGCCTCTAATTAACATTTCTGATTTAATTATATCATAAATTGTCTACAAATACTAGACATTATATTACAATACTAAAAATTTATCTAATTAAGATTGCTATTATAATAACTAATCATTTTTAAATTTTAAAATATTTTAAAAAGCTAAAACAATTTAATTCAATTTTAAGAATTCCATTGTATTTCATACCTCATGGTTGGAGAGCTGTGTCTCAGCGTTCTCCGTCAGCAACGCAGGGCCAGAAAACAGTGTGTTCTCCACATCATCCACCCAAGAGGAGGTGGCTGTGACTGCCGAATAAAGCTGCTGCTCCATCAGAATAACCTCTTGCTCTGTGGCCTGCAGGAACGATCAAACATTATATTTACCACGACACCAACAACACACACATCAGAACGCTAAACTCTCAAATGAAGCATTAAACAACTCAAAGCTGCACATTTGGATGATTCTACCATGGTTAAAGTATGTCAACAAATATAAAATTGTGTTGTCACTGTTTACTACTGTTTGTCTCAAAAAGTCAGAAGTCTTTTATAGTAATGTGTCTACCTCAGGAGTCATTTCCTTTATTGTCTGACTGAATCCATTGTGCAGGGACATCAAGCTGGACTTGTCCTGGACGTGAGTCTCTCTCTTATAAACCGGAGCTGCGGTCTTCACACAAGCAGTTCTGGAGTAAAACTGTTTGAAAATATACAACTTTTACAAAACACTCCACCAACAGAGGCCGTTTCTGATTATTACAACAGTTATCTCAGCTCCAGTTATGCAAGAATAATCCCTGAAGGCAGCCAGACAGCAAAAAGAATAGTGTTAAAGTTTAAAGGAAAATTATTGTTGAAAACGCCAATATGGAAAGAGGGAGAAAGGGACTAATAGTAATATGCAACTACTATTTTGGACACTTTAGGAATTTTATCTGCAAAAAGCTATTTGCAAAAAATCTCAAAGATGATCAAATTGCTCAAATGTATGCATTTAAGCTAAAAACTTGATGCCAAAAAGAGTCTGTGTTACTTGGCATCTACCCTCTTATATTTTAGTTATGTGAACTAGTGATGAGAGCAACAAAGCTTTTTGAAACTTTGAATCAATTAAACCACTTGCTTCCAAAATGATTCATTGTTTCAACACGTTTAAAAATGCTGATCAACATGGTATAAACACAGTCTAAACTTGCATTAAAAACTCCTTTTACAACCCACTGCAGACGTTTAGTTACAGTACAATCTCTAAAAACACAATTAACAAATGATCAAATACAATTTAATATGCAACATCTGTATGATGAAGTTTATGGGTTCATTCACCCTAATGACGAACCATTCAAATTTTGAAACATTGCTAAACAGTCAAGAAGTAGCAAAGCCTCATTTAACTGAAATCATGTAACTGTGGCAGTTTGACAAGCTTCACACACACTGTAATGAAGTCACCGTACTGGTTGTTTGCTGTCTTGCTCCAGTGTGTTCATGAGGAGCTGTAGTTTAGTGAACATTTCTTTTTTCAGACTTTCCCATCTCTTTCTCGTCTGTCTCTTCACGGCCTGAGCGTCTCCCTCCTGCTCCACATCAGGTGAGAGAATCTCTGTCGCACTGCAGAACATTTGACAGACAGAACTGTGAAGAGAGAGTCAGAGATGTAAAAGCTTGAGGTAAATCATATTCCGGTAAGATGTGAGAGAAACGATACCTGGCTCTGACGGGTGACGCCTGCTGGGTGAGTATTTCCTCTCCACGACTCGCTACAGATTTCAACAGCTTCTTCTGCTCCGCAAGTTGCTCTTCAAGCTCCTGAATTCAGATACAATATTATCATTCCACATTTAGCGGACGCTTTCTTATTGAATGCAACTCACAGTAGACTTACTGCAGGTTCCGTCCCACTGGACGCAATGGTGTTAGTTCTAGATCTGTTGTTTTATCATTTACAACCTAAAAACCTTCTCCTTGTAAACTGTAATCTACCTTCTGTTTCTGGAGGGTGTCCTGGTGCTGAAGGCTGCGTGTGGAGCGGGCCTGGGCCAGCCAGTCCTGCATGTTTGGACTCTGGGAGAGACTGGAGTCTGATTCACTGGAGTCTGATGGTTCCTTAAGGGAATCCTGCAGGAGAGGGGAAAAACATATATGAGTGCTAACAGTGGATTAATAGTAAAAACACATTGCGAACATAATCATGATCATAAAATCAAATGATCATCTAATCGTGAAATAAATCGTCAGTCATCTTTCTGCATTATACATTAGCAGGAAAAGAGGAAGCCATGCGTATTCACATTGAACCCAGTGCTTGCTGAATTATTCTGCACATAGAGTGAAAAGCAAAAAATCTGAGATATATTATTATTACGCTTGTTCTTTGAGGGCCTTTCAACTCTTCCCAAATTAAAGTCGCCTGCAGGAAATAAAAGACAAACCGTTTAGAGACTCTCACAAAAAGAATCTCACAAAAAAACATGTCTTGGTCATATTTTATTTTATCATAGAATATCTATTGCATTTGAATAATTTTTTTAAAGATTATTAAAATTATATAAAAATTATATATTCTTAAAACAAATGTATTATAAAAAACAATATAAATTACATTTAGTTTTAATATATGCTATTTTTGTAATAATTACTTTTTTGCATAAATTTTACTTATGAAAAACTAAAAATGACTTTTTTGAAAATGTAAAAACTATAACAGTATCTCTACTAAATCAATTTTTACTTTCTATTTTTAAATTAGGAATTTATTGTCACATGGTTTTTAAAATGGCTTTTATTGCTTTCATGCTTAATTTCTATTCATATTTTTATTCTCACCAGTGAACCATGATAAGATGCATTTTATTAAAAAGAGTTTACATAAATAAAAGTTTATTATTTTATAGTACTATGTATTATAACACTTGTATATCATTACTCATGACTAAATGAAAATGTAATGTAACACAAATTTTTTTTAGGCATTGCAAAGTTCTTTTTTCTTGGAGCACAATCTAACGTAATTATTTGATATATGGTATATGCATAAGTTAATAGTTCAGTATCATATACTGTAAGTACAATAGTGCTAACACACTACTACCATGGTGCCATATCTATAATTTTAATGCAAATGATATTTTTAAAGATCCAAATGAACCTCTAGGACATAGAGTCAAACACGTCTAAGCTTCCAGCCTTGATTCAGAGTTCAAGTCCCACCTGAATGTTGATCTGCTTGTCCTGCAGCATCCTCTGCAGCTCTAGCAGGCTGCCTTTCAGCGTACGCAACTTCCTGGCCAGCTGCTCTGCGTCCTCCCTGTTCTCTGGCCGGCCCTCCAGCAGAAGACTCTCGCTGTGTCTGGAGAGCTCTGAGAGAGCCAGCACCTTCTCCTCGATCTCCAGCAGCATGTTCTGCAGGAGCAACAGAAGCGAAGCCAGCTCAAACATGGTTCTTCCGCTCTCATCCCAGGCCCTTACCAACACCTACAGCGCTGTACATTATCCATAATCCCTCACGTGCCATGCTCCCAGTAAGCATGCATTCTTTAGGGTAACGGCAATGTATAAAAATACTTCAATTAAATTCAATTAAAAATCTTAAGGCTATGAGCTATAAGCTTGTAGTAAAAAGTCAAGGTGTTTCACAGTGGGGCATCTGCCAGTTTGTAACCTTCCCATGAAGGCAGAGTAGCCCTGCTTCTTTCCTCACTAATGCTGCAGCTACCCTCATGAATATGTAATAAGGGGCGGAACCGATTTCCAGTAAGCACCAATCCTCTCACAGGAATCCTCTAATACCCTTAAAGCCACTATAACTGTGAACAGTATTACACTGAGATATTTACATAATCTGATTACAGCTCGTGCCACAGACACTTAAGAATCAATCCATCTGAACGCTCAGAGTTTCCTGTTCCTGAGTCCAGTGGAATTAGGCAAAAACTCACTCATTTAAAAACACAAACAGGCGTAAATTATAAGAGTTACCATAAAATAACACTTTTGTTTTATATTTCAATGTGTAATAAATTCATGAAACACATTTTGTGATCTGCTGTAGGGGGCGCTCTAACCTGACAGTCTATGAGTTGCTCTTCCATGTCTGAGTCCTGAGAGCAGGAAGTGATGTTACCACGAGTGCTCTGCAGCCATTGGTCCAGCTGGTCTGCCTGGTTCAGGTAGCGCTGCAAAGCCTGAGCCTGTTGCTGCTTTTCCACACGTTCACTCTGTCGCTCCTACACACATCAGCATATGAAGAGTTCATTTGGAAAAACAGATAACTGTTTTTAACAGTTCTCAGAATCTTGTTCATCTCAATCCAACTGCAGTTGGGTTATTTTGACTACAGCTAACTAACACAATAAAGCACAACTAAAATATGAAAACATAATAAAAACAAGATTTTGAAACATTTAAAAAATCTGTTTTTGCAAATGGACTCTTAATATATACAGGATATCTTTAAAGACCAGAAGCCTTTATCAGGCTATAAAATGAGTGAAAATGACCGCACACCATAACTTTATGAAGAAACTGATATAAAAAAAAGATTTCCAATAATAAAGAAAAAAGATTACAGAAATATAGATTTGTTTTTTTGACATTTATAATGTGTTATATATACAGTAAAGTAGCTTTATTTCAAATAAATGCTGTTTCTTTAACTTTCTCTTCATCAAATAATCTTGAATATCAGCACAAATGTTTTCAACACCAAAAATGTTTTTGGGCATCATGTTAGCATATTAAAATGGTTTGTGAGAATCATGTGACTGGAGTAATGATGCTGAAAATTGATGTGGAACTTTTCATTTATTTTTTCACAACATGCTTGCAAAATGCTGAGCAATAATTATGTATTAAAGGAACACGCACTTAACAAAAAAACAAAAAGGGTAATTTTCCAAGTCCCCTAGAGTTAAAGAGTTAAGTTTTACCATTTTTGAATCCATTCAGCTGATCTCTGGGTCTGGCGGTAGCACTTTCAGCAGCAGCTTAGCATAGCTCATTGAATCTGATTTGACTGTAAGCGTCAGTTGCTTGATTATTATGCCAGTATGAGAGTATAGTTCCTAGTTATATAAGCCTAGAAAATTACAACTTAGGGTTAGGGTTAGCATTCTATAGTTAAATTTTTAATGTAACTATAGAATGGTCAAGTTTTTAAGGGGAATTTTTGAGCATGATGCTAATGGTCTTATCAGATTCAAAGATCCATGCTAAGCTACAGCTTAAAGTGCTCTGCCAGATCTGGAGATCGACTGAAAAGATTCAGAAACCGTAAAACGCAACTATTTAACTTTAGAGGAGTTGGAAAATTAGCCTTTTTTAAGTGGCGTGTTCCATGAAGGCTGTTCAAAAATAAATTTGACTTATTGTTTAATCATTATTTTAGGCATACCTCAAGAAGTTGACGTTTTCCAGAAGCCTTCATGTGGATGGTGGCCATCCTCTCGGACAGCACAGTAAGAGTGGACTGCACCGCCAGCTGATCTGCAGAGTCTGAGTCCACCGCATCAGAGATCAGCTCTTCTGTGAAGCTGCACTGAAGCTCATCTATATCATTCTGCAGTTTGACAATTTCCTCCATCTGATTCTGGAGGAATACGGCAGTATGACGTTTTTGTTGTGCATCAATATTATGATATTTAATATTCTGGCCAGAGTTTAGTATTTCAGTCTTCTCACCTGGTGTAGGACCATTTGTCTGTCAGGACTGAGATCGTGCATGGGAGGCTCGTTTAATCTGGACTCGATGGACTCCATCTTAGTAGAGATGGTCTGTAGAGAGCCCTGGTAGTGCTGCTGCTTCTCCAGAGCCTCGTAGAGTGTCTTCTGCTTTTCACTTATCTGTAAAACAAAGAGATACACAGATTTCACTTATCTGTAAAACACAAAGACCAGATTTGAAATCTTTGTGCATCTGAATGTTGAAAAGAAAAGTCATATGTACCACATTTTTCAGGGTCTCCCATGAGCGCTGGAGATCATCTAAACTCGCTACAGACTCAAGCGTGGGATTGTACAGCTCCTGAATGGGCGCTCTGGTGAGAGTGGGCCTTCCCATAGACATCTGTATTTAGGACAGTCCAAAAACAAGATGATAAATGAACAAATAATATACTATCATAGACTTAGTTCACCCAAAAATTTAAATTCTGTCATCATTTACTCACCCTCAAGCAGTTCGAAGCCTGTATACTTTATTTCTTTGTTCTGCTAAACACAAATTAGCAACCAGGCTGTTTGGTCAACAATTATTTCCATAGTAGGAAAACAAATACTATGGTCAGTAGTCAATGGTGACCCAAAACAGCCTGGTTACAAAAGTTTTCCAAAATATCTTCCTTTGTTCAAAATAACAACTTGAGGGTGAGTAAATGATGACAAAATTTTCATTTTTGGGTGAACTATTTCTTTAATGCACTGATTCAGGTCAAAATTAAGCATACTATATGTTCAGAATGATCGACTACACCTACTAGGAGTGTTATTTTACTATCATTGAGATACTCTTATTAGTTTTTATTAATAATTTTGAGTTTGTAGTTTTTTTTTTTTGTTTTTTTTTAATGTAAAAAACTGTTAATGTTTTTCTTAGACCATCATTAATTAACAGTTAATGTTTAATTAGTTTCACTTAACTATGATAACCCTGAAATGTTGCATAAATATGGTGTGAATTTCCTTCATATATGAAATAATTACTACATTTAATACCATGAAATACCACTACATTTACCAAAAAGCACATTATACCACCGGAACACACTGCTCTTTACTAAAACTGAAATAAAAAATAAATAAAACTCTATAGAAATATTTTAAAAGATGCAATTTGATTTTGTTTTAGGATGTAATTAGTATGCACTATTTGAATGTGCTGGACAGCCATTTAACGATTTAGTGCATCGATATTTAAATCATTATTGCATTACAATTTTCACAACTAGTATGCAGTATACAGTATAAACTACATATACATTTCTTCTTCTTCTTTTTTGTTTGTATAAACTTTACTGGGAATTGCAAAAAGGCAGTACAGATTTGCTAGAAATCAGATCAAGCACCAAAAGGTTTTTTATTCTGTTAATACCTTGCTAATGGCTGCTTCTGTGTTAGTGATAGGAGAGGGAGATCGACAGAAAGCAGGAGAGCAGATCTCACTGCTGGTGCCCTCCTCGCCAGACTCCTCTGTCACAGGAGACAGGAGAGACTGACAGCGACCAGCAGACATCTGACAGCATCACAAGAGAGAGGGAGCCACAGAGCAGCAGATATTAGGCAATCAGTTCACAGAGCTGTGAAGTTCATTGATTAAAGCAAGCAAAGATCACAGAGAGAAAAGTAAAAAAGGCAATTCAGGTAGGAAGTTCAGTTTTTAACACAGAAGTAATTTTCCTATTTAGAATCATTAACTTAATGAGTACTTTTGTTTGATTTCATGAAAAAATATTAAAATATTTATTCAAAAGCTAATTTTGGATTAAGCTGAAAACCTTTTTCAAAGGTAAGAAAAATCCTTCGAAGAAAAAAAAAAAAAAATCCTTTGAAAAAAAAAAATTATTTGCTAGTCAATAAAATTTTTCTTGATAAGAACGATTGTCTATTTTTAATACAAATCAAAATGTTTAATTAGCCAATGTCTTTTATTGCACACAGCTAAAAATATTTAACACTCCAGTCTGCTTTCCTCTTTCCACAAATACACTGTCATGCCTGCGTTCAGGGTAATGATACGTACAGAAACTTGTGATTGGGTCTTTCTTTTAATAGCATCACTGTCCAGATCCTCCAGACTCTCGGTTAAGCCCTCTGCATCACTCACTGACAGGAGCGTGGTGGCGTGTTTAGCTTTCACCGTCAGCATCTTACACTTGGAGTTCAGGGATGCAATTTGCTCCTGGTAGCCCTTGATTTTCTGAGCCAGTTCCTGTTCCAAAAAAATAAACAGAATACAGAAGATGTTATTTAGTTGCCCTTTAGCTTAATGCAAGAATCAGGAAAGATCACTCCGGCTAAACACAAACAGTAGACTTTTAAACACAAAAAGAGTGTGGCATCTCTGATCTAAATATTCATCTCTCTTCATCAAAGTTGGAATTTTTACCTAAAACCTAAAACTCTTAAAATATTTCCTATGTTTTAATTATTTTAATAAATGTACAAATAACATAAAATATCAATAAATAATAAGCTATATAGAAATATACAAAATATGTCAAAAGCATCTAACAAAATTAATTTAAAATTAAATGTAAAATAAAACTGTGCAATTAAAATGAAAACTGAAAAATATCAATAAATACAATAATAGTAAATAAATAATATGAAAATAACATTTCACCTCATGATGGTTAATTTGTGCCTGCAGCTCTTGGATGTTGCTGGTGTTTACAGGTTGGTCCTGAATGACCCGGTGAGCATCTTCAATCATGGCCTGCAGGTTTCTGACTTCCTGTTCATACTGTTCATACTGCACCACTGCCTCCTAAACAGACATTACACAATTT